>LS997562.1:7358006-7618006 GCA_000469685.2 Haemonchus contortus | reverse complement strand
CCATTGTTTCGAATTAAATGGAGGGTTGCAGTTTCGGGTGTCACTGACCAAGACTTCGGTTTATTCTTTAGAAGAAATTGAAGCTCTGCAGTCTGATTATAGATCGGTGGAAAAATATCACCAATTCTTTATGTTCATAAACTGCCCGCAATTTGAGCCTCAAAGACTGCAGTGCTCTTCGAATAAAACCGATATGGTGATGGCTCCGATGTTCATTTCACAAATCGTCTGATTTAACTGGTAATTAATCGACGATATTCGCTGAATCATTCGACATTCCCAAATGGTTCTCGACTACATGGAAAGTGGTAGTTTTGATTACTGCCATCTGCGAAGCCATTGGGATCTTTTCTTAGGAAGCACTTATTCTGTCGTGAAGGATATTCGGTGTCCGTTTTTGTGGCCCGTAATAAAGAGAAAGATTTGAACTGAAAAACTTTTCTCACCTACTGTGATCGTCTCTTGGGATAAAGAGACGACGAAGAAGATGGTGAATATGAGTTTGAACTGAAAATATTGACTTTGTGCAATTGACATGATCACATTCCTATAAGTTCTGGGGTGACAAGAAAAGCCTAACAGAATCTCTTGCATTAGATGTCTGCTTTTCAATTGTGTTTGGCTTAAAGAGAACACAACTTCATGGCCTCTCTGCTGTCTGTACTTCACCAATTACTTCATCTTTTCTGACATTGTAACCGCCTGTGAAGTTTCGCAGATCGCACAGCAATTCCACGGTACCTTGCTAGTGAACTTTTTATAGCCAAACCAAGCGCTATTAAAAGCCGTTCAATGGAAGGCTACACTCGAAAGATCAAAAGCTTCACTCAAAAGAATATGTAGGAAGAACTCACCAACATTCCTTGACTGTCCTTCAGCAAACTAAATGGTATTATACCCGTAAGACAGATATTGAATTAGATGGAAGTTAGAATGAGGAATGTGTCAAACCTTATCTCCGCAACAATGTTTTATGCACGTTCGGAAAAAGTATTCTTTAACTCTGCGAAATGGACTGAAGAAATCACTCAGAACAATAAGTACATACTTGTGGTGTACTATGTTCTCGATGACTCATTTGAAAACTACACCAGATCATCAGAAACAATTCATTCTACACAAAATTTGTTGCTATCGTTTACACTGTTACACTCTGAACTCTCCTGAGACTACGTACGACTCAAATTCGCAATGGTTCACTCCACGCAGGATACGGAAGTAACCTGAAAAGAATACTTTGAGGCGTAGATTTACTTTGTTTCGTTCATGGTCAGAAAAGAAAGCTACAATTGTGCAATGATTCCCAATTGGAAACAGCTGATAAGCAGAATTAGGGCTGATCGATTTAACGAATAGGTATTAACACCCAAGGAGTTTATCTGGAATACCTTAAGAAGCTTTACCAGCTGCTACTTTTGCAACAATATTGTACTGAATTTCACCACCAGGTTAGAAAATCTCAAAGGTGCCCTGGAATTTACTTGTGATGAGACTACTCCCTAACGATAAAGCAAAATTTCTGTGGGGTGTTTTGACGGCTAGTGCTCAGATAGGAGTACGACAGTGCCCTTTTCAAAAAGTCCCCGATCACCTTATTGTGACATCTAAATGCTGCTTGTTTTTTCCGGAAAATAAGTAGCGTAACATCGAATATTACCGTTTTCTCCCCAATCGCTACCCCATGAGTTGGCAACAATCCAGTATTTCGTGCCATCCCACTTGTCGACTCCCCATCCAACGACTTTCACAGCGTGTCCGCCCGTTTGTCGGCCATATTTGTGCTGTAAAGGACAATTTCAGCAGTGTAGGTTCCTGAATAAGCAATGTGCAGTGAGTAATTTTACTTGTGCAATCATACCGTGTTACTCCTAAGCGTTGGAGAAAGCCACTTGAACTTATGCAAAGGTACTCTCTCATCTATCAGTTTCCCCCAATCAGCCGATTAGAACATATCCGCAGGTGTTCGACTAAATCTACCAATGTCACTGATAATAACAGTAGTAATACTTAGTAGCGACTCTTCATTTACAGGTTTGGTTCAAAGAGAGAATTACTTAGATAGGCAGCCCTCGACCCTGCAGCAACGTATAGTTTGAAGAGACCACCTTTCACCGTCATTCCCCCTCCACCTAACGATTCTCAGTCTACTCCGTCGGTGTAAAGCCAGTTTCAACTAGATAAGCTCAACACTTCCGTTAAATTATGCATTAGCTAATATCGCTATACGCGCGGAGCATTTAGCCCAGATGACAAAGTTAGCATGTTTCGTCAGTTCTCAAAGTCTTTCTCAAATGATGATGCTGATATTCTTCGTTTTTCACCGACCTCCGAATCAACTATAAATGAGCTACCATGGTTTTACGCAGATCAGTTGTATTAATGGATTATGAGCTGGTCCTAGTCTTCCTCAGTCATTACTGACTTAATTCCGTTGTTTCTTATCCAGAAAGTGGCTGATGTTATATGTGAGCCGCTTTCGTACATATTCAACCAATCATTTATGAAGGAGGAAGTTTCTGCTCGCTGGAACCCGGATCCTAAGAAAGAATCTTCTTTTGACCCTGCGAACTATCGACCTGTCATCATAACATCTTTTGTTTGTATACTTTTCGAGAGAACGATCAAGGAAGACATACTTGTATATGCTGCGGCTAACAGAATAATGTCACGTTACCAACATGGTTTTGCCCCTGGAAGGTCGCTGGAGACGAACATGTTGAAAGACCCGATGACTGGACCGTAGTACTTGATAATAGTCGATGATGTGACGTTAAACACTTTGACTTCGTGAAAGCTTTTGATAGAGTACCATACAAAAGACTGCTTCATAAGTTGGAGGTGTTGGGTTTGCATCCCAAGTTGGATTTCGGATCTCCTCCACGGCAGGACCTTCTAAAAACGAGTAGGACTGAGTTTATTCGAAAGATGGGGAGTGCTGAGTGGAGTGCCACCAAGGGGGGGGGGTTGTCACCGGTATTGTTCAATATATACACAGCTGAGATACCGAGTTTGTTTGATGGGTCAGATGTTACAACGAAAATGTATGCTGACGATGTAAAAATTTACAGTCATAAGTAAAGCGAAGGACAAGGAGGGGCTGCAGAGGGCCATAAACTCGTTAAGTGCTTCAGTTAAGCGGTGACAACTTCCCTTGGCTACACATAAAACCAAATGTATGACGATTGGCGAAAAACCCGGGATTCCTTCTAGGTCCTATACAGTTGAAGGATTTACAATTACTCCTATTACTTCTGTGGAAGACCTAGACTTTCATTGTACTGACATACTTGAGTTTTCTAAACACCTCAGAACCCGGTGTGCTCTAGCCTTATAGCGTACACTGCACTTCTTCAAGGGGTTGTCCTCCACGAATAAGTTGATCCCTTCCAAAACTTATAAAACATATAACTTTACGCGTGGAATCCTTTGCCGATTTAGTAGTTTCTTCTATTCCAGGATTCCTAGAGGATCTATTCGCAACAAATACTTCGAACTCTCTATTTTGTAATCTTGGTGCAAGGTATTCGACGTATGTATGGCTTACAAACTATTGTACCAAAGTGATAAATTTGGTTCTTCTGATCTGAATAATACGGCTCACTCTCAAATTAGAGACTAAAATAAATCTTCTGAGCCCAGAACCAGCATAGAGCCGAAGTTTCACATTAAGAGCTGCTAGCCTTTACAAAAAAGTAACAGAGAACATGAATACTCCGCTCCGGATTCCTTGCCTAAATTCAAACGCAGTGTGGCAGTAATTTTATCTAAGTATGAGCTTTCATACTTCCTTGAGGCTGACCACTCCTTCTTTGCCTTCCTTTTAAATCTAGCTTGGAAGTCGCACTACTTTCCTCATTTCTCGTGTTTCTCTTTGTATGATTATGTATTAACTACACGTGTCCCTTGTTCCATTAATAAAGTTGGCTCTAGAAAGTCGGTGTCATTTTCGTACTACGTTGCCTTAGCAGCGTTATAAACATAATATAACATATGGATGTAACAGTTGGAACACTGTACCCTTCTTGACAACAAAACCTCTTTGACTGAGTGCATTCAACCGTTGCAGTGGGCCATATTTAGACTGACATATGGCCCTTCCCGAAGGACTTCATTCCGCCACTGTCCATGACTTTTCAGCTTGTCTTATCGTGAACCAAGATCACAGAGAGATTTGTCGAAATGTTGATGTTATCGCAAGCATAAGTATCGAATATTTTTGAAGATATCTCACCACATAGATCCCGCTTGTATAATAGGAGAAGTCTTCGTAAACGATAAAGGCAGCCTGAACTGGACCATTCTTCATCATTTCTCTCTGAATTGCTTTCTCGTCTTCGTCGAGGATGTATACCGATTTCGCTGAAAACAAAGAGAACAAGGTTGACCGATGCTGAAAGTAAAATTCAGTTTCGAAAAAATGGGTGAAGTCGAGCGAGCACCTGTGATCGTCTGACATGAGATAAAACTTTCAAAATATCGTGAAGAGTTTTCTAGGAGTGGCACTAACGCAAGGCACTCAGTGAACGGCAAGGTGAACGTTGTTTTGTTTTATGCTTACCATAGTCACGAGCTACGATCGAGAACGTTCTGTTTGCATAAGAATATATACTGACACCTTCCAAAAAAGTTGTCGGTGAACATACCGTAGACTTTATCCTTATCATATCTCTTTCCGTATCCGTACTGGCAGTACTTCTTACACGCCGGTGTCTTGAATAGATGATCCCTGGGGCAGTTGTACCATTTCCCGTCATAAAAACCACATGGATGAAAGGGATAAGGTTTGCAGACACCCTAAAAAGCATGTTCTTGAAATGCATGGTAGGGTTGTTACAGGTGCAAATTGCACCCCGTTGCAAGTGATTTCCTCGTAGACTACCATTGACGTCACATAGCGCTTTCCCACCTACCTGCTCTTGAAAGCGACCTCCAGTGCACACGCCGAACTCTTTAGCGAATTCCCAAGCTTTATGGTCATACCCTCCCTCGCATCTGTAATTGAGGTACCCAAGTGTGGAGTGCTAAGAGGAAGAAACTTCAATCGGAGCAGTGAAATATTTACGAAATATGTTTCTTTAAGAATAATGATCTGAAAATGTCAACTCCGAACATAAGTTTCCCACTTTGTAGGGCAAGAACAAAATCCAGTCCTTGTTGCAAGTACGTTGTTATCTTTGATACTTTACAATGAGCAGTCGAACAAGTTTGTTCATGCTGATCTTAGCAAAAAAAGGTTGGAAATGGAAAGTAAATAATTGCTCCCATCTTGCTTTATTTATAGAAAAGCGTTCGAGTGAATTGAAAGCTATTTTGAAAATCTGTAAAGGTAATTGTTAAAGATGGTTCCATTACTTTGTCTTGACATGGACATCTTGCTCACGACCTCAACAGAGTCACTTTGAAGATGATTTCGATCAATGAAGAAGAATTAGTTCAAGGTCGAACAATTTTGCACATTGACCAGCCATCATTTGTTGAGCTGTGGACCTACCCTTCTCCACATGCATCACCACAGCACGCTAATATGTCGACGTCCGAAATCAGTTTCTGAAATTTGAAAACATTTAGTCCAACCTAGACTTTGCAAGTGTGCAGGAAGCTCCAACGGGGAACATTGTTGTGAATACATATTCAAGGGTTGACACGAAATCAGTATAAAACCTGCAAGACCAAACAGCGGTTTTTTTCTAACTTTGTTGACTAGTTGGTGAAGGTAAGCAGTAATCTGAAGGACAAAATGGCCATTGCCTCTACCCATTGATTCTGTGTGGGACGCAGACAATCTGAGCGTGAATCTTCAGTGCCAGGCCATACAGAATCATCTTCATTGATGCAGTTTATGGCTAAGCAAGTAACGAAAGAGATTTCTAACCATTCCGTTTGCATTGCAGGATACTTTGAGCTTTCCAGAGGATGCAGACAAAATCGGTTACTAACCTGTACTTTTCCTCTTGTCTGGACGCAAATACGATCGGACATTGTTTCAGCGGCAGAGACAGCCCAGCATGATCCTGAAATGATCGCAACCGATATGGACTGGTGATATAACTCGAAAGCGTTATAGGAAATTCTTACTAACATAAATCGAATCTTAGGGCCTCTGAGAAGGCGACATGAAACGTTCCATGCCCGGATATCGCTCAAACTGGGGTTAAATGGTGGATCAACCAGCCAAATGCTCTATACCGACAATGACTATTAGTCAATGTTGTCACAAATAGTTCCACGAAGGCCGATGGGTGTAGGGATCATGTCGCACAATGACTTTTGATTTAACTGTAGTTATTGTCTGTTGTCCGGTCCTGAGCGTATCCCTAGTACATGGCCCCGGAGCCAAATATGTAGTTAAAGCACCATTGAGACAGGCGCAGTAATTTTTTGCGTTCATCTATCTTCAAGTATCTTTGGTGAGCAATTAAGTCACTGATCTCAATTCACGTATTAGTGCGGTGTGGTCTGAATAAAGCCCACGAAAGCCGTTCCCTGCTACAATATTAGAGAGTAGCATTTCAAACCAAATATTAACAGGACCATTGTACTAATTATGCAACGTGCTGACCTGTGGCCAAGAAAGTTGAAGCACTATCAGTATGATAGAAACGAATGGCTACGTTGGATGGCAGGAGTCAATCATATGGAACGTGTTCGCGACTGTGCAATACGGGAGTATATCGTGGTAACCCCTATTGATGATGAAATGCCTGAACCTAGCCCTTGCAGGCACGGACAGTCCTACTCACTAACAGAAGCCTCGACTTGTCCGATAAACTGCTTAAGAGACGAGCAAGGACTAACCTTGTTTGAGGACTTGAAATCAGTTAGGCTTCATTATGATCAAGCAGTAAATGGGGAAAGTGTAGTTTGTACGCCGGAAAAGGGTCGCACTTCCATGAAGATGAAAGCTGAACAAGAAGAGGAAGAGGCTGTTCGAACACTAATTTGGACTCAGCGAAGTAGTAAGACAGGTCTGCAGAGATTGAAAGGTTTATCTGACCTTGCAAAATGCGAGCTGGGCCGGAAGATACTCATCAGGGGGTCTTTGTTTTTGCGCGGGAGCGAAACAGTGTGCACTTCGTTTTAGAGAGGCTGATCCACGCCAACCGTAATGTATCGTTATCCACTCAGAAAAAGAACTCGGAAGCAAAAAGCTAGTGCCATACCGCATTTCGACTGATCACGAATGTACGTTATAGAGGAGCAGTTCTTCCATTCTTTCCGAGCATCGAAACTTAACAAAAAAAGAATTACACAGCACTGTTTGTACAAAGGTAAAAGGAGTAGTAAGCAGCCGCCAATAATAGTAATAGTCATTTCGCGGCTGCATTTGGTCATTTCAAACCATAGGACTGGACTTTTCTGGCCAACAAGCGATTTCGAAAAAATCTGGCTGGCCCATCTCGACTTCATTTCCATCATTCATACTTCAATTTCATCACATTGGCAATTCGACGATGATTTCTGATCGTTGTTATGTGCTTTTGAGCAACGCATCAGCTACGTAACATTGTTAGGGAATGAATTACGCAAGAAAATATGACATCTTAAAGAACCAGTTCACGATAACTTTGAGGTATCCGTTTTTATTCAAGAAGTGGAAGTATAGATTGGGAAGAGTTCATCGGTAGTGAAGAAAGCGAAAAAATTCGCCGATTACGAGAAAAATATGGCTCCTCAAAAGTAGGGAAAATAGAGGTTGGGCGAGATTGACATGACAGAAATAACATGAAACGGGTATTTGGACGAGATTCCAGTTACTGCAATTGCACAAAGAGCTCACTACATCAAGCCAGAACTATACAGAACTGTCTTTCACTGTCACTATGGGTGATGACAAGTTGTTTGAACTTCCTACATGGGTCCTTACGGTAACTTCCTACCTTACGATCGGTGAAACCCTTACAATGCCGGTAAAACTCGTCCGAGGATACACACGGGCCAATATTTGAGCCTTTATAACTCCTTAACTAGGTCGTTTTGCGACCTAATAGTGCCAGATATGGTATACGCGGGGACCTCAAATTCATTTTGAGGGGGAATCTCAGAAACCATTTTTATCGTGAACTGTGCCTTTAAGTTGTGGAGCTGATGAAAGCTGTAATTTCACCTTAGTATTCCATCCCTAACGACCAATCATTCTAGAAAAAACCACAAAACTATCAAGTGGATGAGCAGGCGAATAGTGCTGATTACCTTTCAGGAATGATGCCATTAAGGATTGGTTTCTCAGCTTTCGTGACGTTGTAAAGCGTACGGGCATTTCTGACGAACTCTGGCCTCATTAGGTGTTCCGAACGTTGTTCTGCTTCAGGAGAATACTTAGCCTAAACCTCATTCCGAATAAAATTGTTAGACAACCTTCCATTCAAGTTAAAAAATTGGTAGGAGAACCTAACTACATCTGGCGGGCTACCGCAGAGCGCCGCTAAAGGGACATCGAGTCAAAGGTCCCGATTAAAAGAAAACCTGACATATTGATTATTGAATAAATAGGCATTCACTGAATAAGAAAATTATACCCACTACTTCAATACCATTCACTTTGTTATACCGCGTGACTACAACAATTACCAACAGTGAGCTGATACCACAACTTGGTGCACCGGTCGAGCCACTTGTATGCGTACAGCTCATCAGGCGGATGCACGGGTCGGTTGATAGGCTCATCCCCGACCTTCTTGTTTCCGACTTTGATGCATGGAAATGAGACGTGCACAGAACTCCTTGGGAGTGGCGTCCAAGCCAATCGCGACCAACTGGGTTTCAGCAGCGAGGTGGGCAGATTTGATACCGTAAAGAAGCCCCTATTCGGTATGGATAGACAATAAGGTCTATGGTTGAATAAGCAAGGAAGAGATGGTTGGACATGTTATGCGTATACAAGAGAGTAATGTCCTTTTGAAGTACTTCATGGGGATAACACGAAGGCATCTTGACTATGTATTGCGAAACGTTTTGCAGAGTCTTTCCATACGACCCAGACCCAGTATTTGAGTGATTGGATGTACCTCAAAATAGGAATAGGGAGTAGCGGTTGAAATAACTGGGGACCAAGATTTTGCAAAAATTCTAACAAAAAATTCTGGAAATAAAGCATAACCTTGAAAAACGACTGACGACTGTTCACATAATCCACTAAGGCTTTGCCAGTTAACTTGTTGGCTTCTTCTGGAATCGGTTGAGCGAGGAGATCTTCTAAAAGCTTGAGGTTGTTCCGACGGAGCGACAACGTACTATAACGTTCTCTGAGCTCTTGCGGCAATTTAATTCAGAGTAAAAAATAAGGATTTGTTCGTGAAGTGAATCATATTTACTATTTATATGGCGAAAAAATAGTGTAATATGGTCACATGCTCAAATAAATTTGGTGATCAATATCTGACTTGTAGAAATGATAGAGATCGATTGAAAAACCGCTCACCTATTGTGGCAAACTTTTGAGCCGAACAGATAGCCAAGAAAATGTAGGAAGTAAGCAGGGCCTAGAAAAAATTGAGAAAAAATTAAGAAATAAGAGGAAAGCAAATAAAAAATTGACGATGAAATTCTTTTCATTTTCATATGTAGAATAGAAAAAACTCAGTCCATCATCAACGCGATAGTTTTCTGAGGAAGCTACTGCACTCCGCATGACCTTTACATCGATTCAATTTGAGCCCTTCTGATTTCTTCGAGAAATCATTGGAAAATATTTGACCTTGAGACCATTCATCAAATATCACACGAAATTTCCATTGTACATATTTTGCCACTTATCGCAGGCTATAGTAAAGCCTGCAAATACGGTGAAATTCTGAGTGTGAGTGCTTAGGTGTGAAGCAAAAGACCGAATCCACGACGGAAATCTTTGGTAGCAATTTTTTCGAAGGAGCTTGGAAAAGTATGCTGGTTCATTGATTGGTCCCTATAATAACAATGAAAGTTATAGTAGCTATAATATTACAATTACACCAGTAGAGGAAGAAGTCACGGTTCTGACCGAAAATGCATATAAAACACCACTACTATTTTGACCGGGTTTAGAATGATAGGACACATCCAAGCGGGGTTTGACGTGAATTTTGACCCATGGGTCAGTAATATAAGATACTTCAGAAGCTCGCTCATGAGATCCCCAATTAGGTACTTCAATCGGGCAAGGCAAGCAAAATGGGAAGGTAGCAACTTACCAGCATTTCTAGTAGTGTCGTAAGGCAGTGTACCTATTCACTTGAGGCAGATAGATGTCTGTTCAGATGAGGTGTGGTTACGTCTTATCTCACATACGTCTCTATCACGATGCAACTGTGACTTCACACTCAAATTTTTCATTGTTTACAGATAATAAATATCTCATTAAAACAGTAGAAATGGGCCACATGGCATGTGTCATATTCTCGGTTGCCAACCGTTATGATTAAGAGACAACAGGCCTTTGTTCCAAGTATAACTTCATAAAAAGGGATCGATCAAGCATAAAGTCACAAAAATAAGACCGACGAAGGCGACGGCTTAGGAGAAGCATCCTAACTGAAGCCCCAACAGATACGGCCCTCAGCAGGGTGGTTGTTGAACTTCCTCTGCATAAACTGTTCATTGGGACCTTCCGCTATGTACATTGGAATCTCTGCATGATGTAGCTACCTTCGAACGAAATCAGCTCATTACCTGTTCAATAAGAGTTCAACGAAAATTTTATTTTAAGTTTTATAGTAACCTTTCTTCTTGATACCTTCAACTTCTTTATTTAATGAGTGAATGGGTGTTTAGCAATTCATACCTTTATGGAGGGCAGAGTCACCTGGGTGCAGAGAAATTGGGTTGGAAGAGCGAAAAAAAGATAGGATTTCCAATTTGAATGAATATCATTATACAAGACATTCCGCGTCAGTCCAATTTACTACGATGGGAAGGTACTACCCAGTCGTCTTGTAGCCCTTTGCTCATCCACTCGCTACGTATGGATGAAGTCCGCGTAAAAAAACTCTGCAGTACTTGCTACCGGTTGCGAGATTCTGCGACTTTGAGCCCGTGGATCGGTATCCTTCACGGGGCCTCGAACTCTACCGCCACTTGTAACACTATTACTTTGGTATAGTACATTGCACGCCTTGTTTTGATCATTCCAACTAGTGCTTTCTACACTACTAGGGATGCTGGTGATTTGCCACCTTCCCAAGAGTGCTAGCTCTTTTTGGCACTTCAAAAGCAAGAGGCAGTACAAGTACATGTATGACTGATTTCAATAGTAAGCAATTACACTGAAGCAAACATAGGTTATTACATTTTTATGGGTGATAATCGTTTTAGTGTTTGGAGATAATTGAGCAAAAAACAATTACTTGGGCTGAACAAATGTATACTGATCAGTGCCCATTTCTTAGACTGAGCTTCAGATTTTGTATTAGCACTGCTGTGTACTGCAGGAGAGCGGCTTCATTGTTTTGGTCTCAGAAAAAGTGACACCGCCCTTACCAGAAAGGGTGCTGAGAAAGGGTATGGCTCAGACTTCAACGAGTTTTTGGACGGCCATGCATGGAAGCGGTAGATATTTCATCGATTGAAAAAGCCGGTGAACCCTGCTTTGTTGAAAAAATTGCGTATGGTGGGCCATAATTTACTGTCCGACCCTGAAGTGTGTGGGAGTATATGTACCCATACTATTATAAAGACACAGCGTAATATCGAAAACTGCAGTATTCCTTCTGAATCAAAGGAACCAGTCATTGGAATCAATGAAGCCAGAAGACTTCTCTTGATTGAGGGAGTTCTACTTACAGTTGCTAGCACGAATGATTGAATCACCACGAATACAAGTGCCTTCGTTCCAATATGAGAAATCTATCCATTTCTGAGAAAATTCAAAGTCCCTTCACCCCTTACCTACAGTACAGTCCATGGAACCATTCTGGTGGTCAAACCCACACTTCGAGTGGAACCAAATTTCCTTAGAGATGGCAAAGTATCACTAGGTATCTTATATCGATAATGGCAAACGTAACAAGGTGAGCAACCATATAAACAAACTTTTCGTCATTAATGCAGAAGGGTTCTTAGAAAAAGTAATCTCATAAGCAAAGTAAATACGATTCATGGGGTGGTCTAGATTAAAGGGATGAAATAGTTTCAAAGTAAGTAAATTTGAACTTCTTTTCTCATATACGACTAAGATCCACTGCTTCATCATGAAATAGTCAAAAAGGGTATTTTGCTTGTAGTTTATCGTCGTGAACAAAACAATGCTCTTCCCAATCATATTGAAAGTGGAATTTCTGGAGTTTGCTCAGATTCAGCCCGGTCCCAACAAAGACTGCTTCCCTTGGCCTCCCCATTGTACTCGAAAGGATTTTCGTAGTGTTTCTGCTATATCATCAGCTTTGGATTTTTTTTTCCGGACGAACTGCATTCACAGTTCATTTCAAATAATTAAGAATGTTTCTCAATGGTATTTCACGAATACTAAAAAAATTCGATTTTGCATTGGAAAATTGAGACAAGCGGTTTGACCACCAAAATCAAGCCAAGGAACTACGGTGCGCAGGCAATTGCGCCAACTTGAATCCTCCTAGAAGAAGGAAAAGTGGAAGACCTATCTCATTAGTGATTTCTGAAGCAAATCCGTGCTTGGGGCTTTGGAGATGTCTCCTTAGACGACGGCACTCTTCTCAGACAAGTCCAAAGGAGAAACAACCTTCTGAACCGTGTTTTTCGCTTTTACACTTAACCAGTAAGGGTATTTGCCTGTAGTTTATCGTCGTGAACAAAGCAATGCTCTTCTAAGTCATATTGAAAATGAATTTCTGGAGTTTGCTCAGATTCAGCCCTGTCCAACAAGGACTGCTTCCCTTGGCTTCCCCATTGTACTCGAAAGGATTTTCGTGGTGTTTCTGCTATATCATCAGCTTTAGATTTTTTCCGGACGAACTGCATTCGCAGTTCATTTCAAACAATTAAGAATGTTTCTCAATGGTATTTCACGAATACTAAAAAAATTCGATTTTGCATTGGAAAATTGAGACAAGCGGTTTGACCACCAAAATCAAGCCAAGGAATTACGGTGCGCAGGCAATTGCGCCAACTTGAACCCTCCTAGAAGAAGGAAAAGTGGAAGACCTATCTCATTAGTGATTTCTGAAGCAAATCCGTGCTTGGGGCTTTGGAGATGTCTCCTTAGACGACGGCACTCTTCTCAGACAAGTCCAAGGGAGAAACAACCTTCTGAACCGTGTTTTTCGCTTTTACACTTAACCAGTAAGGGTATTTGCCTGTAGTTTATCGTCGTGAACAAAGCAATGCTCTTCTAAGTCATATTGAAAATGAATTTCTGGAGTTTGCTCAGATTCAGCCCTGTCCAACAAGGACTGCTTCCCTTGGCTTCCCCATTGTACTCGAAAGGATTTTCGTGGTGTTTCTGCTATATCATCAGCTTTAGATTTTTTCCGGACGAACTGCATTCGCAGTTCATTTCAAACAATTAAGAATGTTTCTCAATGGTATTTCACGAATACTAAAAAAATTCGATTTTGCATTGGAAAATTGAGACAAGCGGTTTGACCACCAAAATCAAGCCAAGGAATTACGGTGCGCAGGCAATTGCGCCAACTTGAATCCTCCTAGAAGAAGGAAAAGTGGAAGACCTATCTCATTAGTGATTTCTGAAGCAAATCCGTGCTTGGGGCTTTGGAGATGTCTCCTTAGACGACGGCACTCTTCTCAGACAAGTCCAAAGGAGAAACAACCTTCTGAACCGTGTTTTTCGCTTTTACACTTAACCAGTAAGGGTATTTGCCTGTAGTTTATCGTCGTGAACAAAGCAATGCTCTTCTAAGTCATATTGAAAATGAATTTCTGGAGTTTGCTCAGATTCAGCCCTGTCCAACAAGGACTGCTTCCCTTGGCTTCCCCATTGTACTCGAAAGGATTTTCGTGGTGTTTCTGCTATATCATCAGCTTTAGATTTTTTCCGGACGAACTGCATTCGCAGTTCATTTCAAACAATTAAGAATGTTTCTCAATGGTATTTCACGAATACTAAAAAAATTCGATTTTGCATTGGAAAATTGAGACAAGCGGTTTGACCACCAAAATCAAGCCAAGGAATTACGGTGCGCAGGCAATTGCGCCAACTTGAACCCTCCTAGAAGAAGGAAAAGTGGAAGACCTATCTCATTAGTGATTTCTGAAGCAAATCCGTGCTTGGGGCTTTGGAGATGTCTCCTTAGACGACGGCACTCTTCTCAGACAAGTCCAAGGGAGAAACAACCTTCTGAACCGTGTTTTTCGCTTTTACAATTAACCAGTAAGGGTATTTGCCTGTAGTTTATCGTCGTGAACAAAGCAATGCTCTTCTAAGTCATATTGAAAATGAATTTCTGGAGTTTGCTCAGATTCAGCCCTGTCCAACAAGGACTGCTTCCCTTGGCTTCCCCATTGTACTCGAAAGGATTTTCGTGGTGTTTCTGCTATATCATCAGCTTTAGATTTTTTCCGGACGAACTGCATTCGCAGTTCATTTCAAACAATTAAGAATGTTTCTCAATGGTATTTCACGAATACTAAAAAAATTCGATTTTGCATTGGAAAATTGAGACAAGCGGTTTGACCACCAAAATCAAGCCAAGGAATTACGGTGCGCAGGCAATTGCGCCAACTTGAACCCTCCTAGAAGAAGGAAAAGTGGAAGACCTATCTCATTAGTGATTTCTGAAGCAAATCCGTGCTTGGGGCTTTGGAGATGTCTCCTTAGACGACGGCACTCTTCTCAGACAAGTCCAAGGGAGAAACAACCTTCTGAACCGTGTTTTTCGCTTTTACAATTAACCAGTAAGGGTATTTGCCTGTAGTTTATCGTCGTGAACAAAGCAATGCTCTTCTAAGTCGTATTGAAAATGAATTTCTGGAGTTTGCTCAGATTCAGCCCTGTCCAACAAGGACTGCTTCCCTTGGCTTCCCCATTGTACTCGAAAGGATTTTCGTGGTGTTTCTGCTATATCATCAGCTTTAGATTTTTTCCGGACGAACTGCATTCGCAGTTCATTTCAAACAATTAAGAATGTTTCTCAATGGTATTTCACGAATACTAAAAAAATTCGATTTTGCATTGGAAAATTGAGACAAGCGGTTTGACCACCAAAATCAAGCCAAGGAATTACGGTGCGCAGGCAATTGCGCCAACTTGAACCCTCCTAGAAGAAGGAAAAGTGGAAGACCTATCTCATTAGTGATTTCTGAAGCAAATCCGTGCTTGGGGCTTTGGAGATGTCTCCTTAGACGACGGCACTCTTCTCAGACAAGTCCAAGGGAGAAACAACCTTCTGAACCGTGTTTTTCGCTTTTACAATTAACCAGTAAGGGTATTTGCCTGTAGTTTATCGCCGTAAACAAAACAGTGCTCTTCCTAGTCATATTGAAAATGGAATTTCTGGAATTTGATCAGATTATGCCCGGTTTCAGCAAGATCGCTTCTCACAGCCTCTCGTACTATTTAACAAACTCAGTGTAACATTTGAACCATAGTTTTCCCACTGAGAGAAACGAAATAGTCACTGGAATCGATAAAGCCAGAGCCCTTCCTCTTACCTGAAAGACTTGATGTGGGGTTGATCGAACCCACAAAGTGATGTTCACTTTTTCCCATGTTAGGGAAGGAACAATACTACCCTTCTTTAATCATTATCAACCATAGGTGAAAAAATATTCGTCCAAATGAATCCTTAGCAATCACCACAGTGCGGGCCGTCAAAAATTTTTTTCAAAAAAAAAAACAAATCTGAGTTAAGGTGTACCCGTGTCTTAGACGATGGAATAAAGTCAAATTACCGCTTTTAACTTGATAGCGTCCACTTGAAAACTACGGATTTTTTCTTTGATCTGCGAAGGTACCGTCAATATCACCGCAAAAATGGCATTCAATCCAATGAATTATGGTTCCGCTTACTATTACTACTTCACAAAATACAAACATGACTGCGGGATCAGTCAGGCATCGATTGTGGAACTTCATTTTTCCAATATTGATTAGGCTCTAACACAACCCTCGCAAAAAGGTTTGCGACCTTTTGTAAGGTAGTGTTCACAGAAACAATTTTTTGTAATCGAAGCATTGCGTACCAATACAAAATCATGTTCTAATCTAAGCAGCAATTTGATGTATAGCTGAAGCCACTCTGAGAAAAACTGTCCTGGGCTGCTTTTGTAAAACGGATATAATTCCTCAAAACTGTTCAGCCTCATAGGCAGAAGACGTGGTGAAAACTTTAAAATCGATTTGATTTCAAAAACCACAGATTTCAGCCGATTATTAACAGTGAGTGAGGGTTGTGCTGGATCACTTCATGTTTTTGGCATTGGACTGTAATTTTGCAGTACATCATCTTGATACAAAAGTCTGAATGCACTTTTTTTGTTAATGTGAGTACCACCTTGATCGTAAAGATGATAGACCTTCCCGATGTTTTAACCATTTTTGTATGGAAATGTTACCGAAACGGTTACAAAAACCAAACTTCTCGCCTGCTGCTTAAATTGCCTTGTGATGCAACGAAAAAACAAAAACAACGCTAAGTCAATGCCGATTTGTTTCGCGTTCGCCTGGATAAATACTGTGAATTTTGCCGGCAACTGTATCGCTTGAAAACATTCATTCCATATAAAGTTCAATATCGTCGATCACACTGTTACACTTTGAATGTTCCTGAGACGACGTATGATTCGAAATCGCAATGGTTCTCTCCACGTAGGATACGGAAGTAACCTGAGAAAAAAAGCCAAGAAATTGAGATCTGCTGTAAATTTCTCCCCAATAATCAGTAGCCACACCGAGCCCAAGCCATTCTATAGGGCCAGCCGCTCTCGGGCACAGCAGATAAACATACAAAGGGTTGCTCACCTATCGGTACACTGAAAGGTGCTAGAGCCGCATATTTTCTTAAGACCCTGTAATATTCAGTGAGCAAAAAATCGGAAAATTTGAGGCAACTCGTCTTCGTGATTCTACGAACTGAACTGTCCCTCTGAATTCATTTTGATTCATTCCCATAGATACTTGATATAATGCCTTATTTCATCTTCCTATGTGGTGACCAAAGAAGATTTGGAAGCATCAGGAATTTGGTATGCCCTAATGATCGTAAAATAGCTGCGACTCGTCTATATTAGTTCCTGGACTACCCTGAATGGTAGCACTCGCTGTTGATTTTCCATTTGATCCCAGTCTATATCCCATTGTAGTGTTTAGGCATTCAAAAGGGTAGATCTATGGAAATGAAAGAATACTTAAACTATCTAGATTACGCTTCTGTTACGGCTGTCAGTTGTTAAGGAGAGGCCCACCCACACCTTTGCTCAAAGCACCATAGAAAAGGAAAATGCAGTAGTAGGCTGCTTTCGAAGGGTCCGCTCCGAAGGGAAGCTGAAGTATTTCTTTCTGGGGAAGCAGTTTCACATATTACCGTTTTCTCCCCAGTCATCGTTCCACGAGTTTGCAACAGTCCAATATTTCGTTCCATTTTCGACACCCCATCCAACGATTTTTACAGCATGTCCGCCACTTGGTCGGCCATATGTATGCTGTAAAACATCAAATAAGCAATGTAGGTTAACGTAAGCTGCACTTAACCATAGCCTATTAGAAGATAAGTAACGGATTGAATACAACATTAACTGATACATTAGTAATGTTCTATGTACGTGCTGTCCTTAGAAACCACAAGATCGGTCTAGAAAAGATGTCATGGACCATTTGGATCGTGAATTGTGCTTCTAAGGTGCAGTACTCTATGGAACCCGTTTGCGCATCAGATCTGTGATAGAGATAGGTGCCCGGGGAAGCAGAATATTATGTATGTGGCATTTTCATGTCCACTTTTTTTTCCAAAGAGTCAGCTCCTCTCTCTAGCTATAACAAAATTGTTTAAAACAACTAAATCATCGGGAACGCAGTTTTTTAAGAAAAGATCTTTTTGCCCGACCAATATCAAGATTTCAGTGAGCTGCATTTTGGTGGTCCGTTTTCTCCTAGCCACGTCTAGCAGCACCCCAATCATCTTCCATAATTCGCAGCTAAAAGTCGAGTTATCTGTGTTAAAGCTAAAAAGCTTCACCTTATAGATTCCCTTCCTGTAATAGGAAAAGTCTTCGTAAACTGAAAAAGCAGCTTGAACTGGTCCATATTTCAACATTTCCTTTTGGATCTCTTCCTCGTCTTCATCCAGGATGTATACCTTTTTCGCTGAAAACGGGAGTCAATAAGGTTTGCAAGGGCTGAACATCGAAACCCACTTAGAAGAATAGGTCAAAGGAAGCGAACTCTATATGAATGTCTTGTTTTAGGTTCCAGGCTCACACAGGCCTTAATGGAAAGTTCATGATGAACTGCCTCTGCATGACAGCAGCACAGCAACGCTTCAGTGGACACTCATCGAAAAGCATGACGACAGAATCCTTTCGCCCTGTTTTCAGTGATAACCTTCACTATGAATTGGCCTAATAAACTGTTATGTTTGCATAAAGATGCGCACTTTCAAAAAATAGCAATCTCAAGCGTACCATAGAATTTATCTTCTTCGTATCGTTTATCATATCCGTATTGGCAGTATTTCCTGCACAATGGCGTCCTATATAAGTGATCCATTGGACAAGGAGGATAACTTTTCCAGCCGTGTTTCCCACATGGATGGAAAGGATACGGTTTGCAGACATGCTGAAAAGAGATGTTTTCAACTTCGGCGGTTCGATAGGCTGATCGGGCCATTGGTTTCGAGTGACGGGTTGATTTCCACCAACATGCCTTCGACGTCACTTAGCACTCCTTAGACCTACCGGCTGCTCGTACAGTCCTCCAGTGCAAACGCCGAAGTCCCTGGCATACTCCCATGCTTTATGGTCTAAACCTCCTTCGCACCTGTAAGTAGCTGTTCATTCGTAAAACTTCAATGGTTCAAAAAGGTTTCAGAAGAAGGATGGGCAATACCTTCATTAGGAAGTATCGTTCAAAGAAAAGCACTGGGACGGTTTAAACGGTAGTCTTTCCGGTAAAAAAGCCTCGGTCGAACAGACCGACACTGAGGGTTTCATGCACTGGTTTTTTTTTCTTTCAACTAACGTGGGACTACAGCTTACTTCAAAGATCCCTCAACCGTATATCCCTCAATCTCTCCTACATGAATCGCTTCAAATAACCATGATGAATAGCTGTGGTAATCCAAAATGTTCAAGAACCAAGCGGACGTGACCATGCTGTTCATTTCTACGTTCGCTTGCGATTTCAACATTAATTACATTACATTAACAACTTTTCAGTCAATCGACTGTTCATGAACTTTTTAGATTACCACAGCTATTCGTCATAATTATTTGAACCTTTCATTGATCGTAAAGTCCGCTGATGTCAGGAATCAGCCCAAATAGGAGGAATCTCAGAAACAAACACAGTTTCAAATTGATTGCCAAATTATTCTTTGTTCAGGTATGAACTCACCCATATCCACATTCATCTCCACAACACGAGAGAATATCGACATCCGATATCAGAACCTGAAAAAGGAAAGTTCACAGTTCCAACCTTTTCGAATGGACTATCGGTTCCTCTTGCACAGAGGGTCTAACAAATTGTAGTGGTGCAGAAAAGCGATAAGTTCGTTGAGCCACCAAGCATAAAGTAACGAATGAATGAATGAGTGATTGACAAAGCGCCCATCCAAAGTTTGCGCAATTCTATCCAAAGTATGGTATCGCCGAGAGTGAACTTAGTTATTACCACCTGACTATTCTTCTACATCTACATATTGAACGCGGAACAAATCCCCGACCTGCTTCTCCCCGAGCCGACAAAGCCTTTTCCTTTCTGTATAGGGAGTACCCTCTTGACTCGATCATTGACCCTACCTAACGGTTGTTTGGGTAACGCGGAAATGCTTCGAATAGCCACTGAATTTTCGGATGAGAAAATGCACCACCCATTATGGTTATGCTAGAGAATATAACAACCCTCCCAAAGGAAGTTCAATCACATCGGGCGTGAGGAGTATATGTATAATTTGAGTGAAAAATCTTCAATTTTGATGATAATTTCAATACATTTCTATACTATCGATACAATCTGTTGATTGACCTGTTTTTCCCCTTTTGACTGGACGCAAATGCGATCGGACATTGTTTCAGCAGCTGAGACAGCCCAGCACGAACCTGCAATGATTACTTTCAATGTGGATTGAAGGCGCATTCCACGTAAAATGTTTGATGAATTTTCACGAATACAAATATTTTGCTCCTCATTAAACGGCGAACCACGCTGTCGCATGGGAGAACTCAACTAGGGCAAAGAACTGAAGTGGTCCCACACGCTCAAAGCCATCAAGGACCAGCAACCAGTAAAGTTCGCGATAAAGGACAGGGGTCCCGCAAAAAATCAAGTCAAATTAACCTAACAGGTGGGACGGCCATCATTTTTCAGAATTCCTTTGTGCTTCACCCGATCTTTGTATCCAGGGTGCGTACCCTTTGGTTTCAGCTTTGAACCTCAGTGGTTGGCCAGGGTAGAATACACCTTGTCAGTAAGGGGCCGCCTCTAGCATCCCCCTTCCTACGGCGAAGCCCTCGCAGAGCTCGACTGTAACTTTCTCACGTGATTTTCTTTAGTAATATTTCAATTTCTACATATTGCTAGTAGGTTTTTATTATGGTAATATATCCTGATAAATTTGTTAGCGTCACATCCGTAATAATCACTAACCAGGCATCATTAATCAGCACAACGAATACACGCCCATAGCTTACACGAATCAGTTGCCTATGCGCTTTGCACGGAGGCCACATACATAGAACAACTTTTGCAGAAGACTGTTTTACATGACCACTTTAAAGTCATTAAAGTGTTTAAAGGAAAGAGCTTGAAATTGCCGTCTTACCACAATTTGACTGATCACGAATGAGTGATACTGAAGAGCAGTTTGGCCATTTTTCCCGAGAATCGAAGCTAAATTCGTAATTTGATAGTGCTTTTGATAGTGCTTTCAATAAGCAGCCGAAGCCGCTCGGGACATATGCAATGTGTACGAGGAAGGTGTCCTAGGTGTGTCTCTGGGTGGCCCCAGGAGAGGCACCGAAGCCGAGAGTCAACCAAGATCTTCCCTCAAAATAGGTCATGATTTGCGTTTGGTGAGACTGGAAAGGAACGGTGCACTGGGAAATGCTCAAAGGAAATGCTACTGTCAACAAGGAGGTCTACATTGCCCAGCTTAACCGTGTTAGTGTGGCTATTCTGCTGAAAAGACTCGATAGACAAGGTGAGGTCATCTTGCTCTACGACAACGCCAGGCCCCATAATGCCCAAGTCGTCAAAACAGCACTCCAAAAGCTTGAATGAGAGGTTCTTCAGCATCCACCGTACTCTCCGGGTCTTGCACCTACCGACTACCACCTTTCCGCTCTCTGTCAAACCAAATGAGAAGTGTTACCTCCGATGGCGAAGAGGTTCTTGAAAACTGGCTCAACAACTTCTTCGACACCAGACCGTCCGATTTTTGGCGAAACGGCATCAACAAATTGGTCGAGAGATTGGAGGAGGTCGCAAACAGTACCAGGAAGATACATCATCGATTAATTTATTATTATAATTATTGTTTTTTGGTAAAATAAATCTCTGTGAAAAAACTCTACGAACTTATGTTACAACCCAATACATTGCCACCTAAGCAGTGTACGACCTGACTGCGTAAGTGATCAATTCGTACTTGTCACATTATGTATGCTTCAACCTGAATAAGTACTCTACTGCTGTATTAAATTACCTCCTGCTATCAAGTTCAGAAAGTGAGGACCTCCCAGGCAAAAGGTAAGGTTTTGGACTGAACCGTGTGACTTCTTTTGCTTAGCAATCAACTGCTGACCTCCCAATGCTTCCATACTCCCCTAGACCAAAATATCACGCCCAATGCCTTCGAACAAAACGCTTCCCAATAGAATATCGCTCGCGACATAGGAATTTCCTACTTAAAAAATACAAATTTGCTGATCTAACAATCCTATGCTCTCTCGTGTTGAAGCAAGAAGCAGGTATGATAGAAACCAGGTCCCAGATAACTTCTTCCTCTATTTCGATGTATATGTCATATCTTTGCCAACGCAAATATGAATGCAGTCAACGAGTGGATATCTTTGGTTTCTTAACCCTTATTTACAACCATTTTTTAACCCTTGTTTACAACCTGACCTTAGCCGAACGACTTTATTACTCACTTGCCCCGTTAGTTAATCAGACGGTATTTGAAAATTTTATTTATGAAAAGTACTAGCAAATAAGAACAATGATAATTAGTGCAGAACAATAATCGGCTTTTTCGGCAAGACACTCCCCTCGTTTCCCTGCTTTTGAGCTACTTCCAAACGACCTTTGCAAGTACATGCTATGTATTACAGTACACTCGGAGGATTGTTGAGCATGTTTATGTATAGAAGGAAGCTCTAGGACCAACAGATTCGAACAACACGGACTCAACCCGAGAGTTCTTTACCTGAGCGTCTAAACATCCTTCATCGAAGACGAGTAGGTATTTCAATACTCTTTAAACACCCTGATAACCGCGACTACCTTGATAACATTGACTGGGAAGTAATTGTGAACTCTCAGCATGTCGTTAGAAGAAAAATTCTGATGAAGGTGTAAACTGTAGAACTGGAGAGATGTGATCGGTGAAAGAATAAAACTGCACCTTTCTGGAATTTGAATATTGATGGGTGACTTCTCAGCTTTTGGAATATTATACCGTTTACGAGCATTTTTAATAAAGTCCAACTTCATCAAATGTCCCAAACGGTTTTCTGCTTCTGGAGAGTACTCGGCCTAAACTTCATTTCAAATCAAACTCGTACAAAGAAGAGTTCTTTTGCAGAACAAAATAGAATGAAGGGGTATGCCTAATAAACAATCCAAATCAGAAATTCGGGACATTCTCACAAAGTTCAGAAGATAACTACCGGAACTAGTAGACTGAGAATTCCCAGAAGTTTAGAGGAAAAAAATTTTGCAACTGAAGCCTAACCTCAAATAGCGATTGGCGGCTGTTCACATAGTCCACAAGCGCTTTGCCAGTTAGTCTCTTGGTATCTCCTGGGGATGGTTGGACAGGAAGTTCTACTAAAAGTTTGAATTATTTGAGCATACTGGAAATGTATAAATAATTTTTAAGGTCAAACAAGAATAAATAATGATATCACCCTTCGAGTTGCTTTTCAAATGTGAATTTGTTCAAGAACCCGTTTTAGCGCGGAGAAAAATAAATTGAAGACTGGAACTCTAGTTTCCCAGAGTCGTTCGTGAGCACTGCCGCTGAGATCCCAGTTTCACAGAGCCGCTATAAGTTGCCAAGGGGAAAGACTTAAAGTTTTCGGCAGTCATGTGGTGGCCCGAGATTGGCAGATCTGTGGTCTAGGACGGGGCTGTTATCTCTGTACGTGTTTTCCTGGCCCAGGTAACACTTCGTTTCCCTTCCCGACCCTCAAGACCACGGTGCCCGAAAATCAGCAGAGCACAATGACAATGCTATTGTGGGCGACAAATTCATAAGGCACTCATGGATTCGTGAATAGAGTTTTCCAGAAAGGCACTTTGAAAGATTTATCACTCGCTTATAGCAAATGCCAAGATTTGATTGATTGACATGGAAAAGTTTTCTCACCTCTTGGTGGCCTATCTTGGGATGAACAGACGACAAAGAAGACGGAGGAAATGAGCAAGACCTGGAATTATAGAAGCCGAAATTGAAACAATCATATTTACAATATTTTGTTTAGCAAGCCTAGCAGTGGTTAACTTTGTTTTGAAGGCTGGGCATGTCGTGAGCACGGTTCAACAAGGATTCGATTATTTGATCATCGCTCGCCAAAGACTGTTGCAAAGACTTCACTAACAAAACCAACTCTCCCACATTCTTCGCTAAGGGCTGTATTGAGGCATTCGAGGTAGAATAATATTAGAAACTCACCAGCATTTCGGTACTGTCGCCCAAAAATCTAACTAATTCCTTCAGGACAGTTCTGATTTAGATAGAAAGTGCTTTGCCTTATCTCAAAATATGGCTTTATCGGATGACATACCTTACCAGAGTACATTCTGACCTTGTTTATAAGTACCAAGTCATTTTGGAGAAAAAAACACACTGATCACGTGGAATGTGCGATTTTCAATGACTCAAGGATTATCACCAAGTGAAGAGGCGTGAATCAACCCTTATAATCATCTCCACAGGTAAGTCAGGGTCAAGCAACGGGTCGTGGAAACTAGAGTGGGCAAGGGTGAAGGATCAAGAGGAAACATCTCTTATGATATCAATCGTGATTACTGTTCCAGGAAGGCAGTGAGCTCATAAAATTGTCCAATTTATTTCTTAGCTCAGTAAGTTTTTTCAAAGAGTCAATAGCCATCGTAAGAGGTTTTTCAGACCTGGCACGGTCTGTTGCTCTTATCTAGCCCATAAAGTACGCTTTTTTCATCATCCTGAAGCAGTTTTTTCAACCAAGCAAACGAACATCAGATAATCCTTGCAATTCGAGTGTCCTAGACAGAGCAGGGTTAAGGGCGAAGGCGAAAAAGGTGGTGTGGGAGATGGGGGTGGAAAAGCCCAGGAACATATAGATTCTCCTTAATTCGTCATCCAATAGGATTCGGCCCTCAATTGAACACTTTGAGAAGATAATTGAGGTCAAATCCTATTTATAGGTCGTTAGAAGACAAAATCCCGTCTGGAACTCATTCTTCAGAGAGAAAACCCACAACTAGTCACAGTTTGTAGGCCTTTTTTCCGAATACTCATACTGCATGAATAACTTGTAACAATAGTTGAAGTTCAGTCGCATTGCGTACTTAGTGGACGTTTTTGTGTAGTCTTGACAGAAATAGTTTCCATTTATGATGACTCGAGCTTCTACGAAATTCGTCATTCTTCCCTGTGCTGTGCCTCTGAAAAACGTTGTTCCCTCCTCCCTCCTCCCCCCCCCTCTCCCCCCCCCCCCCCTCCTGAAGACGGCTCCGCTTGGAGGTGTATGACTCAATATAGAGTGTATTACCATATGAACCATATACGTACCCTATGACGGCTGGATGTGAGTCATGCTCTGTACTATCAATTCTAATTGTACTGGCAAAAACAGCTTTGCTCAAGGTGTCACTCCTTATGGCGCCTCATAGGCAATGCAAAAAAATGTGGTTGGTGTCCTTTGTGGGGGTATGCACTCTACAAAATAAGGGGCCTTGATTTTTTTCATCAGAGCAAATAGCTCCAAGTTCCTGATCATCGGTCAGAAGACAGGGCACTATTTACCCTTTACTGCCCCACTCTGTCGAGAAAGGGCTGGATTTCTATCGAATTTTTTCAAAGAAGGTGAAACCGGCTAGAAACTTGCCTAGAGGGGTAATTTGACCCGTAGAACACGAGTATCGCATCCACTCTTCATGAAAATGCCTGAGACACTAGTTAGGGGCAAGTTATCAGCATAGCGGTGACCCAGCGATTTGGCACAGGCTCCTGTAGCGAAAGCGCTAGGCATTCTTATGACAAATGGATGCAATACTCGTGTTCTACGGGTCAAATTACTCCTGTAGACAAGTTTCTAGCCGGTTTCATCTTCTTTGAAAAAATTCGGTAGAAATAGCCCATTCTCGACAAGGTGGGGCAATAAAGGGTAAATAGTGCCGAAGACAGTTATTTCATACAAGACGAGTAAGTTTATTGTATGTATACCCAGTATTTCATTGCTGATGCACAGGTTTCGTAAAGGAGTTTCATCTCGATCTACCTTAGGTGATTCTAGGCACTACAAGAGTTCCGATGTAGGAATCTCATCTGGAAAAAAAATGTGGTCTGCTAGAATACCTCGGAGCGGCAAGGAACCATTAACATGACTGTAGTGCCGACTCACCCTGGGGATTCTCCCAAAATTCTCACAAGAACAACTGTCCTTCGAACTGATTCGAGGGGCATAATTAGGGCACAGTTGTTCAATCTGGTTGGTGTTAGAGGGGATCGCGCTATTAAATGCACAATTATATTGAACTGTGCATAATATAGTTCTGAGATATCCTACCATGGCGATCTTCGAGCTACCAACGATGCCACTTTTGCATCCCGAGAATTCTGCTTCTTTCACTTGCTTTGTCTAGCTTTTCCCTGTTGCTGCTCCTCTGTGTCAAGACTCCCGTTATACGTCTTGAAAAGAAGATTACTGGAGAAGCTAACTGGCTAAAACTTCGCCCTAGACTGATGGGCTGCATTTTTTCTTAAGAATCACACTGGAGTCGCCTTTACTTCTAAAAACTAGGTGAGCTGTTCATCCCCCCTCGACTAATTAAAAATGAAGCATGTATAGCGAAGGTGCTCATTTCCATCTTCCGACTCCGTTGCTATCCGAATTCCAGAAACTCCTTCATTACAGTAGATGCCGAGGAACGATTTGGGTGGTCAAATGGATTACACGAGATTGCTGTAATGAAACTCCTATTTTTATAGTGTTGAGTTAATATAAAAACGAACATTAGTTAATTTTCGATAGTAGAGGATCGCTGTACTTCTTCCTTGTAAAAGCCATTTCGTTATTGATACAGCAGGAACACAAGAGAAATTACTGCCTTGAAAGTTTCGTTGCTATATATTCCAAGTGTGATCTCCTCGCCGCCTGGTGAAGATTTTTCTCAGAAGATGAGCTCTGTTTCGTAGCGAATCCTCAGAGTATTAATTAAAAATAACTCTGGACTAAAGTTGTTGCGGTCAATTTGGGTATAATTCCCATTACCGAGTATATCCATCATTCATTGGGGACTAGGTTGATTCTAGTAACGACAGTTATCATGAACGGTTTCAACGAGCGGTAAGAATTTTCAAAGTCCCTTATAAGCTCTCTTTTCAAAGTTCTGATGTAGAGATCTTCAGCTTTCTTCTCCGGCCAATCTCGGCGCAGAAGTCTCAAAGCTGCCTTGTGAGAAAATAACGACCTGAAGAAACTTTTTCATTTTCAGAACAGATGAAATACTACATAGGTCTAGTCGTAGTTTTATACTTATATTATTATCTATAGATTTAGATAGAAATTTGACACAAGACCTCTTTGGTCGCAAACGTCCAAGTTCGTATTTATGAGGCTATCGGGCGAACCAATGTTAACAGCTAAGTGTTAGGCAACTTTGCCAAGCGTCTACTATGCATCTCTTAGAAGTCAGTCTTCTTCCGGTCTCCATCCAAAACAGCGTTTTTGGTAAACAGTACTAGGTAGTACCGAATGTTCCCTAATGACTACTTCATTTCTAATGATTTTTCTACTGGAGTAGGCAAACCACATCGGAGAGTGCATACAATAGGCGAACACATAATCAACAAATCCCTTGAGTTATCAAATTGATTATCGAATAGGACCTTTTGACCAGTTTCAAAAATACCGCTTATTCCCTCGAGTGGTCGAATGAGATTCGTTATCAATAATAAGTTGACGCTACTATTCCCACTCTTTTCGTGCTCTTAAAATAGAAGAGAACCTTTACATGTGATCTGTAAGAGATCACTCCCCACATAGCCACCAATGAGCTTTTCCAACTGCATTATAGCAATGTAATTGATATACAGTCAGGCGGTAATTTCGTTAATCTTCGATTCTTGGCTGTACTGCCTGCTTACTTCCTCGAACACTATGCATTTTGCGGCTAGTTATCATGAACGAATTATCATGTTTTCAAAAAACTCTTTCCAACTGCTTTCCTTCTATCTAGATGCCTGTAGAGCTTACTTCCATGACAATTTCCATATCAAATTAATAATGTAAGTCCTAGAATGTACAAGCATCATTGACAGTTCGCACATTCATATTTTATTTTTATTCTTCTGCACCGTAGCTCTCTAACTACGCGGGATAAGTTCTGGGATCGTCATGAATCAGCGTGGTGAGTTTCCATACAAGTCTCCCCTGTTTGCCTTTCTTTGCTTTTCTTGCTCTCTCAAAACTTGAGCAGAAAGAGTAGTTAGAGTAGTTTTCCTGATAGTGGCTCACATTTTTTTCACTTCTTGTGACCTTGAAAGGGAACCGGGGTCGCAATAATCTCCCGAACATTCCCCATTTTCAGGCGATAAAAACATACAAAACGTTTCAACAATTCACACACTTACAAAACCTTTCATAATAAATTTCATTATATTTCCTAAGCTGCACCACTTTGAAGCCTGGTTGAATAGTGGAAGGTTCAATTGTGGTTTAAAATTGTGACCTATATCCTTGCACTCTATAAGAGGGATAGCCTTATTAATGTACTAGGTGCATGACGTGACACAAAGGAGCAAGAATTCCCTCAAAATTCCTAACATAAAAACTTAAGAGTTATCGAAGGCAAAAGTGTGCGTTGGGGGGGGGGGGGCTGTTTGAAAATTAAGCGCCAGTTTCGGCTGGAAGTGTGCTGCTATACTGCTGCACAAGTATAATGTTACTAACTGTTCAAGTTACCTGCTGTTTAGGTTTCCTGCCGAAAGGTTGGAATTTGCGGAAGTTAAATTTAAAAAATTGAAAACGCATACTTAACTGACCGGTACTGTACATACATGCCTCCTCTCCCACTTTATACCGTATTTGCTTGAGCAAACATAAAAACCCACCTCTTTATGTATAAACTATCATAAGTTCCTGCACCTACCTGATGCACAATTCAGGAATCTACTATGAATATTCATGAGTATTGAAATGAGCGAATGACAAATTCTATAAAACTGAACCTCACTATGCAATTCGATTATTGATGTTCTGCACTAATTATTATTGCTCTTGTTTGCTAGTACTTTTCATAAATAAAGTTTTCAAATACAGTCTGATTAACTAATGGGGCAAGTGAGTAATAAAGTCGTTCGGCTAAAGTCAGGTTGTAGACAAGGGTTAAAAAATGGTTGTAAATAAGGGTTAAGAAACCAAAGATATCCACTCGTTGACTGCATTAACATTTGCGTTGGCAAAGATATGACATATACATCGAAATAGAGGAAGAAGTTATCTGGGACCTGGTTTCTATCATACCTGCTCCTTGCTTCTACACGAGAGAGCATAGAATTGTTAGATCAGCAAAATTGTACTTTTTAAGTAGGAAATTCCTATGTCGCGAGCGATATTCTGTTGGGAAGCGTTTTGTTCGGAGGCATTGGGCGTGATATTTTGGTCTAGGGGAGTATGGAAGCATTGGGAGGTCAGCAGTTGATTGCCATGCAAAAGAAGTCACACGGTTCCGTCTAAAACCTTACCTTCTGCCTGGGAGGTCTTCACTTTCTGAACTTGATAGCAGGAGGTAATTTAATACAGGGGTAGAGTACTTATTCAGGATGAAGCATACATACATATGTAATGTGACAAGTGCGAACTGATCACTTACGCAGTCAGGTCGTACATTGCTCTGATGACAAGATATTTCATTCAAAAGAATTGGAAGATAGAATAAATCACTAAGAACAAAAAGCATATACGTGCCTTGCGCTGTATTCATGATGACTAAGGTGAAGACCTTTCTAACTGACCAGAAGCAATTTATTCTTGAAATTTGTTGCCAACGATCACATGGTTACATATTGAGTTCTCCTGAGACGACGTACGACTCAAATTCGCAGTGGTTTACTCCACGCAGAATACGGAAGTAACCTGAAGAACATGGCCCGAGACATAGATTTTCACTAATTTTGTTGTATAATTTGGGAAACAGGCTGTACGATTGACTGTGAGATCTCTCTGAGTTGGAAACAGCCGATAACCAGAATTGGGGATTTAGATTTATTGCATGTGTCTGGCACATGGGAAGAAAAACACAAGTTGAAATCCAGCGAACAAAAAAATTAACATTGAACTCATTGCAACAAAAAGTACTTGAAAAATGGGAAAAGGTAATTGCCGATAGAACTGTGGATAAAACGTGCTAGGTAACAGAAGCATAGTAAGAAGACTTAACCACCGACCGAGTCCCAAAATGTCCCTATTTAAGATAACGCCACACGATGTTTTTGAATTGTATTATACTTTGAGGCATACAATTTTTTTAGTTAGCTTAGAATATTCAGCAACCACCCTTGAAGTGAAGAACCTGGCTCTTTTACTTGTCCTAGGTGTTGGTACGAAAAGCTTGTTCTTCTCTCCTCTCGTAATAGTGCGTCGAATAGTAAAAAAATGATCTAACGAATGGGTATTAACACTCAAGAGGCTTTTCTAGAAGGACATGAGAAGCCACACAAGCTGTTGGTTTTCCAACAACATTGCATTACATGCCACAACCAAGTTCAAAAATCTCAAAGGTGCCTTGGATTATACTTGTGATGAGGCTACTCTCTAGTGATATGGCAAAACTTCTGCAGTGTGTTTTGGGTACTAGGGCTCAGATGAGAGTGCGACAGCGTCCTTTCAAAATGGGACCTTGATTTTGTTGTTATGTGATCTAAATGTTACTTATTTTGCAGAAGCAAAAGCAAAATAATGTCACATATTACCTTCTTCCCCCCAGTCTCTACCCCATGAATTGGCGGCAATCCAGTACTTCGTACCATCACTCTTGTCGACTCCCCATCCAACGACTTTTACAGCATGTGCACCTTTTTCTCGGCCCGATGTGTGCTGAAAAATAGAATTCGAGCAGTCTAAGTTGCTCAATGAGCAGTGCGCAGTGGGAGTTTTCCTTGTGTAGTCTCGCTGGGCTGAGCACTCAGAAGAAGCTTGAACCAACCAAAAGGTGCCCTTCTAGGTGTCGGTCGTTCCCCTTTCAATAAGCAAATTCAAAGGTCCCTCTCCCCCCCTTCCCCCCAATACGGGTGCATGAACAGTTGCTGAGTAAGCCTACCAATCAGCGTCGACGTTTCTGCTACAACTTTCGGTTACCTGCATTCGTTGGTTTAGGTAGCCTACCTATACCGTTGAGCATGAACACTGCATCTTTATGCCTTAGCGAAAACGAAATGGTATGAAGAGCCCTTTCTTGTGATTAGTTCCGTTATCTTTGGCTCACCAACTAGAGACATTGCTTTTATTCCTGAGCCCTCTTATTCCAATGGGCATTCCACGCCACCATTTCTCGTGACTTTTCAGCTTGTCTTTCGTGGACTAAGATCACTGATAGATGCGTCAGACAGCTGATGTTATTGCAAACACAAATATTAAATATTTTTGACGATGTCTCACCACATAGATACCCCTCCTGTAAAAGGAGAAGTCTCTGTAAATGATAAAGGAAGCTTGAACTGGTCCATTCTTGATGATTTCTATTTGGATTGCTTCCTCATCTTCGTCCAAGATGTACGCCGATTTCGCTGGAATTTAAGAAAAAAGGTTCGCGGAGGCTGAAACTTGAAACCTAGTCTAGGAAAACGAATCGAAGCAAGTGAACGCCCTGTGGACATCTGATTTCAGATATAAGTTACCAGTTGGGCTACGCACGCCAATGCGTGCAACACATGCCCACGCTTACGCCTAATGTCACTCGGTTGCTCGTCATCTTGAAAGTTTTGAATCATTAAAGATTTAACTGAGAGGCAACTAAAGGATTGAATAGTACACACAAATGTTTTCAAGCGATAATATCACCATTATCAGATGTCGTTATCGTTGGACCTTCTTTCCTCAACGGGTACATCGTTAGTTGAGAATCCCAAATTATTGGCGGTGGGATGAGCTTTGCCGTAAATGATATCAAAATATAAAGTAACCTTGATCTTCGACCGAGTTGCATACCTTGCTGGGTAGCGGTCGTAATCTATACACAGGGTGGCAAAAAATTACGTGCGCCATAAAAAACGCTCAAACTTTATTATTCGTGTAACAACATGGAAAGAGGTATATTTCCTTGAAACAACAAACAATGACATTGCATAATCACCACAAGTTTTCAAAGTGCCCGCCTTCTGCTTTGATACAGGCATCGATTCGTCTTTTCGCCGAAACCACGGTGCGCCGAAGGTAGTCGATGTCCAAACTGTTCCGAAAAGTGTTCACCGTGGAAGTGGCTAAAACCCTCAGAATCAAGGCCAACTTTTTAGTCCAGTTTTCAAGAACATCCGGAATAGAAGAATTGCCACAAGAAGTTTGTTCCCCAAAAGTTTAATGGTTTGGAGTGGTATCAGTGCATCAGGCAAGACTCAGTTGATTTTCATAGACAAAAATGTGAAAATTGATGCAAAGTTCTATAAAAAGAAATCCTTGAAGAAGCTGTGCTATCCTGGAAGAGGAATCATCCCAACTTCATCTTCCAGCGAGGCTGGGCTCCGGCCCATGCAGCGAGATCCACTAATCACTTCCTCGAGACCTAGATGATCCCCTTTCTGACGAAGGATCTGTGGCCTTCTAATAGCCCAGATTTGATTACTTCGGGCTTCGTTGTTTGGAGTAATATGGAAGAGGAACTAAGGAATGGAATCGTGAAAAGTTTGGTGGCTTTGCGAAAGGAAGTGCGAAAATCTGGGACAGTTTGGACATCGACCACCTTCGGCGCACCGTGGTTTCGGCGAAAAGACGAATCGAAGCCTGTACCAAAGCAGAAGGCGGGCACTTTGAAAATTTGTTGTGATTATGTAATGTCAGTGTTTGATGTTTTGAGGAAATATATTTCTTTCCATGTTGGTATACAAATAATAAAGTTTGTGCGTTTTTTATTTCGTAATTTTTCGCCACCCTGTAGTAGTCGTAATCATAAATACATCGTAAATACCACAGGACGTAAATTCGGTTGGTAAGTGCTCTTATCAGTCGTTATCAGGTGCTATCAGTTCCTATCATCTGTCGTCTACGATCCCGCCATACTCCGCATCACATGCCAAACTGTCAAGGCTCCACTGTTAATGCCGTTATTATCGTGGCTCTACGTTTTCCAGAATTTTCATTAGCCCTTATCAGTTTTATCAGATCCTGGTCTGGTACCTACCGTTCTCGATCTCATCACCGAGTACCTACGATCCTGTCACATCTCACATAACCTATTAAAATTCCAAGACCTCATTATTAACAGAAAGCGCGCCTCAGACCTACAGGCTTTCGCCTTCTATGGCTTCTTATCAGTCCCTATCACTTGTTATCATTCTCTTTCACCAATCACTGACGGTCCTTTAACATCCTACACCACCTGTTAAAGTGCCAAGGTTTCACCGCTAATACGAAGGAAGTTACGGATACTCAGGCTTCTGCCTTTTAAGGCTCGTTATCAGTTTCTATCGATAGTTGTCACTTCCTATCACTTACCACCGCTGTTCCCATCGTGCCGCCTATCTCTCTTTCAAATTTGAATGCTTTAGCTACAATGGGACGGGAGTTATGAATTTCCGGTCGGACAAACACACACACACACACATACTCACACACACATACACACACACAAACACGCCAACAGACACACTTAGCCGATTATATAAATAGGATCAAAATATCGTAAATGGTTGTCTAGGCGCCGCCTTTGCCTCAGTGCCTCACTGCGTTTGATACTTGTTTCACTCTGTGTCGCTCCTACCATAATCATGAGCTAACCATTGAGAAAATAGTGTTTGGAGAGAAATGTGGTGACACCCTTTAGAAAATGTTACTGCAATTATACCGTAGGATTTATCCTGATCGTATCTCTTTCCGTATTCGTACTGGCAATACTTCTTACAAACCGGTGTTCCAAATGGATGATCAGGGCAGTTGTACCATTTTCCTTCAGAAAAGTCACATGGATGGAAGGGATAAGGTTTGCAGACACCCTAAAAAGCATTTTTCGAAGTGTGTCATAGAGACAGAATATGTGAGTGCACCATTGTTGTGAGGAAGCAAGCGGTATCCTCAGAAAACACGTCGATAACACTTTTCCCACCTACCTTCTCCTGGTATCGCCCTCCAGTGCATACGCCGAACTTTGTGGCGAATTCCCAGGCTTTATGGGGATACCCTCCCTCGCACCTGCAATTGGGCTGCTCGACGAGGAACTCTTAGAGTTTAGAAAGTTGTCTAAGACAAAGCAGTGGAATGTTCCCGGAATATTCCAGATCAAAAAGTGCGTCAAGAATGGCAGGAAAGACTTTTGATGAAATGCTGTCGACTAATAATAACACCACTAACAAATGTCTTTTTCAATGAAGCTCCCTTTCTCTATATGTACCTTGGTTGCCAATCCAAGCTTATCGGCGGTCTGATAAGTTTTGTCAAATTATATTGAAACAGAGGGAGATCATGATCTTTCTTCGAGTTACAAACCTCGCTGGATAGCGGACGTAATCTAGTGCAAGAAACGAACAAAGTTTTCATCTGCTCTCAATGTAGTGCCTTTAATCAGTCATCATCCTGCACTTCCCCGCGCTATTGAATGAAAAATATCAAAGAGTCAAAGCCATAAAGCAAACAACAAGGGCACTCGGATATAATTAGCGAGTTGAAATACCAAATTCCACTGATTACATGAAAGTGTTCAGACCCAGTGACTCTAGCCTTCTACGGCTCTTTGTCAGCCCTTTCCGCTGTTGGATGTGAGGAGACCATAGGTGGGTGATTGTTATCAATCCTTGTCAACAATCACCCACCTAGGGTCTCCTCACATCCAACAACACCTACTGAAGTGCCAACCCTCCACTGTCATTACTAAGGCTCCTTAACAACTCCAATAATGTGTTATTAGCTTCTATCACTCACCCATCAGTATTGGTAAGAGTCATCAGTAGTAAGATAGCCATCAGTGTTCCTGTCCTGCCGCTTGTAAACCCCCCAAATTTAAAGTTTAGGACCAAATTGACATTTTTTGCCCACGCTACGAGCCCTTTGGACAAAGTCTTATCCTGTCACCGAACATGAGACCCAACATACAGCTTATGTCCCTTCCAAGTGTCAACGCTCGAGGTCCCGATTAACATTCTTCGGTCACTCACCAACCCTGCGAGCGGAGTCTAGTCGTGCCGACTATCATCAGATTTGAAAGCTTTAAATTCAAATTAACATTAACTTTCGCCCCGCCTACCTACAGGCGGAGTCCAGTCCTGCCACTCACCATAGGTGTTCCCATCTTGCCGCCTATACCCTACTAAATTTGAACTCTTCAGGTTTACGGGAATAGGAGTTACGAATTTCCGGTCAAATACACACACAAACACACACTCGCACGCATAGACTACACACAGACAGACCAAGAGAAACATTAGGCAATTATATATAGTAGGATAGTCATACTTGCGAATCGCCAAGTCTAGAAGATATCGCTAGATACTTCTTCGGTTCTATTTATTTCTGCAGACAACTTTTCGAAGCAGCGACTTCACAACAGATAAGAAGCAAGCTCGAAAATAAAAGCTAATTGCTTCAGTTTTTATAAACAAAAGATAAGAAGGAAGCTCGAAAATAAAAGCTAATTGCTTCAGTCCTTTTTAAAATTCAGGAGAGCGCGGAGTGAGGGGGGGAGCCGTTCTAAGCTCTTAGAACTCGCAAAAAGTAACCAGTTCCATGTATCCTTGACGATTTACAAAGTGTTTGTGACTGAAATCTCTTGTGCCATGCGAGGTTGTTAGGTGGGACAATCTATTAAATCGACTGCCTAATGTTTCGGTGCTATCGTCTTCTTCATGAGCCAACGTTTCGCTGCTGAAGCGGATATTAAAATCCACAAGCGACTGCCAGTAGGCCGTTGATTTAATAAATTGTTCCACTTAACAACCTCCGGCACAAGAATATTTTACTCATGACTAAATATGCCGATGTTACGTAAGAGAGAAGTTGGAGACAATTTACGAAGTGCTCTTCAAAGGCAGTCCCTGCACTTTGCCATGAGCATAAACATTGTGCTCAAGACATGGACCAAACTACTGTGAGGGTTATTTTGGTCAATGAAACAAAGAGCTATGTAAATACATAGTTCATGTTCCCTCGCTCTTCTGCTCTCGTCTTATTTTTTCTAGGGTGCTCATGAGTGGCTCAGCGTTTTTTATTTGTGAGCTCTTCGGGATCCACTATGCTCCGGGCATGAGCTGACACTCCTAGCTTAAGGTCTCTTCTTTTCGAATGATTCTCCCACAATTTGGGCACTGGCGTTGTGAACGTATCTGTGGGGGCGTTTAATTGTTACATTCACTTTCCCTTTCCATGATATTCCTTACATAAGTCGGCTGTCGCTGAATTTTTTTTCCTTTTCAGTTTTACTCTACCCATGATTGATGCCAATTTTTTGTATCCACTTGATGTTTGAAGGTTTCATTTACTCAATCTATATCAGAAGTTTCAACTTAGTGGCGCACGTATTTGCAACAAATAAATAAATAAATGTCCTCTTTTTATCTGTTAACCTATGAACTTACCCTTTTCCACATTCACTACCACAGCTAGCGAGAATATCGGCGCCCGAAATCAGTTTCTGAAAATCAAATCCTCAGTCCAGTCTAGACTTCGTAAGTTGCAGTGAGGTATTGATCAGGAACATTGTTCAGATTACATATTTAAAGACTGAAATAAAAATAATAAAGAAACTGCAAGGCCAGTGGGTCTATACATTTCCATGGAAAAACCCTTGCAACACTACAATATACGACACTACGTGGGAAAGTCATCAGCGCTAATGATTTTTCATTGATGGGTCCAGCTTTCTACAAAAGGGGCACCTTCTCCCGTGTGTGCCTCTCCGAGTATACGTAGTCGAAAGCTTTATATGCACGACGCAGAAACATTATTTGCACATTGCTTTTTTTTCAAAACTTTAGATGCCAACCCCTTGCTCAACTGCTGCACACACTTAGTGAAGATGGATACATGCGGAATCCATAGAATTGGATAACTAGCCTGTACTCTTCCTTTTGTCTGGATGCAAATACGATCGGACATTGCTCCAGCGGCAGAGACAGCCCAACAGGAACCTAAAATGATTGCAGTAGATTCGGACCAATGATATCGCTAAAAATGGCTATAGGTTATTTTTACTGATGCATTAGGCACTCTATGCCCGGATCCCAAAGATGAGTTAAAGCAGTGGCTCAATAGCGATGAGTAGATCGTGTCGCACAGTTTGATCCAACTGTAGTCAGCTGATTGTCGGAGCAAGTCCTTCCAATTCTCCCTATATTCGGCGTCATTTTTACACTTCGCTTCGGGAATATACAGGGTGTTTCATCAAAAAGTCGGTAAAAGAGCAGGAGTTATTGAAGCCTCGGTAAAAGCGCAGGAATTATCAAAGCTGTCGGTGAAGTAGATTGTCAAGCAGAAGCTTCATTGACGTTACTACCGTATGCAAGAATTTCGCTCTAGTTCCGATATCAACAGACACTACAGGACCAAAAAAACAGAAAGTCGCAGACCCACTTGAGTAACGACACACAACCCTTCATCGTTTTCTCTGTATAAAAAATATTTCATGAAAAAACCATCCCTCGACCTGCAATCTCTAAAGAAAGGTTGCTATAAGAACATGTTTTTGATGAAAATGATGTTTTTGAAGAAGTCTCTGGCAAGAGTAAGACCCTCATGGTTTCTTCGGTGCAAGCGTGAAATTTGATCAAGAATCAGTACTCAAACAGCGTACTGATGGACGTGATAAAGCACTGATCCGACAAGTTTTCTGAAACATCTCGAGTCCTTCCAGCAAGACTCTACTCCAGCCCACAGAGCCAAGCTTGCCGCGAATGGTGCCGACGGAAGCTGTCCGACTTCATCAGTAAGAGTGATGGTCATCCTTTTTTTTCCGAAACTTGACTCACTTGACTCGCCTTTATAGTCCCTGATTAGAAGAGGACCTGTCAAGTTTGGGTCCTAGTTTGGAGTCACAAAAAGCAAGACTGAAAAAAGGCTGGGAAAAAATGAAGAAGATACTTGCGTGCAACATGCGACCAGGTCGAGAGCAAACATGCGACCAGGTCGAGAGCAAACTTTGGGCCTCTATCCGCACCAGTGGGAGATATTTGGAAATGTTATTGTAGCGTGTTCCAGAATGTGGCGTTAGCTAACGGGTATAGAGGTTCCACCATGTTTTTCAGCTGAGAAGCTTAAAATATATTGGCGCCGCATATATCGGCGCCCATAATTGGTCACCCACAATCACGGTCGACTAGCAATCGAACCATCTTAACAGCCCTATCTTCGACACGCTGGCTTTTCTGCCCATTCTCAGTTTGTCTTCAAGTAATCCTTCTCTGTGTCGTTTTGATAGCTTTCTTTGCGGGTATTGTAAGAATCACAAGAGATTTCATAATGCCTTTCTGCCTCTCGCATGACAATCTCTCATAATGTCAAAATCAGCCTCGCATGACTGCAGGTGGCATTGATTGAGCCTCCTCGATCTGAGAGTCCCAATATCTGAAAGATATTGAGAGTTCCTCATCAATAACCATGCACGTTGGAAGCAAACCTTCTCATGCAGCTAACTATTGACAGATAATGTGAATCCGATTCGGTTATTTCTACCCTAAAAATTTCTGAATTTCGGCGCAACTTGGGACATAAATTTGGGACACCCTCTAGAATTTATGGGATAGCAATGAGTAATAAGGGGCACCAGTGAGTCGTAAGCCACCCCGAAATTAAGAAGCCCTTTCATTAAATTCAATACACCACCCGAAACCTCCGAAAAGCTGCAAATTCTGTTTTGCATATTTTCAAAAATAATTTATTCAGGTTGCTCAAAATGCACTTGACAGCGCGTTCAAATACTGTCCGATCATTTTAGTCATCGGATGAACGTCAAAATGGGGCTAGTAAAGGGCCACGGAGGTAAATGAGTGAAGCACAGTTTAAATCGGAGGCACTAATAATCCGCGTTCGTCTATCTCCGGGTAGCTTGGAAGGGTAACCATTTAAATCACTGGAGTTGGTGAAACCAATCCACGCTTGTGTGCAGCCAGGTCTGAATGGGGCTCATGACTGCCGTTCTACAGGGATAGGCAGCAGCGTCCCGAACAAAATATTTACAGGACCGCTGTATCATCTGTCGCCACCGACTGCTGGTCTTTGGCCAGGGCGCTCAATGCTCACCTCGGTGTAATGGAAACGGATGTCTACATTGAACGGCTGGAATCCGCAAAACATATCCGCAGTTGCGAATGATTGAGTGTTCGCAGAATTCTTATTACTGGCCAGGTAAGCCAATCTCGCCTTCGAAATGGCCGCGATAAAAAACCAGTATTTGTGAAGCTGGTTCCAGCCTCGACATGAATGACAAATGACTGAAGAGACGTGCAAAGCAGCGCCTCGTCGATACCTTGCTTGTTAGCCTCTATCACGATCAAGCACTCGCCAATGAAGTGTAGATACTGCACACAGGACAGTGAGGAAATGTCCGAAATAAAGGAATGAGCGATACTAAGGCCAGCATAGCGGTTTGTTTTGAAAGCAACAACTCCATGAGATCAGTCTAACCATTCGTCGTCTGAAGTCAGGGGGCTAACAAGACAGGTCCTCAAAACTTGAAACTTTTATCCGAGCTTTTTGAATGCGAGCTGGGCTAGAAGGTTCAAATCCAGGGGTCGTTATACTTTGCCCTGATGCAAGATAAGTGGTGCACTTCATGCCAGGAAGACTGTTCCATACCGACTGCACTGTATCGTTATTCAGTCAGAAAAAAACGAACATGAAAATTTTATTACCGTACCACATTTGGACTGGTCAAGAATGTACGTTATGGAGGAACAGTTCTTCCATTCCTCACGAGCGTCGAAGCTAAACGAAAACTACATACTACTGGTATTGAAAAGGTGAGGAAGTAATCAGTGGTCATCAATAATAATAATAGACAATGCATACTCCCATTTCACCGTTTTAAACTAGAAGGCTAGACTTTTCTAGCTTATCGCCGACCGTGAAAAATATGATTGGCCACGGGTCAAGCCATATCTATCATTTATACTACAATCTCATCACATTGGTAAATCAGTGATATCTTGTGGTGTCTGTTAAGTGATGATGATAGTGTTATACTTGACAACTAAGCTTTCAAGCAGCGCAGTAGCTATCTTGAAATTGTTGGGAAATGAATGATTGATTTAATAAAATATGGTAAGATTCCATAGTCGCAACAGTAGCAGGACTTGGCATATCTGGCAACAGAGCAATTTTGAATGCCTGAGCTTAAGTTTCTGTAGATCGCCTACCCACGTTCGCTTGCTAAAAACCTACTTATTCGATGTTTCGAGATGTTTCAAGAGGAAAGGAGGCCGCCGATACAGGCTGACACATAAACTTAGTTGGGATGCCAAAAGACTTCATTCCATGAGTGATGGTAGGCGAATCATTGGATGTTCTTGATGTGTATATGACAGCATAGTCGGATGGCATGCTAACCCTATTCATCGCAGACGGCTATGAAGAAAGTTCTGGGCACCTACAACCACTCAACCCCAAGATTCCTATTATCAGAAATTGTTCTCACATCATATATCAAGAATGAATAACTACATGAGTACCCTTTACCACCTTGATAGCTTTGCCTGAGAAGGAAGTACTTGTCAACCCCTAACGTGCTGCAATACTTAATTAGTGGAAAAGATTCTCAAGAAAAAAACACAGAATACAGGGCGATTTGCTGAATTGAAAGCACGTAATCGTTAAAAAAATCCTTCACCTTCCTGGGATACTGAAATTGATAGTTGGCTTTCCAGCTTTCGGGATATTATACCGCTTACGAACATTTTTAATAAAGTCCGACTTCATCAAATATTCCAAGCGATGTTCTGCTTCCGGAGAATATTCGGCCTAAACTTCAAATTCAAACACAAATCAAATTTGAACACAGTATACTTCTTTTGCAGAACAAAATAAAAAAGGATATGCCTAATAAGCTTTGTATCCCAAATCGGGATTCTGGACCATTTTCGAAAAATGCGCATGTAAGACAAGCCACTGGAGCCACTGTAGATTTAGGTTCTTCAAAGGTGCAAAAAAAAACTTCTGCAAGTAAAGTTTTACCTCAAAAAGCGACTGGCGGCTGTTTACATAATTCACTAGAGCTGTGCCAGCTAGAATCTTAGCTTCTCCTGAAGATGGTCGACTGGGAAGCTTTTCTGGAAAGTTTGGGTTATTTGAACACCCAGGAAATGTTTGAAAGATTCAAGAGGGCAGACGCAAGTGTACTTCGACACCATCCTCGAAACTAAACTGCTCAACAAGCGCTCTCTCTAATGAGCGGAGGTCGAGTTTTGAAAAATGATTCGTCGCGCTGTCGGGGCCGTCCCCTGCATCTGCGATTGCTCGGTAGGGCGACCCCAGCGGCGTTAGCTATAATAGGTGAACGGGGGCCTCTGCCTGCTCGCCATGCCAGTATCCAACTGCCACACGGACATGGTAGGGCCGGGCTATCGCAGTAACTCTTGCCTTCTCCTACGGGCTGGTATTGCCTCCGCACTACGCTGTGGGGATGCTAGCCTAGCGTCGAGTTCACTCGAGGCGCTGTGCGTACGGGTACTAAGACGACCTACGTGTCCGCTTATAATACCGGTCGGATGGCCGCGATAAACGGATACTAACACACTCCACGCACTAAGAGCACACATTATAGAATATACTATTTCATAGAAATAAACTAGGTGTGAAAAGAAAGTGAGATCAAATGCGAGTAAATATGGATATTACGATACGAATAATACTGTGGAGAAAAGAATGTACAACTCACATAAACATAAGAACCAAACTAAACCTACGGACAGGGCACGATCCTGCTAAATCCTCATCCAAGGCCATCTAATTCATCCCAACCTCCTTCTGGCACGCTGCTCTAAGGTTCTTCCATGGCTGCGGACATTCCTCCTGATGTTCCTTGCTTGCGACATACTTGACCGCAATGTCACCACTGGTAGATGACAATAACGTGGTGCTGCGGGCTGTGGGAACCACTGGAGCTGCGTCGATGGCGTTGAGGTCGATTGGCACCAGAAGACGGAGAAGAGCAGGTTGCTGCGACGATGACGGCGACGACAACGGATGATGCAATCGTCACATGGCGAAGAAAGCGGTCAGAGTCGGTGGCTAAGCATGGTCACGTAGCGAACACTAGCTCTGCAGCAAAATGTGCCTTCACGGAAGGGCACGCCACGCCAGGTAGTCCTTTAGGTTGTCCGAACGGTGCGAGAGCAGCTTTGGTGAAGGATAAATGGAAGCACTGTCGTTGCAACCCTAGTTTCGCGGAGCGGTGCCCAAACTGCGAGGGGAAAGACACGAGGAGTTCAAGATAATGGCACCTGAGGATTTATTTAGTGGCATTAGGTTGGTGGGTTTCGAGCCAAACGTTGTCCTAGGACGTGACTCTAACTCATTCTTGTACTTTTTTGGCCCCCCGAAATATTTCGATTCATTTTCCGGGCTCAAGAGTACGGTGACAGGATGACGTCGGACAGAGCACAAAACAAGTAGAAGATATTGTTTTGTAGGTGACAGCTTCCCAAGATATGTAGTTACGGACTCGTTTAGATTATTTGTCACAGAACATCTATTTTGAGTCCAACTGTGCGCCCTCGTCCGAATCAGCAGAGAATTAATTCGATGCTGTCCCTCTCTCTGAATTGCCATATCATCACGAGCATAAGCTTTCAAATATCCGTCCTGGAATGCGGGAGATCCACCACTCTCCTAGCAAATGCGAAGATTCGATTAGCATGGTAAAAATCTCTCACCTATTGTAGGCCTCTCTTGATATGAACAGACTACAAAGAAGGCGAAGGGAATAAGCAAGACCTGGAATGACGGAAGTTGACGTAACAATCACATTCCCAATATTCTGTAGTTCAACAAACAAAAAGCTTGTCTACTTTCTGTGCGGTGCAGGAATTCCGGTATCACGTCAAACCGAGGCTGACACACTGTTCATTCCCAACCAAAGCTGAGAACTTGATGACCTTCAGCCAGCACCTCAATAGTTTCTGGCATTAAGGATTCCCCTAGGGAGTAAAAATCAGGTGCTTCCCCTAAAGGGTATATCCAAGCCCAGCAAGGGTGGAATGTTTTTCAAAGGGTGGGGATGTCGAGACATTGTTCAAAAGCGACTTGGTCTCTCGACAAAGACTGTTCATGGGTCCGGAATCTTCTCCCCAAAAGCGGCGTCGCGCACGCCGCACCCCGCCGCGTGTCGCAGGATTGCGATGCAAGACAGGAGCGCGCAATTTGTGAGATAGGGAGTCATTTAATTATTTGAATTGGCCGGCCGCTCTCTTCAATTCCAATGCGGTCTTGATTGTCGCTAATATAGGAGGGGTCATTCTAATTAATCGAGTCTAATAAACATAAAAACGCAAAAGAAGCTGAAGAAAAAACGATCGAATCTAATAAACAAGAAAGGTAATCAACGAGAAATATTGCGTCGTATCGATAGGCGGGGAGGTGGGTGAGTATGGTAATTGCAGTGACATTTGCCGCATGCCGCAAGGATATTACCGCAATCGGAGAGAAGTTCCGCTACCCACTGTTCATGCATGTCGAGAACATGGGTTATCACGGCTTCAATTTTTTCGATCAAGCCTTACAAAACTACTTTACTCACTTCATTTAGGCAACCGAGGTAGAAAGATGAGAACTCACCAGCATTAAAGCACTGTCGCCCAGCAATCTCACTAACTCTCAAAATATGGTTCCACCGGATGGCATACCTAATCACTTTGTCCTTGTTTTTGAGTACCAAATCATCTTGAATAAAGAAAGTATTCTAATCACGCGCCATTTTCCTCCAGTGGGAGGGCTATCACTAAGCGGACGGAAGTGAACCGATTTCTTCAGTTTCTTCTCCACAGAAAAGCCAGGGTTATGCACTGATTCGTGGAAAATAGGATGAATAAAGGTAAAGCATTGAAAGGATCCGTCCTGTATGATGTCAAACAACATTGCTGTTAAAAGGAGTCACTCTATTCAAGGAACTCTCCAGTTTATTCCCTAAGCCCAGTATATTCATATAAAGACTAGCCATCGGAAGAGTTTTTTTTTTTCAATGACAGGATCTGTCATTCTGATCTGGGCCTCGAAGGACTCTTTTCCCACATCCTGGACCATTATTTTCCAATGAGCAAGCGAACATCAATTAATCTGTGCCAGTGCACGGTTCACTATGGCGGAGCAGAAGTCGACGTGGAGTATGGCGATGGACACGGCTGGGATCATGTGAAAGTTCCTTAAGTTATCATTAACTAGGAATTAGTCTTCAAGTGACTACCTCAAAGGAAAGATTCATGCTTAATACTACAGATAGATGGTTAGAAGACAAAAATTTGTCTGTTCCATAAGGGAGCTGACAATTAGTCGCGGTTTGTAGCCCTTTTCCCACATACTTATTCTGCAAGAGTAATCGTAGTTGAAATTCAGCAGCATTGTGTACTTATTGTAAGTTTTTTGTGGTCTTCAAGAATAACGTTTCCATTTATAGTGACTCGAACTTCTACTAAATTCGTTACTCCTCCTGTGCCACGGGGTATCATTGTTTTTCTGCCTGAAGTCGGGTTGGCTTTGAAGTGTGTGACCTAGTATAGAGTGTGTTACTAAATAAACCATATACGTACACTATGACGGCTGGATGTGAGTCATGCTCTCTACTATCAAATCTACTCGTACTGGCAAAAACAGCTTTGCTCAAGGTGCCACTCCTTATGACCTCTCATGGTGATCGGTGTACTTCGTGGGCGCTTGCACTATACAGAATGAGGGGCATTGACTCTTTTATCAGAGCAAATAGCTCTATGATCCTGGTCATCGGTCAGAAAACAGTTCTTTTCTACAAGACGAGTAAGTTTATTGTATACCCATTCTTTCATTGCTGGTGTACAGGTTTCGCAAAGGAGTTCATCTCGGTCTACCTCAAGTGATTCCACGCACTACAAAAGTTCCGATGTAGGCATTGCATCTGAAAAAAACTGTGGTCTGCTAGAATACTTGGATAGGCAGGGACCATTGACATAACTGTAGTGCTGACCACCCTGGCGATACTTTCCAAATCCTCACAAGGACAACTGTCCTTAGAACTGATCCCAGGGGCACAATTAGGGCACAGTTGTTCAATCTGGTTGGTGATTGTAGGGGATCGCGCTACTGAATGCACAATTATATTGAACTATGCATAATATAGTTCTGAGACATCCTACCAAGGCGAACTTCGGGCTACCAACAATGCCACTTTTGCATCTCGAGATTTCTGCTTCTTTCTCTTGCTTTGGTCTGCTTTCCCTGATGCTGCACTTCTGTATTGAGACTTCCGGTACACATCTTCGAAAGTTCCTTGGAACCGTATTAAACTACGCCTTCGAGCGGAGAAGCGGACAGACATCGTCCTAGACTGATGAACTGCATTTTTTCTTCAATCTCATACTGGAGTTCCCTTTATTTCTGAAAATTAGGTGCGCTGTTCATCGCTCCATGGACTGGGTAGAAATGAAGCATACATTGCGAAGGTGCTCATTTCCATATTCCGATTCCGTTGGAATTCGAATTCCCGCCACCCCTTCCTTACAGTAGATGCCGAGGAACGATTTGGGTGGTCAAATGGATTACACGAGATTGTTGTAATCAAACTCCTATTTTTATAGTGTTGAGTTAGTATAAAAACGAACATTAGTTAATTTTCGATATTAGAGGATCGCTGTACTTCTTCCTTGTAAAAGCCATTTCGCTATTGATACAGCAGGAACACAAGAGAAATTACTGCCTTGAAAGTTTCTTTGCTATATATTCCAAGTGTGATCTCCTCGCCGCCTGGTGAAGATTTTTCTCAGAAGATGAGCTCTGTTTCGTAGCGAATCCTCAGAGTATTAATTAAAAATAACTCTGGACTAAAGTTGTTGTGGTCAATTTGGGTATAATTCCCATTACCGAGTATATCCATCATTCATTGGGGACTAGGTTGATTCTAGTAACGACAGTTATTATGAACGGTTTCAACGAGCGGTAAGAATTTTCAAAGTCCCTTATAAGCTCTTTTTTCGGTTTTCAAAGTTTTGATGTAGAGATCTTCAGCTTTCTTCTCTGACCAATCTCGGCGCAGAAGTCTCAAAGCTGCCTTGTGAGAAAATAACGACATGAAGAAACTTTTTCATTCTCAGAACAGATGAAATACTACATAGGTCTAGTCGTAGCTTTATACTTATATTATTATCTATAGATTTAGATAGTAGAGTTAGCCTGCAAATGGCAAAATTTGACAGAAGGCCTCTTTGGTCGCAAACGTCCAAGTTCGTATTTATGAGGCTATCGGGCGAACCAATGTTAACAGCTAAGTGTTAGGCAACTTTGTCAAGCGTCTACTATGCATCTCCTAGAAATCAGTCTTCTTCCGGTCTCCATCCAAAACAGCGTTCTTGGTAAACAGTACTAGGTAGTACCGAATGTTCCCTAATGACTACTTCATTTCTAATGATTTTTCTACTGGAGTAGGCAAACCACATCGGAGAGTGCATACAATAGGCGAACACATAATCAACAAATCCCTTGAGTTATCAAATTGATTATCGAATAGGACCTTTTGACCAGTTTCAAAAATACCGCTTATTCCTTCGAGTGGTCGAATGAGATTCGTTATCAATAATAAGTTGGCGCTACTATTCCCACTCTTTTCGTGCTCTTAAAATAGAAGAGAACCTTTACATGTGATCTGTAAGAGATCACTCCCCACATAGCCACCTATGAGCTTTTCCAACTGCATTATAGCAATGTAATTGAAATGTAATTGATATACCTACGGATCTCCTTCACTGAGGGTTCTCTCTCACTGAAGGATCCTCAGCCGGTTAGTGACGAGGCTACGTAGGGCGTCCCCAGGTGGCGGATAGGGGAATTCATCGCCGACCAAAAGTCACCGGTACTTGCCCAGAGACGCAGGTGGATTCAGGGGATGGACTCCTTGATTCTGCTGTGCTGGGTCGATATACCCTCTGTTCCTCGCAGGCGATCCACGCATACGTGTGTGGAGAGTCTGTGGGTGCAGTTGGTATTCTGCCCATCGACTAGGCCAAGAGCTTGCATTTGAGTGACGAACAAGTCACACTGGGAAGTATCTGGGAGGCGATTCGGGGCCGCCTCCAAAAACAAAGCCCCTTGCCCACTTTGGAATAGCCTGGCAAGCCTCCGGAGTCAATAGCCCCCACGTCAGAGCCTGGCAAGCTGCACGTTGGGTATCTTTACGCCAAAAACAGTAATAGAAATGGGCCTCATTCCCCTGAACCTGAGGGAGCCCCCAATACGGCAGCGTTGGGCAGGACCGCTCGGGAGAGGCTGCTAAAATCTCAGGGCCAAAACAGGCTACCCAAAAGTGTGGTCTTCTCTACAGAGAAGACCACACTTTTTCCAAGGTCATCGTCGGTGATTCTAACGCCAAGGTCGGCCCCAGAAGAACGGCTGAAGAGCTTAACATCGGGACTCACGGAGTGGAATGGAATGAGCAGGGTGGAAGGCTGTCCGAGTTTATCATGACGACCCATACCATCCATGGTAACTCGCAGTTCCAGAAGCCCTCCCATTTAAGATGGACATGGGAGTCATCGGTGGACAGTTCCATAATGAAATAGACCACATCATCTTCAGTCAGAGGTTTTGCCAGACCGACGTCGCTGTTGTTCCGAAATTCTATACGGGATCGGACCATCGTCTCCTCCGCGCTAGATTCTCCTTCTCAGTGCGTGGAGAGTGAGCTATGAAGTTTAGGAAACGAAGCCCCAAGACCTCCATCGACTGGGACCACTTCGCTACCCTTGTGATTAAATGGGAGAATTCCATAATCGACAACATCGACGAAGAATACAACCGGCTCGTCGAACATCTTCGCGATAGTGCTACGAGAGTAGAGAGTCTCAAGAAACGTCTCTCTTCGAAGACTCTCGAGCTGATACGCCAGCGTGGTATCGCGCGAGCTACAGGCAATTATCAACAAACGTCCGAACTTGCTAAGCTATGCAGAGAAGCGATAAACTCGCAACTCGCAGTTCCAGAAGCCCTCCCATTTAAGATGGACATGGGAGTCATCGGTGGACAGTTCCATAATGAAATAGACCACATCATCTTCAGTCGGAGGTTTTGCCAGACCGACGTCGCTGTTGTTCCGAAATTCTATACGGGATCGGACCATCGTCTCCTCCGCGCTAGATTCTCCTTCTCAGTGCGTGGAGAGTGAGCTATGAAGTTTAGGAAACGAAGCCCCAAGACCTCCATCGACTGGGACCACTTCGCTACCCTTGTGATTAAATGGGAGAATTCCATAATCGACAACATCGACGAAGAATACAACCGGCTCGTCGAACATCTTCGCGATAGTGCTACGAGAGTAGAGAGTCTCAAGAAACGTCTCTCTTCGAAGACTCTCGAGCTGATACGCCAGCGTGGTATCGCGCGAGCTACAGGCAATTATCAACAAACGTCCGAACTTGCTAAGCTATGCAGAGAAGCGATAAAGGAAGATCTGAAAGAGAGAAGAGCAGCAGTCATGGACGAAGCCGCCGAGGCCAGAAAGAGCATTCGCAAGGACCGACGGAGCTTCGCCAATTACAAGACCAAGATGACCTCCCTTCGTCGTCCTGACGGAACCGCTACTGCATCCCGGAGGGCTATGGAGAAGGTCATCTACGACTTCTACTCGGACCTCTTCGACAGCCACGTCTACCTCCCTACTCACCATCTTAGGCAAGACGAATACATCGCTCCTTCCGTTCTCCCTTCCGAAATACGACATGCCATCCCGTAGATGAAGAACTGTACAGCGCCCGGTCCCGATAGGATCAAACCAGAACATCTGAAGAGTATACCACCAGTCATCATCAAAACTCTGGCTAGGCTCTTCACACGGTACCTGTCGGAATGCAAAGTGCCCACATCGTGGAAACTAGCAAGACTTTGTTGCTGTACAAGAAGGGAGATCCAGACGATATTGGCAACTATCGCCCAATCTGCCTGCTGTCCGTAATCTACAAGCTTTTCACTCGTGTCATCCTAAACAGGATTGGCAGAATATTAGATGAGGGACAGCCATGCGAGCAAGCAGGGTTTCGGAGAGGGTTCAGTACAATCGATCATATCCACACCCTAACAAGGCTCATTGAAGTATCGCGAGAGTACAAAATGCCGCTATGTCTTACGTTTATCGACTTGAAGAAAGCCTTTGACACCGTTGAGACAGAAGCGGTAATTGAAGCTCTGGGCAACCAGGGTGTTCCTGCGCAATATATAAGGATGCTTCGTGAGCTCTACCACGGCTTCACGACCAGGATTTCACTATTCTATAAGGAAGTCATTGTCAACGTGAAGAGAGGTGTTCGGCAAGACGATACTATTTCGCCCAAACTCTTCAGTGCCGCCCTCGAGAATATCAAGCGTCATTTGGAATGGGAAGACTTGGGAGTGAAGGTCGACCGCCGCTTCCTACATCACCTCCTCTTTGCAGACGACATCGTTCTTATAACACCGAACATCGAGCAGGCGGAACGAATGCTGGCCGAGTTTGATAGTGCTTGTGGAAAGATCGGCTTGAGGCTGAACCTAACGAAGACGATGTTCATGAGAAACGGATTGGTACCTGATGCTCCTTTCACGTTAAACGGAACGAATATCTCCGAATGCTCCAGCTATGTGTATCTAGGGAAGTCAACATGATGAACGATCTAGCTCCAGAGCTGTGCAGAAGGAAACGCGCCGCGTGGGGAGCATTTAAGAATATCGAGGGAGTAGTGAACAAGACAAAGAACATCCGGCTCCGCGCTCACCTTTTCGACACTGCTGTCCTTCCTGCTTTAACGTACGCCTCGGAGACCTGGACTCTACGAAAGCAGGATGAGCATGCTGTCAGCGTTATTCAACGCGCTTTGGAAAGGACGATGCTCAGAATTTCCTTATACACACAAGTGCAGAAGGGAGTCCGGAGTTCCGAGCTCCGTCACCGAACGAAGATCAGGGATGACGTTGATTACGCCAAGAAATCGAAGATCAGGTGGGCCGGACACGTTATGCGACATAGTGATGACCGTTGGACCAGGGCGGTTACTGACTGGATCCCTCGGGACATCAAACGAACTCCGGGAAGGCCGCCAACGAGATGGTCAGACTTCTTCACGAAAGTTCTGAACGAAAGGAATGTTGAACCTCGTGTCCCTGAAGCGAGAACGATTCACTGGACCACTCTGGCTCGTGACAGGGACGAATGGAGACGTTACCGGCGATCGCTCGAGGAAGTCGATGATCAACGGGACGACAGGTGATACAGGTGAATTGATATACAGTCAGGCGGTAACTTCGTTAATCTTCGATTCATGGCTGTACTGCCTGCTTACTTCCTCGAACACTATGCATTTTGCGGCTAGTTATCATGAACGAATTATCATGTTTTCAAAAAACTCTTTCCAACTGCTTTCCTTCTATCTAGATTCCTGTAAAGCTTACTTCCATGACACTTTCCATATCAGATTAATAATGTAAGTCCTAGAATGTACAAGCATCATTGACATTTGGCACAGGCATATTTTATTCTTATTCTTCTGTAGCTGTCTAACTACGCGGGATAAGTTTTGGGATCGTCATGAATCAGCGTGATGAGTTTCCATACAAGTCTCCCCTGTTTGCCTTTCTTTGCTTTTCTTGCTCTCTCAAAACTTGAGCAGAAAGAGTAGTTAGAGTAGTTTTCCTGATAGTGGCTCACATTTTTTCACTTCTTGTGACCTTGAAGGGAAACGGGGGTCGTTAGAATCTCCCGAACACTCCCCACTTTCAGGTGATAAGCTGCACCACTTTGAAGCCTGGTTGAATAGTGGAAGGTTCAATTATGGTCTAAAATTGTAACCTATATCCTTGCACTCTATAAGAGTACATGCCTTCTCCCCCTACTTATACCGTATTTGCTTGAGCAAATATAAGAACCCCCCTCTTTATGGACAACTATCATAAGTTCCTGCACCTACCTGATGCACAATTCAGGAATCTACTATGAATATTCATGAGCACTGAAATGAGCGAATGACAAATTCTATAAAACTGAACCTCACTATGCAATTCGATTATTAATGTTCTGCACTAATTATTATTGCTCTTGTTTGCTAGTACTTTTCATGAATAAAATTTTCAAATACCGTCTGATTAACTAAGGGGGCAAGTGAGTAACAAAGTCGTTCGGCTAAGGTCAGGTTGTAGACAAGGGGTAAAAAACCAAAGATATCCACTTGTTGACTGCATTCATATTTGCGTTGGCAAAGATATGACATATACATCGAAATAGAGGAAGAAGTTGTCTGGGACATGGTTTCTATCATACCTGCACCTTGCTTCTACACGAGAGAGCATAGGATTGTAAGCTCAGCAAATTTGTATTTTTTAAGTAGGAAATTCCTATGTCGCGAGCGACATTCTGTTGGGAAGCGTTTTGTTCGAAGGCATTGGGCGTGACATTTTGGTCTAGGGGAGTATGGAAGCATTGGGAGGTCAGCAGTTGATTGCTAAGCAAAAGAAGTCACACGGTTCCGTCTAAAACCTTACCTTCTGCCTGGGAGGTCCTCACTTTACGCAGTCATGCCATACACTGCTTGGGTGGCAATGTATTTCATTCAAAAGAATGGGAAGATTCAAGAAATCTCTAAGAACAAGAAGAACATAGGTACCTTGCGCGATATTCTTGACGAATCAAATGAAAATCATACTTAATCATCAGAAGCAATTTATTTTGAAATTTTTGGCCATCGATCACACTGTTATACTTCGAATTCTCCTGAGACGACGTACGACTCAAATTCACAGTGGTTCACTCCACGCAGGATACGGAAGTAACCTGAAAGACATGGTCCGAGACACCGATTTGTATTTATTTTGTTGTATGGTTTGGGAAAAAAAGCTGCACGATTAATTGTGCGATCATTCTCAATCGGAAACAGCTGATAAGCAGAATTAGGCTTGCTATATCCACGAATTTGTATTGACACTCAAGAGGCTTTTCTAGAAGACCTTGAGAAGCCACACTAGCTGTTGATTTCCCAACAACATTGCATCACGTGCCACTACCAGGTTTGAAAACTTCAAAGCCCTGGATTGTACTTGTGATGAGGCTACTCCTTAGTGATACAGCAAACTTTCTGCCGTGTATTTTGACCACTAGTGCCCAGATGAGAGTGTGACAGTGCCCCTCCAAGCGGGGGTGTTGATCTTGTTCTTATGCCATTCAAATGCTACTTGTTTTGCAAAAGCAGAATAACGTTACATATTACCGTCTTCTCCCCAGTCGTTTCCCCATGAATTGGCGGCAATCCAGTACTTCGTGCCTTCACTCTCGTCAACTCCCCATCCAACAACTTTCACGGCGTGTGCACCTTTTTGAAGGCCATATGTGTGCTGAAAAGGACAATTTCAGCAGTGTAGGTTCATGAATAAGCAATGTGCACTGAGTGAATACACTTGCGCAATCCTACGTTGTTACTTTTGAGCGCTCGAGAGGAGCTACTTGAACCAATTCCAGGGTGCCCTCCTATCTGTCGGTCGTTACCCATTCAATAAACAAATTCAAGGACTCCCCTCCCCCTCCCCTCAATACGAGTGTATGAACAGTTGCTGAATAAGCCTACCAATCAGCGTCGATGTTTCTCCTACAATTTTTGGCTCGGAGGAAGAATCCTGAGCATGGAACTCTCGAACCTGCAGCAACGTACAGCTTGAATAGATACTCCTTTACCGTTTTTTTTCCTTCCGCCTAACGGGTCTCAGACCACCAGGTTAAGTGAAGGTCTGTACCGATGTGATATATAATACTAATCCCACAACACTGCTGCTAATTTATGTATCAGCGAATATAGCTTTTTCACGGAGCATATCGGTGTAATAGTTAAAACACTGTACTCTAAGGGATTCGACGGTTTGCGTAACCTACCTATGCCGTTGAGCATGAGCACTGCATTTTTATGCCTTAGCGAAAACGAAACAGTATGAGGTGGGCCCCCTCTTGCGATTTGTCAGTTTTTCATAGTTCCGTTATCCTTGGCTCACCCATCAAAGGTACTGCTTTTATTCATGAACTCTCGTATTCCAATGCCCGTTCCATGCTACCATTTTTCGTGACTTTTCAGTTTGCCTTATCACGAGCCAATATCACTGATAGGTGCGTCGGACTGCTGGTGTTATTGCAAGCACAAATATTAAATACTTTTGACGATTGCTCACCACATAGATACCCCTTCTGTAATAGGAGAAGTCTCCGTAAATGATAAAGGCAGCTTGAACTGGTCCATTTTTGATAATTTCTCTTTGGATTGCTTTCTCATCTTCGTCCAAGATGTACACCGACTTCGCTGGAATTCAAGAAAACAAGGTTCGCGTAGGATGAAATTTGAAACCTAGTCTAGAAAAATGAATCGAAGCAAGCGAACACCCAGTGGACGTCTGATTTTAGTTATAAGTTATCAAAATATCGTGAATGGTTGCCTAGGAATGGCACTTGTGCTGCATTTGCCTTAGTGAAACGCAAGACGATTCTTATTTCGCTCTTTGGCGCTCCTACCATAATCATGAGCTAATCATTGAGAACATTGTATTTGGAAAGAAGTGTGCTGACACCTACTAGAAAATGTTACTGCAAGCATACCGTAAATTTTATCCTGATCATATCTCTTTCCGTATTCGAACTGGCAATACTGCTTACAAACCGGTGTTTTAAATGGATGATTAGGGCAGTTGTACCACTTTCCCTCATAAAAGCCACACGGGTGGAGAGGATAAGGTTTGCAGACAGCCTAAAAAGCATGGTTTTGAAATGTATTAGGGAGGCAGAATAGGTGCACCATCTAGATGTGAGGAGGCAAGGAGTTACCCTCACAAGACTCGTCATATACATACTACTTCCCCCACCTACCCGCTCATGGAATCGTCCTCCAGTGCAAACGCCGAACTTTTTAGCGGATTCCCAGGCTTTATGGTGATACCCTCCCTGGCACCTGTAATTGAGTTGCTCAGTGGTGAACTGTTCAAAGACTAGAAAGTTTTTTAAGTCAAAGCATTGGAATGCTTTCGGAATGTTTTCCAACGAAAAATGCATCAAGAATGGTAAAAAGACTCTTTTGATAAAATGCTGTCGACTAATAATAACATCACTACCAGAGGTTTTATCAATGAAGCTTCCTCTCTCTATGGATATAGCTTTATTCGAGAATCCGAGCTTATTGGTGGTCGGATAAGTTTTGTCAAATGGTATCGAGACAAAGGGAGATCGTGAGTCTGCCTTGAGCTACAAACCTTGCTCGGTAGCGGTCGTAATCTAGTAGCAAGAAAGAAACAAGGTTTTCATCTGCTCTCGTACTGACTTTGATCGATCCCTATCACTGCACTTCCCCGTCCCATCGAATGAAACATATCAGAGTCAAAGCTAGACCGCAAACAACAAAGGCACTCGGATCCGAGTAGTGAGTTGCTCTTGCTTTCTATAGCCCCTTATAAGCCCTTATCAGCTGTTATCAGTTCCTGTCACAGCATTCCTACGATCCTGTCACATCCTACATCACTTATTGGAATGCCAAGGCTCCACTGGCTATACGAAAGTGTTCAGACCAAATGGCTCTAGCCTTCTATTGCTCTTTTCAGCCCTTTTCGCATGTTATCAGTCCTTGTCAATAATCATCAGGGTCTCCTCACATCCCACAACACCTAATGAAGTGCTAGACCTCCACTATCAATACGGAGGAGGTGGCGAGTCCTACGGCACTTGCCATCTAATGCTCCTTAAAAGCTCCAATAACGTGTTGTCACTTACTTCATCAATGTTACTATCTTGCCGCTCCTGTAAGTCTCTCAAATTAAAGTTCAAGACCAAACTGACATTTTTTGCCCACGTTCAGCCCCTTGCGAGCGAAGCCTAGTTGTGCCACCTATCCGTCAACGTACCCAACAAACTGTTTGTGCCCCTTTCAAGTTTCAACGCTCCATATCCCGTATGACGCTTTTCTTTCACACTCCACCCCGTGCGAGCGGAGTCTAGTCCCGATGACTACCGTCAACGTTGAACGCTTTAAGTTCCAATTAACAACAATTTCCGTGGAAACCATGCCTCTCTGTAAGTCTGGTCCTGCCACCCACCATAAGTCTCCTATGCTCCTGCCTGTACTCCTACCAGATTTGAACTATTTAACCCATTGACGACCGCGTGGCCCGTATATGGGCCACGCCCTGTCGTGCTCCTGGGACCGCGTGGCCCGTATACGGGCCACAGCATTATTTTCCATGTATAACATTCATTTTCGATTTTTTGATCCTTTCGAGTATCGAGCACGTTTATGACCTACTATGGAATCTTGACGCGCAGTGGTCCGTGAAACGTTTACTTCTGACTTTGATAATAACAGAAAACAAAGTTACTTCTGAGGGCATTGGTAAAGGAGCAAAACCAAAGGTGACCAAATTTGTGTAAAAAGGATGCAAAGGGACCTTGCTGAGGTATTCGATGATTCGAAACATGTCATTCTCATCTTGTCTGCTTCCCCGTGTTTAGACAGAGTCGCATTTGGAAATGATTTGGTAAAAACTCTCACCTCCCTTTGAACAATCAACATTAGATGCCATAACGTAACATTGAATAGTGTATATGACTTATACCCTTTACATGCCACATTTAAAAAAACTTTTTTGTCCGCTGGAAATGCTTATGAAAAAATTTACTTGTTCCTAGGACCGTGTGGCCCTCCAGAGGGCCACAGCAGCAGCCCGCGGGAAGCGGGCTCGGTCCCACACGCCAGACACACTAAAAAGGCGGGGTCGCCAATGGGTTAAATTCACGGAAATAATAGTTGTGAACTTTCGTTCAAACACACAGACACACAAACACACACTCACGCACTCACAGAGACACAGACAAAGACACATAAATTAGCCAGTTATGTATAGTAGGATAGCCATGCTTGCGAATAGCCAAGTCTAGGAGACATCACCAGATACTTCTTCGATTCTATTTACTTCTCCCGACAACTTTCAAAAGCAACGACTTCAATAGAAAAGAAGGAAGCTCAAAAATAAAAGCTAATTGCTTCATTTCTTCTTCTAGCTCAGGAGAGCGCGGAGGGAGGTGGAAACTGTTTTGAGCTCATAGAAATCGCAAGAAGTAACCAGTTACACTTTCCCACCTTAACAATATACAAAGTGTTCATGACTAAAATATACTTGTGCCGTGCGAAATTGTTAGGTGGGACAATTTATTAAATCAACTGTCTAATGTTCTGGTGCTATCATCTTCTTCCGAGGCCAAGGTTCCACTGCTCAAGTGGATTTAAAAATCCACTGGCGACTGTCAGTAGGCCGTTGATTTAATGAATTGTTCTATTTAATATCCTCGTACGGCACAAGTATATTTTAAACATAGACGACTGTGCCCTCGTTGAAACAAGACAGAAGTTGGAGACAATTTGCGAAGTGATTTTCAAAGGCAGTCCCTGCACTTTGCCATGAGTATAAACATTGTGCTCGAGAAATAAATCAAATAACTGTGAGTGTTATTTTGATCAATGCAACGAAGAGATGATGTACATACATAGATCATGGCCACTTTTCATCTGTGAAGCAATGAACCTACCCTTTTCCACATTCACTACCACAGCAAGCGAGAATATCGGCGCCCGAAATCAGTTTCTGAAAATTAAAACTCTAGTCAATCCAGTTTAGACTTCGTAAGTTGCAGTGAGTAATTGACGAAGAATGTTGTTGTGATTACATATTTAAGGGCTGCAGTAAAAATAGTACACGAATTGCATGGAAAAAACCCTTGCAACACTACAATATACAGGGTGTCCCAAAATTATTTGCGCCGATTTATAGCAATATATTTGAAAATTCTCAACTGCGAAAGACGATGGAATTTCTATGCACGCTAGCTAACACTATGTGCTACAACATGCTAAAGTCGCATTTCAAAATATCCCCCGTGAGCGCGAATAGAAGTCAAAGTTTGCTTTCGACTTGATCGCATGTGGCACGCAGGTATCCTTCTCCATTTCTTTCCAGCCGTCCTCCAGCTTTTGCATTCTAGGACTCCAAACTGGGATTGCAAACTCGACAGGTCCTCTTCTAATCAGGGACCATTCGTGGGATTCAGTGAGTCAAGTTGTGGAAAATAGGATGACCATTCCTCTTCACCAATGAAGTCGGGCAGCTGTCGTCGGCACCACTTGCGGGCAAACTTGGCATTGTGGGCTGGAGTAGCGTCCTGCTGGAAGGAGTAAGAGACGTTTCAAAAAACGTAGTCTTATCAATGTTTTATTTACTTCCATTAGTACGCCGTTTGAGTACTGGTCTTGGTCAATTTTCACGCCTGCACCGAAGAAACCACGAGTGGCTCACCCTTGCCAGTGATTTCCTCGAAAAACATCATTTTACTGTTCTGATAACAACCTTTTTGTGAGATATTACACGCTGGATGTTTCTTTCAGGAACGCGAACGTTTTGTTGTTGAGGAATGGCTTTATCGTAAAAAATTTCTTGACCAGAGAAAACGACGAAGGGTTGCGTGTCACCACTTTTGGCTTTCTGCATTTTTGGCCGTGCAGCATCTGTTGAGGTTGGAATTGAAGCGAAATTTCTGCATACGATAGGAACGGCAATGAAGCTTTTGCATGACATTCTTTCATCGCGATAACTCGGATAAGCCGTGCCCGTTGACTTCCTTTTGATGGATCACCCAGGATCCCGACCGATTGGCATACGGACCATTTTAATAGTCCTATCTTCAGAAACATTCTACCTTTCTATCTTTCCTGGTTTGTCTCTGATTCAATCTTCTTTTCTATATCGTTAAATAGCCTCCTATACAGCTATTAGAGAAATCCCAAAGAATTTCATAACGCCCTTCTACTTCTCGCGCGTCATTGATTGCAAGTGACATTGAATGAGCCTCCTCCATCTGAAAGATAATGGGAGTTCCACATCAGTAACCATGCATACTGCAAGGAAACCTTCTTATGCAACTAATTAATAACAGGTAATGTAAATTTGATAGGTTATTTCCACCTTAAAAATTACTGAACTTTGGCGCAAATAATTTTGGGACACCCTATACAACACTACGTGGGGAAGTCATCAGCGCTAATGAACTTTCATTGATGGGTCCAGCTTTTTGCAAAAAGGGCACCTTCTCCCGTGTGTGCCTTTCCGAGGGGTGCGCAGTCGAAAGCTTTATATGCACGACGCAGGAGCACGATTTGCTCACTGCACTTTTCGAAACTTCAGGTGCCACCCTCGTGCTAAACTGCCGCACACACTTAGTGATGTTGGATACATGGAAAATCCGTCGAATCTGGCTTTTCGAAGGCCTTTCTCTCCAAAGAACTCCATATTGTGGCAGAAGCCTTTGGCCTGTTGAGAGGTCACCCTTTTTCGTTGAAATGCTGGGTCGGTCGAAGTCGTATATTCTTTGTGACTTGAATTCAGTCATTCACAAGGTCGGATAAGCGGATAAGTGCGCTCTGTGTGACATGACATTGTAGAACAAACGTGGTAAATACGGCGAAGAAGAAATGTCCTCTTAACTTACTTAAGCTGAAAACTGGCACATGACTAGAAAAGGTTGTTCTGTTCGCAGTGTAGGATCTTTTGAGCTCACAGTAGGAATTAGAGGAAATCGGATAACTAACCTGCACCCTTCCTTTTGTCTGGACGCAAATGCGATCTGACATTGCCTCAGCGGCAGAGACAGCCCAACACGAACCTGTGATGAATGCAATCGATATGGATTGATGATATAGCTCAAAAACGCTAGAGGCAATACTTACTGATGTTAGTCAAACTTTTTGCCAATGAGGAAACGACATAAGGCGCTCTATCCCCGGATCCCCAAAATGAGGTGAATAGTGGCTCAAATCAGCCAAACGTTCTACACCGACGAAGACTGTTTTTGAAGATAATAACTACATGGGATCAGTCAAATCATTCATTCGACTGGAATCAACGGGCTAACGAGACAGGTCAGCAAATCTGGAAACGTTTATCCGGCATTCCTGAATGCGGACTGGGCTAGGAGATACAAATCCAGGGGTCTTTGTGCGCGGATGCTAAATAAGTGGTGCACTTCCTGCCAGAAAGACTGACCCATACCGATTGCACTGTATCGTTATTCAGTCAGAAAAAAGTGAACATAAAAATATTAATACCATACCACATTTGGACTGATCACGAATGTACGTTATGGAGGAGCAGTTCTTCCATACTTCACGAGCGTCGAAGCTAAACGAAAACTACATAATACTGTTCATGTAAAGGTGAAAGGTGTAATCGGTGGCCATCAATAATGCTAACAGACATTTCATAGCAGCATTTTGTCATGCTATTGGTATTGAAAAGGTGAGGAAGTAATCAGTGGTCATCAATAATAATAATAGACAATTCATACTCCCATTTCATCGTTTTAAACTAGAAGGCTAAACTTTTCTGGCTTTTTCTCGACCCTGAAAAATATGATTGGCCACAGTTAAAGTCATCTCTATCATTTAAACTACAATCTCATCACACTGGCAAACCAATGATATTTTGTGGTGCATGTTAGAGATGGTAATATTGATATCCTTGACAACTAAGATTTCAAGCAGCTCAATACAATGTAAGCTTGACACTGTAGGGAAACGAATTATCGATTTAATAAAATATGACAAGATCACAGTAACAACAGCAGCAGGACCTGGCATATCTGGCTATGCAACAGAGCTATTTTGAACGGGTGAGCTCAGATTGAAGCTCTTCCTACTCACGTTTGTTTGCTAGAAACCTACTTGTTCGATGAAGGTCGTCGTCACAGGCTGACACATAACCTCAGTTGGGATGCCAAAAGACCTCATTCCATGGGTGATGGGAGACTGTCGCGCCGACGGGATAGTCCCGCCGAGGCCAATCTGCATCGGTGGTCGCTCAGCAGGGCGACTCTAGCGGCCGAGGTTTTCTGCCCGCTCGCCATGCTGGTATTCACTGCTACACGGATTTGGTAGGCCTGAGGCTACCCCAATCTCCCTTGCGAGCTCCTACGGGCTGGTACTTCCCCCGCAGCAAGCTATGGGGGTCGCTAGCCTAGCGCCGAGTCCCTGCGGACGCTGAACACACGGTCCTCCATGGCCTACGTACCAATCCCTGTGCACGAGGATGGCTGCCATATATACGGATATTACCAGACTTCACATACGCAAAGCACACGTTATAAAATTATACTATAAATGATAAACTACGTATGGCGAGAAAAAGAGTAGAGTTAAATGCGAGTAAATATAAACATTACGATACAAAAAGTCCTTTAGAAAAGGCGTGGAAAAATGCACATAAATATAAACCACATTCAACCTATGGGCTGGGTACGATCCTGGTTAATCCTCATCCTGAGCCATCCAAGTCATCCCAACCTCCTTCTGACACCGCTGCTGCAAGGTCCTTCCGTTGCTGTGGCCGTCCAAATGTTAATCCAGATGTTTCCTGCTTGCTCCGTACTCGACGGCACCACTAGCGGATGGCAACAATGAGGTGCTTCGGAACCATTAGAGGACGCGGCGGTGGCGTTGACGTCGAATAGCACCAGAAGACGACGAAGGGCAGGCGGCTGCGACGATAACACTGGCGACGAATGATGACGCAATCGTCGCATAGGGGCTAGAGTCCACTGCCACGTGGCAAACTCTACCTCCCTCCAGCGTACTGTGCCTTTCCCGGCGGGACTTCCGACGCCACGCCACGCCGTCCTTTAAGTCGTTCGAACGGCACGACAGACACGAATCAGAGATCTTTGGATGTTCTTGATGTCTATATGACAGCATAGACGGATGACATGGTGACCGTATTTATCGTAAAAAGATGTGAAGTAAGCTCTATTACCAACAGCACACCTACAACCACTTAACCCCAAAATTCTTATTATCAGAAATTGTTCTCACATCATGTAATAAGAATGAATAACTACATAAGGACCCTCTACCACCTTGATAGCCTTGCCGAAGGGAGTGCTTGTCAACTCCCAAAAAGCTGTAATATTGAATTAATGCAAGAAATTCTCGAGAAAAAATGTAGATTACAGTGCGAATTGCGGGATTGGAAATAGACAATCGGCGAAAAAGAAATTCTTCACCTTTCTGGGATAGTAACATTGACAGTTGACTTTTCAGCTTTCGGGATATTATACCGCTTACGAACATTTTCAATAAAGTCTAACTTCATCAAATATTCCAAGCGATGTTCTGCTTCCGGAGAATATTCCGCCTGAACTTTAACACGAATCAAATTTGAACACAGTATACTTCTTTTGCAGAACAAAATAGAAAAAAGAGGTATGTATAATAAGCTATGTACTCCAATTCAAAATTCCGGAATATTTTTGAAAAATGCGTGGGTAAGAGACAGCCACTGGGGCCATTGTGGATTAAGGTTTTTCAAAGGCTTAAGAAAAAATTCTGCAAGTAAAGTTCAACCTCGAAAAGCGACTGGCGGCTGTTTACATAATCCACTAGTGTTGCGCCAGTTAGTACCTTAGCTACTCCTGAAGAGGGTTTACCTGGAGGCCTTTCTGGAAAGTTTGGGTTACTTGAACATCCTGGAAATGTTTGAAAGGTTCTACAGGTCAGACACAAGTAAATGGCGACATGATCCTCAAGATTTCTGTTTGAAATATGAGATTATTCAATAACCGCTCACTGTCGAAATTACGTAGATTACCCACTCAGATGGGTGTTCACTGGGTGGTTTTGAAAAGTGATTCCCAGTTTTGGTAAAGAATAAATGGAAGCACTATCGCTGCAACCCTGGTTTTGCAGAGCCGTATGTAAACTGCGAAGGAAAAGACACCCGGGGAGTTCAAGATCCTGGCACCTGTGGAACTATTTAGTAGCACTAGGTTGAGGGGTTTTGAGCCAAACGTTGGCCTTGGACGTGACTCTAACTCTTTGTACTTTCCCTAAAACACTTCGATTCAATTTCCGGTGCTCAAAAGTACAGTGACAGGATGACGGCAGACAGAGCACACAGCAAGTAGAGGATATTGTTTTGTAGGTGACAACTTCCCAAGATAGTTACGGACCCGCTTGGATTGTTTGCCATGGAACACCTATTTTGGGTACAACTCTGCGCCCTTGTTCAAATCAGCAGAGAATTAACTCGATGGTAATCCTAACCAGAATTGTCTGGGAGGATAAAAGCACTGACTTGTACATCGGCTGGCCACCATGGCCACCGCAAGTCATTGTAAAGACCACATACGCCCTCAGTACGCCACTACGATTCTGAAGTCGAGTGCGGGGGCGCATCCCTCAGACGGGATTGAGTAGCGCCGAAAACTTTGTCCTTATCCCTCTCTCTGAACTGCCATATCACACGAGCATAAACTTTCAAGTGTCAGTCCTAGATTGTGGGAGATCTACCACTCGCTTATAGCAAATGCGAAGACATGGTTACATGGTAAAGTTCTCTCACCTATTGTAGGCCTCTCTTGATATGAACACCCGACAAAGAAGGCGAAGGGAACAACCAAGACCTGGAATGACAGAAGTTGATATGAAATAATCAGTTTTCCAATATTTTGTAGTTCAACGAACAAAAGGCTTGTCTACCCTCTGTGGGGCGGAGGGTTTCCGCTATCACGTCAAACCGAGGCTAGCACACTGTTCATTCCCAACTAAAACCGAGAACTCGATGACCCCTAGACAGCACATTAATCGTTTCATGCACTAAGAATCTCCTAAAGAACAAAAATCAGGTGTCCCTCCCCCCCCCCCTCCCCAACGGATATATCCAAGTACACCAAGGGTGGAAGGTGTTCCGAAGGGTGGGGATGGCAAGACCTTGATCAACAGGGATTCTATTATTTGATCGTCTCTCGCCAAAAACTGTCTGTGCATGCCGAGAAAATGGGTTATCAAGGTATCAATTTTTAGATCATGCCTTGCAAAATGTTGCTTCGAATGCCGTATGCTTACCCTTCACTGAGGGATTTATTTAGGCAACTGGGGTAGAAAAATGAGAACTCACCAGCATTTCAGCACTGTCGCCCAACAATCTCAATCTAACTAACTCCTTCAGAACAGTTCTAATTTAAATAGGAAGTGCTTCGTCTTATCTCAGAATATGGCTTTATCGGGTGGCATACCTAACCAGAGTACAATTAAACCATGTTCATAAATACAAAGCCATCACGAGGAAAAAAATTCACTGGGATGAGCCATTTTTCTTTACATAGAGGATTATCACAAAGCGGACGGAAATGAAACAATTTTTGTAGTTACATCTTTATAGAAAAGCCAGGGTTAGGCAATGAATAATGGAAAATTCGATGGAGAAAGGTGAAGAATTTAAAGGATCCGTCTTGTATGATGTCAAGCAAAATTGCTGATGAAGGAGGTCACTTAATTTGAGAATTCTCTAGTTCATTCCCGTCTCCCATAAATTTACTCATACAAAAAGTAGAGTAGAAGTAGAAAGTAGAAGAGTTTTTTTCAGTTCTAACAACAGGATCTGTCATTCTCATTTGGGCCTCGAAGAACTTTTTTCCCACATCCTGTGCCATTTTGTTCATTGAGCCAACCAAAATCAAATAATCTGTGCAAAGTGAATGTCATAGGCAGTGCAGGGTTCACTAATTGTAAGGGGGTATAAGATGACGTGGGGATGATATGGGTGGAGAAAGCTGGAAGCATCTGAATGTTCCTAGAACTCATCATTCGATTGGATCTGGTCCTCGACTGACCACCTTAGGGAGACAATTCGTACCTCACCCTATTTATAGGCTGCTAAAAGACAAAAACTCGTCTCGTACTCACTGTTCAGAGAGGGAGCTCACATTTTCCTACATACTCATTCTGCATGAATAATCGTAGTAGGAGTTTGGAGGCGTTATTAACCGATTGAAAGTATTTCCAGGAAGTATAGTCTTGAAGTGGACTTTATCATGACTTTTGCGGAATTCGTTGTTCTTTCTTGTACCCAGGAAACGTTTTTCTTCGCAAAGTCAGTTCCGGCTTTGAAGCGTACGACTGTCGATGTGAAATGTGTTTCTACATATACGTGGCATACCTATGAGGGCTGGATGTGAGTCATGCCCTGTACTGTCGACTTCGATTGTTCCGGCGGAAGCTCTGCGTAAGATGCCCTTCTTACTACGCCTCGTGGGCAACGCAAAAAATCAGATCGGTGTACTTTGTGGGCGCTTGCATTCCACCGAATGAAGGCCCTTGATTCTTCCATGAGAGCGAACAGTTCTAAACTTATGATTGCTATCCAGAGGCAATCATTTTGTTCTGAAAGATTCAGAAAATACAGAACAAGCTTTTCATCATTGAGTTCTACATTTCGTGCTCAGTTCACTCTTCAAGAGTTCCACCTTTGAGTGGTTTTAGCTAATCCGAGAATACCGAGTGTATGCGCTACACATAAACACTCGGTTCGCTTGAATACTTTGAAACAGCAGGGAACCATTGCTATGACTGAAGGGATGGCCCGCCTTGGGCGAAACTTCCACAAGGAAGACGGTCCTTCGAACTGAGGCGGCATCGGCAGGGTACGGTTGTTTAATCTAATTTTAGACGTTCGCAAGCATTGATTGTTTTACATGCACAATGATATTGAACTATGCATGATATAGTATAGTATAATACCAGTGAGCTACGCACGCTCATGCGTGTACCACATGTCCACAACCGCTCATCTACGATTTTACTCGAGAAGAGCAGTAAAACATTTTCATGCTCCGTATAAACGACACTGTTTCACCCAAAATCCCCCTTAAGTTTCATTTCTGGAGATCGCGCATCAGAGTTAAGCACTCAAGAACAAAGTATCCTTCCAAGAGCGTAGCTGTCACTACATTTATACCGGTAATGTCGCTCCAGTTTGATTGTAGGAGATTGCGATCGGGGCGAACATGCAGAAAAGCACTGACTTGTACATCGGCTGGCTACCGCAAGTCATTGCATAGGCCACATACGCATTCAATACGCCACTACGATTCTGAATGGAAGTCGAATGCGCGGGATCCTTCTGATGGGATTGCTTAACGCCCCGAAGCACTATTTGATTGCGCATCAGAGAAGTAATGGAAAACAGCAGAGTGTTCGATGATGCCTGATACCAATAGATGCCCATGTAAAACGTTTCCCACCCTGAATTCCCTCTTCTCTTAAAACTGGTTAGCATGCGATCTACCTCCCCACCGCGCTCATTTGATCTCCACGCTCTTGATCGTGCCTACGTGACTTTTGCGAGGACACACAAACGGACACACAAAGTTAGCGGTTTATATATATAGAGGATAATTATGCGGCATGATTACTGTAACATATCAGGGTTATATCCAGCCAAATAACTTGCAGTCCTTTCTCGCTTATTTAGCCGACGATTCAGGAGTTAAACCTATGCCTTCACCTTCAACAGCTCCAGCCCTGCTAATGAGCCCGCTAAGCTAATTATCTCGAAAAATGCTTGATCCGAAAGCAATTTATCGTATATACATACCGGTCATGGATTTCTATAAATTTCATGCCCCTGGTTTAACTCTGACAGGGTTCGAATTCTCGCCAGTCCCTTTCTACAGTAGTTGCCGGAGAAAAAGATGTCGGTGGTCGAATTGCTTTTTGAGAATCCCATTTTTTAGAATGGTAAGGGGACATAATAGGAGATGATTTTCAATTTTTCTACAGAAGGAAATACCTATAATCATCTCTATTCAAATCACTTACCTATCAAGAAAGTATAGGCATTGAAAAAATTCTGTCCAGTTTGCAAGGTATTATGAAGAATAAGTATGTAATTAAGCTTGATTCAGACTTTTTTGAATAAGCGCTGGAGAACACTTCAAGTATTGCCAAGAACCACAGTCATAAATATGATTGCCATGAAAAGCACACTTATCGATGAAAATTGCTTTTAATAAGATTACCTATTAGGGCGATTCTTTTGCTCAATACACGCTACCCTTTTATTTTTGGAATTCTGCTGATTTTCTGTCCTTTTTCACCAACAATGCACTATTTTGGACCAACCTTTCCTTGTACATCCTAGAACGGGTGCCTTAAAGTTGAAAACTGTGCCCTCAAAAAGGCTATTGGAGAAGAGGGTAAACCTCTCCCAAAACAGAACTAGATTGATGGGCTGCTATCTATCTCCAGGGTCAAACTGGAGTTGCCTTTATTTCTCAAATTCAGATGATTTATTCATTCCCCATCGGTGGTGTTAAAAAACGTGAGTCGCAAAGGTACTCATATCCATGTGTCGATTCCGTTGGAATTCGAATTCCCGCCACCCCCCTCTTACAGTAGATGCCGAAAAACGATTTGGGCGGTCAAATGGTTTACCCGAGATTGTTGTAAAAAAACTCCTATTTTTATAGTTTTGCGTTGATAGAAAAACGAAAACTCGTTAATTTTTTGTACTAGAGGATTGCTGTACTTTTCTATAAAAAACAACTTTGTTATTGATGCAGTAGGAACACAGAGAGAATTCCTTCTTCAGTTCTTTCCGTGACTTTCATTGCAGGTGTGGCAGATCTGCTCGTTTAGTAAAAACTTTTGCTAACATTTTGGCTCTATTCTGTAGCGAGCGGACTCTACAAAACATCAAATGAACAAATCATTTTACTGAAGTTGAATATGGTCAATCTAGTAGAAACAGCCTCCGTAGAGTAGCTCCCACTTTTGTTGGGGATAAGGTTGATTTTAGAAAAGACAATTTTCATGAAAGGTATATGGTACTAATCAGCCATGAGCGTTTTCGACACCCTAACTATGCCCTTTTTCAATTTTCGCAGCTCCAACTTGAAGCTCCTTAGCTTTCTTCTGTAACCTGCTAATTTTCTGTGCTTCTCCACCACTGATGCACTACTCTGGACCAACATTTTCGGTATAGGAAGGAAAGGGCACCTCAAAGTTAAGAGCTGTAGACTCAAGAAGGTTATTGGAGGTCGGATAAACATAGCTAGACTGACGGACTGCATTTTTCCTCCAAGGTCCCATGGGAATTGCCTTTATATCGAGAATTCAGATAATTAGTTCATACCCCATCAAGCGTGCTGAAAGAAACATGAATCGCAAAGGCTCTCATTTCCATGTGTTGATTCCGTTGGAATTCGAATTCCCGCCACCCCCTTCTTACAGTAGATGCCGAAAAACGATTTGGGTGGTCAAATGGTTCACCCGAGACTGTTGTTAACGAAACCCTATTTTTACTGTGTTGCGCTTATCGAAAAACGAAAATTTGTTAATTATTTGTGATAGAGGAGTGTTGTACTTTTCCGTAATAAAAACAATTTCGTTATTGATACAGTAGGAACACAAGAAAAATTACTTCCTTGTCAATTTCGTGACTTTAATGGCGAGTGTGGCAGCTCTGCTCGTCCAGTAAAAATTTTGCTCACAATTGGCTCTATTCTGTAGCGAGCGGACTTGACAGAACATCAATCGAACAAAGCACATAACTGAAGTCTAATGTGGTCAATCTAGTTATAACGCCTCCACAGAGTAGCTCCCTCTTTCCTTGGAGATAAGGTGGATTCTAGAAAGGACAGTTATCATAAGTGGTATATGGTATTAATCAGCGATAAGCGTTTCTGATACCATACATATGCGTTTTTCGACTTTCAAGTTTCAATTCGACACAAGAAAAATTCCTTCTTTGTCAGTTCCGTGACCTCATATTTTGAGTTTGGCGGATATCTTTGCCAGTGAAAACTTCTGATCAGCATCTCCTGATAATCTCACTCCGGTGCCTTTTCTGGCACTATCTACTGAAAGCGGCCTCCTCCTATAATTATCTGTATGTCCCCAAATAATTATCAAGTTTTCACAGATTTTTTGACTGTAGTGGGCAAACGACATCGTAGAGCGCATATAATAGGCGAATACAAAATCAACAAATTCCTTGAGTTGTTAAATTAATAATCCAATGTGACGCCTCGACTAGTTTCAAAAGTACCATTCATATTCAAATGGTTGAACGAGATCTCCTTCAAGGCAGTCGCTGATTCAGCTGTACCCCTGCTAAACCTGAAACCTCATTCATCAATTTTCACATCCAGGCAACAGCCAATGGTAGAAAAAGGGCGCCAGGATTTCTTTTTCAGTTTCCGATATGGTTTCGTAGAACAATAAGTGCTTTTGTTGCCACAGAAGGAAAGCGTTGGTGCAAAATGTTATCAGTAATGAATTACAGCTACTATTTTTGCTTTTTTCGGATTCTAAGAATAGCAAAGCTCTTTTACATGTGATCTGTATGAGATCATTCCCCACATAGCCACCTATGAGCTTTTCCAACAGCATTATACAAATGTAATTGATATACGGTCAGGCGGTAACTTCATTAACTTCCGATTGTAGGCTATACTGCCTGCTTACTACCTTGTCCACCATGCATTTTGCAGCTAGTTATCATGAATGAATTATCATGTTTTTGAAAAGTTTTTCCAGTTGCATTCCTTTTATCTAGGAATCTAATACTTACTTGCATGACATTTTCCATATCAAATTAATACTGTAATTCTCATAGTGTACAATTATCCTTCAGCAGTTCACACAAACATGTTTTACCATCTGCACCGTAGTGGATATCCGAGTAACTGAACGAGGTAGGTTTTGGAATCATTACGAATCAGTAAAGTGAGCCTCTGTTTGCCTGCTTCCGTTTCCTGCTCCCGCGAAGCTTGAGCAATGTGTGAAGTTCTCCTGCTAATGGCTCCTTTCCTTATACATCACAATTGCCTCAAAGGAGGACCAAGGACACGGGATTCTCCATAAGCATTTTTGATTGTTAGTGTACTCACCTTAGAGGAGATGGGAACAATTTCCTGAAGCAACTACTGTAAGTTGCTGCACAGGCTTGATGCACTTTTCAAGAATGCTGATTAATACATATTTATGGTTACTGAAATGATCCTATAAAAACTTGAATAAAATGCGAATTCCCATAAGCTGAGGCAACAGTGTTTATTGCATGTGTAAATTGTTATGACTGTTCTCGTTTGTTACTGCTTTTCATAATTTGAATTTCTAAAGAAACATGTGATTTACTAACTGGGCAGCTGAATTACAAAACTGTGTGATTTGGATCAGATCGTAAACAAGGAACAAAACACGGAGGGTATTCACCTGTTTACAGCATTTATGTTTCTGTTGGCAAAGATATGACAAGCATAGGAATCGTGCGGCTCCTAATCTGGGACGTGGTTTCTATCGTACCGTCATCTTTGGATGAAACTAGGAGAGCGTAGGCTTGAAGTGCTCGGGAAATATACGAATTTTCGAAGTAGGAATCTCATATAGCAGGGAATCATCACAGAAGCAGTAGGTATGGCACTTTGGTACCCGAAAAAATGGAGGTGGTAGAAGGTCAGTAGTCCATCGCTGAATGAAAAAGTCACAAGAATCCGTTGAGACCTTAACTGTTGCTTATGAAGTCCCCGATTTCTGTAGTTGCTGCTAAGAGGTGTTTGAATGCTGAAGTTAACAGAAAGAGGCAAAGCACAGCGGAAGAGATTGATCTATCATTGCCTAATGAACTGATCTAAGACGTCCTACCCAGATCACTCAGGGGCGTTTAAAACTCATGCAGGTGGGAGCGACATTCACACGTCACTCCTTTTGTTACCTCTATAGATGAAAACTTTTTTGCAGCGGCATAATTCACACGTTGTTGCTATTGCCAGGTTGCAGCTTTCTATTGCTTATGCTTTTTATATGCTCTCCCATTACATTACTAGCTAACTACGATAAATAATCTGATGGGAATCCTCCCAGAAGAGTGAGTCATGAGACTGGTACGGAGTGCTATGTAAAGCAATGGAAGGGAAAATATCGTATTCTAATTGCACTTGGGGCTGTTGGTCTGATGAAGACTGTGGTTGGTGGCCTCTAGTCACAGCAAATCACTTGTGGAAGCTGTAGATTCGATCATGTCCACCCACGAAGATGAATCAGTTGCACATAGGGTAAATCATAATTCCAAATGAACACGCCGGCCAAGCTCACAATCTTCCCGGAGTCCTGCTTTGCTGGGAGACTCGTCCAAATGACTAAATTCCCAGGTTTGTACGTCATAAGGCAAGACTTTGAGAAAGCAAAGTTTGCAACATCCATGTAAAGCTATGGAGTGCTCCGGCATTACTTCAACTACTTCATTCAGAGTTCAAATGCTGGTAGCATGACTAAAATTGGAACGAAGTGACCCAGATGATATCTCCTACTTTCATCATATTTTTAACAATCAATGGAGAAAGCTTACTTCAGGTTAATTACTTTAAGCCTACGCGAGAATTGCCGAGACGCCCATTAAGAAAAGCTGAATTTGATTGCACGACAGATTAACTTTCTACCATGACATTGGGTTAACGCGTACACACCTCTAGTACAGGGTTTCCTCTACGCCTTCCAGTTACACCTCATAAATCCTTTCTGACTGGGCCCCTTTAGCGGTCCAAGGGCCAGTTCTTCGTTGCCTTGTGGGCACAAGTTCATGTGATGGCGGTAGCTAACTATTCACCGGAAACTTATTATAAAGGAAAATCTGCTCAATCCTCGGCTCCATCTAGTATGCTAGTCCATAGCCCCTTCTGCCATCAGCATCTCTTTTAGACGAAGACTACTGAGCTAAGAATTCGACCGTTACAGCTACTGGCCAAGCTCATGTAGGTAACTGGGGTGCTATAGAACTACCTCAGCAATAAGTCCATAGCCAGTCTAGTTTTTCCACGTTTGCTCCTACGAAGGACTTCAAATACATCACTTCCTTTAGAGAATAAAATTTCCTTCCGATTGTGCTTCTATGCAAACTTCAGTTGAGAAACTCATTACAGTTTTTTTTTCGATTTTGAGCTTTTTATGATCCTTCTTTCAGTGTGAGTTCCATTTGTACCTGTGCTAAAAAACGATGTTTCCCAACAATTAGTATCTCCTTAGCAACGTTTCCCTTTCAAATCATTGTATAAAACATGTCATTAGTTTAGTTTTCAAAGTTGGCCTTTTTAAGGGAATATAGTAGTGAAATAATGAGTGTATGTAGGTGCTACGTCACAATGCTTCCATGTGATGTCTCAAAGACTTTTCAACTGACATGCTTTGAAAGGAAAACTCAGAATCATCCTTCACGAAAGTTGCTAAACCCAGTTGATGACTCCTACTTATACGGTAGAACCTACATTTTTCACAAGTAGTCGTATGCCACAGGAGTCCATACCGGAGGCTACGATTCAGCTAGGATGTTTCAAGCTTCTGCAACCATTCAAAAGATTCTGCTCATCGCTACTCCACGCACAATCGAACTCCAAAGGGCTGCTGTGGGGTCAAAGATTATAAAGGGATGAAAGGCTTGGCTGACCGAGGGTGGGTTCAATCCGAGTTCTATTGTCGTTAGAGCCTCTCATCTATTGTCTCTTCTTGTTCGCAGTATAGTCCGTTGTCTCTTCTTGTTCGCAGTATAGCCTAAGGGTTTTCCTTCCTGCTGTTTCAGCTAATGCCATTCTGTGAATTTCCCATACGCGTGCGTGGATTCAGGGTAATGCCGTCTCGTTGGACTTCCTGATTAATGGCACAGTTCTGTCCTTGTCATAATCGCTTGACTCTTGTCAGATCATAATCGTCCAATGGCGCTGTTCGAGCGTTTTATTTGTCAATTTCAGGTGACAACTAATCAGTGAAGTTCCACTAAGTCTACTACAAACGCATATGGACGTTCCGGATTTCAGTGGTAAATTTTTCTTCAAAAAAGTAATGGGCTTGACTTCGATTGGAATGCCAAACCCCCATTCGAGTCATTACATAAGCCCCTTAAAGGAGTGGCGGTGAATTTTCTTGAAATGAACGCTGCACTCCAACTCCTGCTTAGATGGAGGGACCAAGGCCACTACATACTGCGTTCAGCCAGCGCAGACGAAGATATGGGAAAACGGTTCGGATGTACCGTAGTCCACTGTCCCACTACAAGTTGCAGTCTGGATCCTCCTTATTAGACCTGGCATTTTGTATGAAGGAATGGACATCTACCTATATTTATAGAAACCCATCCCCCCACATGAAATGGCAGATCGAGTCATGAAAATGGTAATAAGAGGTACCTACCAGATTACCAAGCTGAACCCTTTCGGTCCCAAGCTCCTTATCTTTCTTATCCTAATCCCAAAGGATTCTCTTATACTAAAGGTTCTCATCCACTTCCCATGCTGTTCATGCTACCTCATTGCTCATCCGGCGAAGTTTCTAAGGATGAGACGGGACAGTTCCAGGTCTACCTCTATCTAGTTCCAGTCAAGTTTGAAGAAATCCGTTGCCCTAGTCATACTTATTGGAAAGTTCTACTATTCTACTGAGCCTCTGACGAATTTTTGAGAATTATTTCAGGTCGAACTCCACTTAGCGATGTGATTGTTGGTTCCTTTATGATGGTAATGTCTATAGCATGTGGATGCGCCTACTCAATTATTTTAGTGGTTAGTTCCTCTGAATTAACATCTCAATGATAATCACTGAAAAGAAAAAACTGATGATGTCACTTGTTTTAGATACTAACCAGTACATTTGTACTTTAAGGCCATCTACGTACATAAGGAAAATTTATTGTCACCGGTTGTCTTAATTGAAGTAAAATGATTGATGTTTTTAACCATTCAGCAAGCCAATGTGACTTAGTTAACGGCTAAATTTCAAAAGATATAGGACACAGCTAGAGAAGGGATTCTTCAACCTGAATGGGAAGAAAGTAACAAGTTACGATGAAATAATTTAGGAGCTCCCCTGTAGGTTTGCGTGCAATGGGCAAAATCTTGATCCAACTGGGCGGAATTGTGGAACTGTTTCACTTTCAGTAGGAAAACTCTACTTTTGCTCCAGAGTGGCCAAATATGGCAGACTAGTGCATCGAAACTGACGTTGTTTTGCCGTGGAACATCAGAAGTGGGCGGAGTTTGACCGAAGGAGGCGGCGTTGCATTTCCTTCGTAGTTTGTAGATCTTCTATGAACTTATTGATACTGATCGAGTCTGTTATGCTGTCAAAAACTGATTTTTCGAGCACTTCCAGCCGAAGCCTTTGACAAGGAGAAGTCAATGAGTGCTGACGAACAGAACTAACACATTCCTTCCTTTTCAGCTTCTGTGGAAAGACCATGATCTGATGAAAATGGCTTCATATAAATTTATGTTCGTTCTGGGTGTGTTCGATGTTGTTCAATGTGTACCTCATTTTGCCACTGGTATATTCACAATAACGCAGTCTGTGGCGCATCCTGACTTGGCGAAGGTTTGTTTAAACATCAGTTCATTGGTATTCTATTCGTAGCAACTTAATGCTCTGAATCAACAGGTAAACATAGGTGAGAATACTCAAACAACAGCTGATGTGTTTGGGTTCGATGATGAGTACTAAAGTAAGCTGTAACTTGATTTTTACCGATCCTTTCTGATTCGCGTGAAGTCAAATTCAGAGAAACCAAAACAAGGTTCAGGCTAGTGGGTGGGGTTTTAACTAGGAGCGGGTTACGTGCCTGCACACGATGTTCACTTCCGAATGACACATTTATCTCTTGAAGTTAGATAGGTGTGGAACCAAAAAATGGGGGTAGTTTCGACTCCAGACGGGTTTTATTTGCAGACAATGTAGCTGAACTAGTAAGTGACTGGTTTGAGAGATTTTGTAGGGAATGTTTAATGCCCGAAATGACTTACTACAGCCCATGAATCCAGCAGCGTATATTTCAGGCAATGGGCGTATTGGCAACACCAGCCTATGTTGCCTATACCGTCCTTACCCTTGTACTATCATTCAATCGATTCATACAGATCTATTCGCCTCCACTTGATGCCATTCTATTCAGTGAAAAAGCCGTCATAGTAAGACTTTGAGAACAATCGTTTCACTTATAACCTCCTCACATTCAATTTCAATCGCACTTTTAGAATTGGATCGGCTTCAGCATGGTAATTTGGTTGCTGTTCGCCAGCGCTTTGTCGTCCCCGTGGGCAACAATCCGCTATTTTCCTGATCAGTGAGTTCGAATGTCCCAGAATCAACTTTTTTTGTTGTCCCCTAATGGACTCCTATAATATTATTTGATTTGATTTGATTTGCTGAAAGCTAGACAGTTCTCGATAGTTCAGTGGATTAGAGAGGGATGCAAAGGAATTTACAGGTGCAGATTTAAAGATGAACTTGGTGCTGAGGGTCTTGTCCATTATCTGAGCCTACGACACCTACATACTGAAATTTCATTAGGGGCACAGTTGACGATAAAAATGGTTATTGAGCTATCTTTCTAGAAAGAACCTGTGATTCCCAAAAGCGAAGGCATATTCTAAAAGACGCTGTCGGATAGAAGAAACGTCAAGATAAGGCGTAATAAGGGAACCCCATCCGGCTTAATCGAAGTATACACCCAGGACACACGGGTTGTTAGGCGTCTTAGAAGCTGTAGAGATCGCACCATCCGTACCGGGACCCACACCATGCCTACAGGCAGCGTATTCAGCCAGCTGTATGCAATGGCGCGCGTATTCGAACAGCTCGTCCGAGGACCTCTTCCATGCAGCTTTTTTGAAACATTCTCGTCCAATTTTACCTTTGCCCTAGCCTGAACTACCACTTCCACTACATACTTGTGTGAAACTAAATTGATACCTCATAATTACCGAGAACTGTACCTCTAATCTACTCATGAAAGTCTCGACTAGACTAAATACTTTGATAATGCAGGATAACTATCCCCATCCTACTTCCTTTTCTGGGCAACCCTGAAAACTTTCCCGGTACAACCTTCCAAATACTCATTAACTTTTGCCCAGACAAACCTCCTACTGCTCAGGTACTCATGGGATTACAACTATGGCCTCAAATTTTCGTGGATAGTCCAGAAAGTGGAAATGATCATCGAATTGAGCACTATACTGATCTCAGCAGTGTTTTACATTCTTGTCATCATCGCACTTTATCGTACCGTAAGTATCAACTACTTTCTACCATGTACTTTGCTATATACAGTGATATTCTTTTTTTTTCAGCGAAGACGTTTCATGTCCAACTCAAATAGTCGTGCTGAAATGAAAGTACTCATACAAGCGCTCGTCATCACTGCCTATTGCACAATACTTAATTTTTTATGGCATAATGCACAGGTGAATATATAGTTAGTAAACAAGCTAGCAAATAAGGTTACTATGCGTAAATACATGACGAGAATGGCAGCTATAATGGATTCTCTAGAGCCAAACAATTCATGAGAGTCTATTTTGATTGCAGAGGCATAAAGAATAAAGGATGGAGCCTTTTGACGTTAATCAACCTCCCCGGAGATAGATGCGCCCCGCATTCGACTTCAATTCGGAAGAATAGTAGTGGGATGATGAATGCCTATGTGACCTACAGTACCGTTCAAAAAGAAATCACCTTGAACCTTTTTCGCCATAACTCAGCTTGAACTCAACGTTTCTGGGGGATTTTTTGACAGCTCCCTTTTCAAACATTACCGACTCTTCTGCGATGCAGAATCGGCAGTAGCACGCTTCCCGCCAAATGGGTAATTTTTTTTTCAAAAAACTTGCGAAAGGGTCATGTTCTTCAGGTAGATTTCATGGTGTTTTCTGAGTCCAGAAGTGTTGGTGATTCTTTGTTCTGGTAGCTGATCGGTCTCAGTGAAAAGACGAAACTCCGGCTCTCGCACCCTGATCGTAGAGCAGCACTCCGCCACTGCCACGGGCAGTAAGCAGGAATTGACCCATGCTCAACATCCAAGGCTGTTTATTGTGATAGTGTCTACGATTGCGAAGGCTATCTGAAGTACTGAGTCTCTCACAGACCCAAACAAACAAGCCCGTTCGTAAAGGCCACGTATTGCCACTCTTTAGGGCTTGGGGAAGACCATTTGTGCGTCGACCCAAGATTCCAGACGAGCATCTTCCGATATAATGGCCGGAATATCGACGACGACGACATTGCTACCATCTAGAGGTACCATCAACAGACGCCTGCGGGATGCTGGATTATATGGAAGAGGACTTGTGAGAAAGTATGTGGATCTCTGGAAAACAGACGAGTTCGACTTCAGTGGGCGCGTAAGCACCTTCACTGGATCTCCGACCAATGACTCGAAGTCGTGTAAAACGACTAGTCAAAGATTGTTTTGCTTGATAGAGATGGGATTTCGTTCGTAGACGACCTTTTAAAATACAAGTTTCGACCCCTAGTCCCAATTGTCAACTCTCAGGCATGGTGTTGGCTCAGTATTGGTTTGGGGATGTTCTCGGAGTATAGCCATGGGGTCCCTGCACAATATTCAGACCACTGTGGACCAGCAGATGTACGTAGAACATTTGCAGTAATGCATGCTACCTTTCGGCCGTCTTGTGCACGGCATAAAACTTACTTTCCAGTAAGATAACGATCCCAAACACAGATCTACAAAGGGGCGCGAGTGTCCGACTCAACGGAAAATTCGATGTCTTGACTGACCTAGCCTGTCCCCTGAACTGAAGATCCTTGAACCCTCGTGGCAAGGTCTCGAGAAAAGGACAGCCGTTAAAACAATCACAAATGCTGCTCAGAGATTCGGCGGATTTGAAGAAGAATTGAGGAAAATTGGTGAGTGCTGGATCGACAAGTTGGTTGAACCAATGGTCCGTAGATGCTAAGCCGTTAACGATACCAACAACTTCGCTACAAAGTATTAGACTAGTAGTTAGTTAGATTTAGATCTCATGATGATAGCGCTCAAGTGAGGCGATTTATTTTAAATTATTGAAACTGATGTTATTTTGTCCTGTTTAGAAAAAGTGTGAAAAGTGGCCTTTTGAGCGGAATTAAAAAAGAGTTCCGTGAGCTGTGTGATGGGAATATTGAAAATCATTACTGTTGACAACATATCAAAAAGTCAGTCAAAAAAATTGAATTCGAGATGAGTTATGGCAAAAAAGGTTCGAGGTGATTTCTTTTTGAGCGGTACTGTATATCATGACTTGCGGTAGCCAGCCGATGGACAGCCAGTGCTTTAATCCAACCAGACGAGTCTGGTAACAGCTATCCGAAACAGAAGGGATGAAATGCTTGGGCGGTCCAAGGAGAATACCGACCCGGGGTCCAAATCAGTGACCGTCCGTGTGTGATAGTGCGCTACTTGCCACTACATCCCTACAAAGACAAATGTATACAAAGTGTGTAGTACATGTAAAGGAATTTCTGAACACACTTGGGTAACACTTATCTCATCTGTATTAAAAAAAAATCTGTCAAATCTACTTTGAATTTCAGGCGATACTACCACCGATTATTTGGACATATATGGCAGTGAACATGATGTGGATCCTGAACAGTGGTGTGTATCCGATCATCTACTTAGTTGTTAATCGGTGAGTATATTACATGATTCGTAAAAATAGGCTAAAAAAGTGATAAAACAAGGGCCTGAAGTGGTAGAGTTGCAGGAGTGCACCAAAAGATAAGTCCGCGAATTTTTCGCGTACGGCGAGCACCAAGCTGCGCGAATTTGTCGCGCCACCATGTCTTGACTTTATGATGCGTAGCCAGACAGCTGGAAAGCTTTGCTGAGTTCCACTTAAATTTCAGGGCCATTCGAGACAAAATCCATCCACGTCAAGTCAGCGTTCAGGATCATCCAATGACTACAAAGCATCATATAAGTGTGTTATAGAGCATTAATTTAAACTACTATTGTTGTAAGTATTGTGAGGCACGGAATTTCCTATCCCCCTCAATTATTTCAGAACTCAACTGTCATCTAATACTTGATGCTATTTTTCAGGAAGTGACGAAAATACGAAATGTAAAATCACGAGAATGCATTTGGATGGCGATCAAAATCTTGGTGATACCTTTAGAAACAAGACTAAAGTGCAATTTGTCAGCTAGTATAAATTTGTAGAAAATAACGGTTTAATAAAGTTGATGTACCTATTTGGGATACACCCCTATACTTCACCTCCACACAATGACTTGTATTGGCTAGCCCAAACGAGTTTGGTGCCGATCCATCGACCACTCACTTTCATCCCACGCTTCTACAATAAAACTTCCTTTCAGAGGTTCCTAAGACCTGTGTTTGAAAGCGCAGGCTCTTTGCTTCAGAATCGCCCATACTGCAAAATCCAAAGGATTGAGATCGGAGAATTTTAAGGTCAAAACTGCTTCGCCCCAAAAACCCGGGAGCGTGGTTTCACAACATTGCAGCATCTTCGTTGTGCTGTGGGCCGGTGCCCAATCCTGTGGAAGGTTCAGCTGACGTTCATCGCGTTCATTTCCATCCAAGCGATCACCGCTTCCTCCAGTCCAGAAGCCCATAAGTTGATTTTTTTATTGCCCGTCACACTTCATGTGGGTCACCCTATATGTGCCCCTTTCTGAAATTCAAGTAGTTGTTGGGAACTACATCGCGCTTAGAGGATTACGCCATGGATCTGAACGCGTCAAAAGATCCTAACCATATGAAGGTCCCAAGTGAAGGAAACGAATTATTTCAGTGAGCCATAAAGGCATCCTTGATCGCTCCCAGACAGATCCGTCACCAATGTTTCTTGAACACGCGTCCTTTATCGTCAAATCGTAGAGACTCAGAAATTTTCACTTCATTTAAAGAACCCATAAGAAAGATAAACAATACCAGTAAATGAAAACAACAATGGAGGATCAACAGCATATGAAATTACCAGGAAATGAACAGATTCAAATGTTGAGACGGGGCGGCGAACCATCGTCGCGTAGTCGTCGCCGTTTCATCTGTGGACCACCGCCTGCACGTGCTGGTAGTGGTAGCTCCTCATCCAGACAGCACAACGGTTCGTTACTGGAACATCACCGTTTCAAAGTAGGTACTAACTCAAATTATGTACCTATAGGGCTGAATTGCTACACTGATCAATAAAAAGCACTACCCCTGGCGGGTTTTTTATTTGTTTATTTATTTATTTGTTTGATCAAACACTTGCCCAATACCCTGCATAATACAAGTCACAGACTTTGATAGCTCTGTGTAGAAACAATATCTGAATATTTTCCTGACGCCGGTCATTGATACTCCACAGGCGGAATCCGGCCGTATCGCCCCTCACACACAAAAGGGCACAAAGGCTCACCTGAAGTAGGGACACTGAAGCGCTTCAGAGGCAGTGAGACGTTTCAGCGGATCATAGGCGAAACAGCCATGTAACAGATCGATGAGATCATCACCGGCGGCAGTGAATACATGACGAAGATTGATTCCCACCTTCTCCCTGAAGAGCCCAAGAACTTGATAAACTTCGAGGTTCAAACCAAATAGACTAACTTGACAGCGATGTAATCCGATAGATTCTTCATCGCCGGCCAATCTTCAACAGTTGGCGATCCAAGTACATGGGTAATCTTTACTAACTGATCCAAATCAGATTCTCCAGGAAACAACGGCACCTGCAAGGAGCGTTTGGTCAAATCCCCATCAGAAATTACTGTTGCGGTCAAGCCTCACAGAGCTACGTTCTTCTTGCGTCGTGACGTTAGTTCCAATAACAGGAAGTAAACAAACAAGATTTCATGTCACATAAGGGCTTCGCTGCGACCACCAAATGGATTTTATCTGATTGGAACTTTTTGGTATGCAACCTTTACCTCTACTCGTACCAATTCATTACGAAAATGCTTTTCTGATTGAGTGAAACACTGAGCCGCCTGTAAAAGTAGTATCACTCGGCTGCCGTTGAGGTGAAGGTCAGGAAAGCTTGCTCTCTGTCCTATCCACAGAACTTGGTACATTGGTAACCAATATAACCTTGAAAAACAGAGACTTGGGCAAGATATTCCTATGGTGGTGCAGCTAGTAGGTAAGCTGACCAAAAAAAAACTAAGTTCGCTTGAGAAATATGTATACAAATAAACTACAAAAGCATCAACCGCATCATTCCAAGTGAGGGTCAGAATCGATGTGATTAACTATCCATTACGATTTCAACCGAACAATCCACCTCTGATGAATCCCATGATACTGCTGGGATTCTCTGCGCTGGTCCCTTACCACAGCAGTCGTCCCGACGCCCAAGGGGATTCACAAGCTAGTTATCCACCCGCGATTTCATCTTTTTGTTACAATGAAACATCAAAAATGAAAACTAACTCTGAGAAGTAGCTCGGCAATGATGCATCCTATCGCCCACATGTCCACACCGGTTCCATACGCTCTAGCTCCCCAGATCAATTCTGGAGCACGGTACCAACGCGTGACCACCTGAACGAGAGAACAGTAAGCGATCGCCACTGTCTACTACTATTGTGAAGACGGAACTTTGTCGAAGCTTTATTGTGTCGATACTGACATACAGATGGGGAGAACACCACCCTGTTCTTGTACGGTGGGCTTATATACTGGGCAAAGAAAAACAAGCTGAAGTGAGTCAAAAGATAAAGGCAGAAGCCAGTCAAAATATAACATTTCATATAAAATGATGATTGACGCTTTTCGTGTGTCATGAAAGAAGAATTTTGGAATATCAGATTGTGATTCATAACAAGACCATTAGGAACCTGCACAGTTATTCTGTGGTACTACAGAACACTCCCACGGCGGAAAAACGTGCTAAAGATACTTCTTTAGGACATTTGAAATGATGCAGCGCATCAGAAAGCGATAGATACACTGAAGTACAAACAAAGTCAATAATATAGAGAGTATGGCTTTTATGAAGAAGCTAGTTAGAAACAGGCTCGGGAAGTCGCTGATAAATTTTTCGAATTTACCAAATAGATGACCTAAAATTGTGGTGTCTCTGAGAGTGTCTCTTATATTCGCTTCTGATTGCAAGTCGCTCTTGATGAGGTTGTCGTCCACATATAGAAGTGAGCCTTTCACTGTGAAAGGTATGGTTCCTCCAGGGCAGGAAGCACTGCATGTCATGGAGACAGTCGAAGTGTCCAGATGAAATCTGAGATTGTTGATGTGGCCTGAAGGGGTGCAAACTGCGACTTGTGTTTGAGAAGGGCAGTCGATGTTAGCAGTTACTTCGCTTTCACTGGATCGGCAGTAGAACTTTAGTTCGGCTCCTGCGAGGCAGTCGTAGCATCCATTGAGATCACTTGTCTCAATGGTACATGTAGCGTTGGATTGGCGAGTAGTTATTTTCATATTTTCGGCCACGAAGTGTAATTGTAGAGCTGATCCAATGTTCGTTTTGGCATAAACTTCTTGATTTTTAGCGAAGATTATGACGTTTTTTGAAATTAATGGCAGTGGAGATGGTTGCATCAAGTCTGCAACGCTACCGGAGCTGCATGTGCAAGAAGCTTTGTAAAGCCCGTGAGTGCACTTACAGGCGTTGACTGCGAACGTACAGTTGAATATTTGTGCGTGTTCCTTCGTTGAGCATTGAAGTTGTCCCGCACTGTGGGGTTGAAGTTGTCCACGGTGAGCAGGTTTTATCACGGATGTGGAGGTGTCCGTTTGCGCGAAAGTTGATGATAGTATTGGTAGTTGTGGAACAATCGTTCCAATAAGACTGAATCTGAGGTTGTTCCAAGCAGTAGTTTGCCCTGGATGAAGTTGGATTGTAGTCGACGTAGTGGAGTCCTTTTGTCGAATTGTTACTTCGACTGTAACGATAGTTTCCCAACTAGGGCAGGTGAAGATTGTGTAAATCGTTGAAGTGACTGGAGTTGCGTAAACTCTATAGAAGAGGCAACTTGGTTCACATAAAAAACAACCGCATGATAAGCATCCGCAGCTTGGCAAACAAAAGGTGTAGCCAGGGTTGTTGTTTGCCGTGGAGAATTCCTTGCTTCTCTCGGTAGGTGACATATTTTCGCATGTACGTCTATCGCAAGTGCCTGCTAGGTAGCATCTGTGTACCGATTCCGAAGTTAGCTGATGGTCTCGTGTGAAAAATTCCACGTTTTTTCGACACTGAAATAAGATACCGTCGACTTTCATTGAAATTACGCCGACAGGTTGATTGTTGTGGTCTTTGAGAGCGATGCAAGTTTCCTGCTTCAATGGTTGTAACGTGATTACCATTGCCTCGTTGAATGAGCAGGCCTCAATGTCATCTGCCACGGAACAGACTTCTTCATTAGTTTTCATAGAGTCGACTTGAGAGCATTCGATTGAAAGGTGGAGGATCGATAGGAGTAAGACAACGCAAGTTATAAACCTGCGGTTTCTTAAACGGCGAGACATGTACCTTCGGGGGTTCAGTGATTTTCGATGAGGGTCGCAAGCTGCCAGTATACCGCAAGTTAATACCTTTGCGAAGTGGAGTAGAAATCCAACGAGCTTGGTGAGATAGCACATCCATGGCATCAAGATGGCAAAAAGTAGTATCGAAGTCATGATAAGCATGGTTTCCCAGATAGTCCAGCATTGCGAGTTGTAGAGTCGTTCCCAGCAGAAGGTACATCGGAGCATTTCGCAGATTGGGTGAGCTTTGCAGGATAAGTTCCTATCGTGCACAAGATTACCATGCGAATATGCCTTGATCGAAACGATGTAGTCGTACATAATGATGGAATTTGGGAAAATTATGGATTCTGTCTTCATTCCTTGAGCATATACGCAGTAGTTATTAATGCAGACTTCGATTACGTCAAAAGCCTTTTGAGTCGATAAAAAGAGACCACCTTTGATGCATTCAAGTGATAACAACATCTCTTGTGCGCTTTCTAGAGGTCCTGAGTTGACCTTTGTTGTCTTTGGTGACGTTTCGGGATACCCGTAGTATGGTTTCATTACTGTACCCCATGCCTTGATTGGTATGGATTGATCGCTGTTGTTTTGTCCTGACTCATTGATGACTAGAAGGGCGATTGGACTGTCGTAGCTGCAAAAAAGGCGAGCGTCTGGATGGCACTCGTGCTTCTCGCAAAAGCGTGACGTTCCCTTGACGCGTGTGGTTGGAGGTCTTTTCCATCCTTTTTTGTCAACGCATACGAAGTCGTATTTGTCTATGTAGTCTTTGATTCGTATTGTTAGCTCTTTTACTAGAAAAAGACTACCGTCGAATAGTTGAATTTGGTTGAAAAATCCTATTCTCTTCTTCGCATCGCAGGTAGAAGTACGATTGAATGAGCAGACGTAGTCGGGATGGTATTGACGGAGATGTTGTGGGAAATTTTTCAGCTTCGAGAAGGTGGTTTTTGATCCACTATTGAAGGAGCATGAGTTCGTCCAGCTAGGGCATTTGCATGTGTCACCACATAAGGATGCAGGTGCTGCCGAAACATCGAACCGTATGTGTCCCATCGGACAAGAAACAGGAAACCAACACAGGGTATACTTATCCATTTGATCGTACCTTGCGACGGCGATTCCATTCGACACGCAGTTGGTTGCATATAGAATCGTTCTACTGAAGTTCGTGTCCTCTGGACAGCGAGTGTTCGTGGAGGAAACCATATGGAAGGTAAGAATACTGAGACAGTAGAACACTAGAGCCGCATTCGATAAAAGTTTCGTCTTTGATCTCGTTATCATTGGATGTCGTTGCAGTTCTCTTGAATCGTCGTCAGGTTGAGATCTCGGTGGGTTAGTCGAAGATGACTGTTGTTTCGATGCATCGGGAGGGTGAAGTTCCAACTTGTAAATCAAGTTGTGTGGTCGAGTGACGATCTTTCTTGAAGGAAGACGAATTTCGACTGACCTTTTAAAGTCGTCTTGTGACCCTATGATTTCTCCCATTTTCCATTGTCCGCGAGGTAGAGTTGAATCATGTATGATGACGTAATCTCCTTTCGTTGGAGAATTCTGTTCATATGATCGAGGCTTGCGGTGGTCGAATTTGAAACTTTCGCGGAGGGATGAGAGATATTCTTGAGTCCATCTTTTCCAGAAAGTCGAGACAAGTTCAGTGGTGCGACTCCATTCTCTCAATAATGTATCTCGTGTTGTTTCTTGAGGTGTCCATTCGGCGTCGTATTCCAGAGGTTGCGGACCGTTGAGCCGAGCATAAGGTCGTAGAAAATCGATTGGCCGTAAGGGAAAGAAGCTGATGTCATCAGTGTAGTATGTTAGAGGTCGCGTATTAACAATTGCCTCTGCTTCTTTTGCTATCGTCCGAATATCCTCGATATCGAGAAGACGGTTTGAAATCACGTTTTTGAACGACCTTTTGAAAATGTCGACCATTTTCTCATAGATTCCGCCTTGCCACGGGCTAAGGCTTGGAATGAATTTCATTTCAATCCGTTTGGCAGCACAGAATTTGATTATGTCCTCATCGGTGGGCGGATCTGGAAGTGATGCGTAGCATTTTTCGATGGTTTTGAATGACTGAGCGTTGTCACACATGATCCACGTGGGACATCCAAAAGTCGCTATGAACCGGCGTAGGCTATGCAGGACTGTAGAAGCAGTCATGTCCAGGACGAGGTCAACATAAATAGCTCGACTATTCAGGCAAGTGAGTAGTAACATCCAATATTTGTCGGTAGAATTGTCCTTTGTGCGATATTGCAGAGGACCGAAAAAGTCCATACCGACGTTCTCAAATGGATATTGAGGGGGATTCACTCGGCGTTGAGGGTGACTGGGGAAGGGCGGTAGCGAGTAAGGTTTCGCGAGGTTTCTTTTGCACCGGAAGCAGTTATTGTAGAGTATTCTCTTCACTGCGGCTCTTCCCTTTGGTATCCATACGCTTTGTCGTAGGATAGTAAGAGTGTGATTAATGCCACAGTGGTTGTTTTCTTGATGAACGTGGAGTACAAAGAGGTCGGTGATGTAGCATCGACGAGGCAGAAAGATTGGTGTAATTGCGTCGGGTGGTAGCGTGGCGTGGTCGATTCTTCCCTTACTTTTCCAAAGAGACGTTGCAGGACATAGAAATAGTTTCAACTGCTTCATGTGCTCTTCGGAAGGAGGACTTGCTGCCTGTGCAAGCCGAAACAGTATAATTTCTGCTTTCCAGATGTGAGTGCTCTTGAAAGTGCCGAAATATTTTCTAGCACTGCGACATTTTTTCGTAATGAACAGTAGAACGTTGACCATCGTGTTGACCGTCTTTTTCCACGAACTGAACCTTGAGACTTCCAGTACGGTTGCTTTCGTAATTGGTGCTGGAAAGCAGTAATTAGCCGAGCCTTGTGGTAACTCATCACATGTAGTGCCTGGTTTGTCTCCATAATGTTGGTTTTGAAGAGAGTGAAATAAGTCACTTGGCCAACTGTCATCATCACTTGTTAGGAAATCCGGTCCTTTCCACCAGGATGACGACTGAAGAAGTTCTTGGCTTGTGGCTCCGCGGCTGCCGATATCAGCAGGGTTGAGGTTTCCAGGAATGTGCCTCACATTGACGTCAACCGTGTTTTTCAAGATGACCTTAACACGGTTTTTAACAAAGATTGGGAGATCCTTGTTGCATCTTATCCATGTCAAGGCCACACTGCTGTCTGTCCATAAAAACTTTCGACTTACGTGAACCTCTATGTTTTGTACGACGAAGGTGAGTAGTTTTGAGCCGATCATCATGGCGGCTAACTCGAGCCGTGGAATAGTGATAGCGTGGTTGAGCGGTGCGAGTCGGGATTTCGACATGATGAGAGATGCTGATGAAGAGCCATTGTTTCGTCTTCGTACGATGTAAGCCGAGGCACAGTACGCAGCTGCTGAGGCGTCAGTGAACACGTGAAGGTCATATTCGACTTCTGTATTTTCATCCTCACTGAACAATCGGCGAGGTACGCATAATCCCGGAGAATTCCACGAAGAGGTTATGCGTTTCCAATTTGCGACATATTCTGCGGGAATTAGCTCGTCCCAAGAAAGTTCGATTTTCCACAGCGATTGCAGGAAAAGCTTGCCGATCAACACCGTTGGGGAAAGTAGACCCAATGGATCGTAGATGCTAGCGATACATTTCAGTACTTTTCGTTTTGTCCATCTGATATCACTCGTTGGTTGGTCGGGAAGACGAATGAAGATTGTGTCGTTGACGGTGTTCCATTGGAAACCAAGCAATTTTTGAGTTTCTGAAGCCTTGCAGTGTTCGTTGGTTTCGAAGTATTTGTTGAGTTCCCTGGAGTTGCTGACATAGGCACGTAAATTCATACCTGCTCTATGGAACAGCCTTTTAGACTGTTTATAAAATTCTTGTCCTTCTTCAGTGGTATTCACGCCATGGAATACGTTGTCGACATACGTGTTGCGGAGTATTCCATGAGAAAGTGAAGTTGCAGTAGATGACAGATGGTAATGGATGGTACCTGCCAGGAGGAACGGGGAACTGACAAGCCGAAAAGGTACACGAGTAAACCTGTATGTGATGATGTTACCACGTTCAAGAAGTCTCGATGGGTCTTTTAGCCACAAAAATCGTGTGAAATCTCTGGACTCTTCATTGAGTCCTACCATTAAGAAGGCTTTCTCGATATCACTAGAAATCAATATTTTTTGAAACCTGCTTCGAAGTAGGATACCTGTGAGGTCTGGAAGAAGTACTGGACCACGATAAAGTATATCGTTCAGGCTGGACTGTCCTGTGACCTTTGCAGAGCCATCATAGACGCAACGGATTTTTATGTCATTTCCGTCTTTTTTCACCACTCCATGGTGGGACAGGTAATGTGAAGGCTTCGATAGATGGTCCGAGGGGACTTCTTCGATTATGCCTAGTTCTGCTTGATTTTTGATCACCGCATGATATTTTTCCAGGTAGTCTGGCCTTTGTTGAAGGGATTTTACCTGAGAGCGAAGTCTCGAAAAGGCGAGTGAAAAATTATTCGGCAGTTGTGCTGGATCGCTCTTGAATGGTAGTTTGACAAAGTATCGGTTCTGACGTTGATCATAGGTTATGGTGTCGTTGAAGTAGTTGAGACATTCGTCATCGTCACTTTTAGTTGGATCGTCTGTTATTCCGATTGTTTCGAGCTTCCAGAAGTTGCTGACAAGTTCGCAAAGTTCGTCATGGTTGCGCGGGTTGTCCAAGTTGTCCAAGTCTGTTTCGTTCGATATAACAGACGTGTAGGCGTTCACATGGTTGAAATCGAGTGCTTCGTTTATAATGACGTCACCTATGGTTGTGTGGAGCAGTCGATAACCATTGGGGAGTCTACGATAGAAGAAGTCGTCGGAGAGGACTACGTCCCAAAAGTAATCGTTTCCGATAAGGATAGAAGGTTTGCATTGGGAGAATGTGAAATTCCCATTAGAAACTTCTTGATTAATCTGAATTTGTAAAAGATTTCCTGTAATTGTCGGTACTGACTTCACTTGCAAGTGTTTGGCTCCCTTTGTTGTGACCATTCCGACGTTATGATTTCCGCATTTTAGCTTGAGTGAGCTCGTTGACCCGAATGTGGATACCACGATATCCTCCATTGTGATGGTATCAAGGTTGAGGCGATCTGCTACTTCATCTGTGATATACGACTTACTTGACCCTGAGTCAAGAAAAGCTGTAACTGCGATTGTTTTTGAAGGGTCGGATGGGTTGAAGAGACTCACTTTTGCGCACATCAGTGCAGCTTGCGAAGTAGGAGAGGCTGTTGCGAGTAACTGACTGGATGAGTAAGTTATGGCGGCTGGATTGGTTGCATCTTGTTTCATGCGTTCACTGATATCAGCGACAGGAGCACGTTCTGGAGTTGGTTCTGCGACGCTGATTGTATGAGAGTTAAGCTTTGACGGACGGAAGTGCTGTTGTTGGTCCTTTTTTGCTTGGTTATTCGTTGTCGTTGAAGAAAGTCTTGATGGTAGGTTTCGAAGCGGTGATTGATGTTCGAATTGTCGACATAGTGACGAGTGATGCCTTTGTGAACAGTATCGGCATGAATATTTTGAAGGACATTCTCTTGTGATATGAGCTGAGGAAAGACAATTGTGGCATAGGCGGAGAACTTTTGTTTGAGCCCATCGTTGTTTCGTCGTGGTGAAAACATTGCAGTCCATTGCGCCATGAAAAGCGGATTTGCAGTAAGGGCAGCTCTTTCCCGTTTTCTTCGGATTGTGCTGTTTCTCAGTAGATCGAGTAATGGCGCCGTTTGAGGGAGGACGCACCGAACGGGTATTGGAGTGGAAACCGTAGTCGACATTCTTTGCTTCACTACTTCTACGAGTATGGAATTCAATTTCGAAGAGAGTAGAATCCTTTCTAACGATGTCGGTGAGGAGGTGAAGTAGTTCGCTGGGAGTCACGTTGTGACTATTTGAAGTTCTATCGTAGATCTGACTTCGAACACGAACGGGGAGTTTGTTGAGAAGCAGAGCACCAAGAGCAGTTTCCTTGGAGTCATCACCGCCGTTACAAAACTGCCGAACGAGAGAGAACATACGATTGTAGAGAGTAGGTAGCTGACGACCTTCGGGATCGCATGCTGGAAGCTGAGCCAGCTTAGTGAAGAGTATATGTTTCATAGTGACTTTGTCGTCATAGTGGGTTTTGAGGATGTCCACGGCGATTCTATAGTTTGCAGCTGTCAGAGATAGTCCTTGGATGGGTTGAAGTGCACGACCTCGCAGGCAGGATTTCAGTAGAGAAAATTTCGTGGTATCGTCCAGCTGCGGCTTGTTGTCCACCAGCGTAACGAAACGTGCCCAGAACTCTGGGTAGTCGAGAAGATTTCCATCGAATGTTGGTAGGTCCAGCTTAGAGAGAATAGAAGCGTCAACAAAGTTCAGAAGCGTTGGATCAGGAGGAACTGCCTGTGAGGATGGTAGTAGTCCAGATTGAAGAGCGAAGGCTGGTGCGGAATTCCATTTTCCGACATTGTCATCGTGGGAGGCAGAGTCTGAGGAATCGGATGGAATGTGGAGCTTTCTTTTGGTGTACTCCTGATCAAGTGCGTTTATTAGGTAGTCGAGTTGCTCAAGTTGATTGACTGCGGCCGTTATCGAAGCGCGGTAGTCGCCATACTTAGCAATATACTCGTCGAAAATGGTAGACTCGTTAGCGTCCGAATGTTGAAGAGTTGACCATTCGTCATGTAGTTTGGTGATTTTTTCGTAGGTGTTCAGAAGACGCTTCCTGACTGAGCTGATTTCTTGTCGGAGTGTTTCGAGTTCGTCATTGTCGAGATGATCGACGTGGTGAGCTTCGGGAGAGACTTGATAGTCTTTGAGAATTGAAGTGGAAGTGGAAGTGTAGCGTTGGAGCAATTTTTTGAAGAGTCCGATCTGACGGCGTAGTTGAGTGCTGTCTTCTGGAGGTGACATTGCCGTGGTCGCCAGATGTTGTGAAGACGGAACTTTGTCGAAGCTTTATTGTGTCGATACTGACATACAGATGGGGAGAACACCACCCTGTTCTTGTACGGTGGGCTTATATACTGGGCAAAGAAAAACAAGCTGAAGTGAGTCAAAAGATAAAGGCAGAAGCCAGTCAAAATATAACATTTCATATAAAATGATGATTGACGCTTTTCGTGTGTCATGAAAGAAGAATTTTGGAATATCAGATTGTGATTCATAACAAGACCATTAGGAACCTGCACAGTTATTCTGTGGTACTACAGAACAACTACTAGTATGGCCCTCTTCGGCATCAGGAGAGTACGAACGCATACGGCGTCGAGTTGGTGGACCACAGGGCATCCCCCAATAAACATCAACGGCATCAGAGGAACTGCTCATGAATCAGCGAGTTTGTAACTATCCCGCAGAGCAAACGAACCCCAGACCACATACCCTGATCTTTATACTTACCTGATGAGTGTAGACTTTATTTGGTGATCCAAAAAATCGAGCTAAACCAAAATCGGCCAATTTTATCCTTCCAGCACTGTTCATTAGCAAGTTATTCGGCTTCAGATCCTGAACGATCCCTATTGATGACACTTGATCAAATGGACGAGTTAAACCGCAAGCTAACTCACCCTATGAAGAATCCAATGAGCATGAAGAAATTCCAATCCTAGTAGGGTCTGCATTGCCATATTTTTGATGTGTGGAGGCATCAGAATAATGTCGCGGTCTTTGACCACGTGCTAAACGAGGAACAGAATCGATCATTGAAGGAGAGCTATCAGAACTTACTAGTTACCATAAAAAGTACCTCTAGATCTGTTTCCATAAAATCGAACACTAACTGGATGTTGGTCCGCGATCCAATCACATCACGCAGCTGAAAAACGAACCGTTTTTTTTTAGATAAGAGGGATCTCATCGATGATACGTAGAAGGTGGTGGCAGAAATGGAGCAAGAGTAAGTTGCAGAGGCAGGAAAATATGTTCGCAACAGTTAATAAATCAGTAAACAACTTTTTCCACCATTTTATGTTTACAAAAGGGAATCGGGTCCTTTTTTCAACCAAACATTCAAGCCTTCTTTTGTTCCTATATTTCCCTAGCTTCGGTTCATTCATCGTATACCTCCCAGCTCTAACCTGCTGGACCTAGTACTTAAAGCGTGATGAATTGAAAAGCAAGTGGAGAATAGGGAAAAAGAGCTGATACTTTCTGATGAGGCTACCGAATAAGAAGTTACAGCAGCCAATGCATCCAACTCCTACGGTATATGTAGTAAAACGAGAAAATACCTTATTTTTTTCTCATTTTTCAGGAACAACATGATAGGTACCCACTGAATGTTCCACATACCTACTCAAACATTCCCCGAATCCATAATCAGCCCTCTCAGCCCTTCACTTCAGTGCAGAAGCAAAATTACAAATTGGCAACAAGAAAGCTTCACGCGGCGACACATTTCACCCTAAGTGGGGCCGACATGCAAAAGCAGCAAGTGGATGGCAAAGCAATCAGACAGTCTATTCCAGCTTTTTTTCATGATGTTCCGCTCTCCACCTATTCCATTTCTACATACAGAATCGACTTTTTTCAGACTAGCTAGCTTTTGAAAAGCTCAAAAAATTCCTGGACTTCGGTCGCAATTAGCTCGGTTTTTCCGTGCTTCAAGCCAAATTTCAATCAGCTGATCACAGAACTTACTCCTATAATGTTATCATGATGAATCTCTTGTAAGAGTTTGATTTCACGAAGTGCTGTTCTGTTGATGCCATCTTTTGCTTCGGCTCTCGAACCCAATTTGATCTAAAAAAATGTCATTCTTGATGAATACCGAGGCTAACCCTTTGGAGTAGCACGGAGCTGAGTTTCGCATATAGCATTGTGGTCAGGAAACTTGCCAAATAAATCTCATGTGGATCTCCCAAAGATGGTTCATAAAAATAACTCGGCCCAGCCCTCTAGAGGGATACTCCCTGAACGGGATTCGATGTTAAGAACGAAACCCAGTTTTTTGCTTAATGGAATTATGACCATGATCAAGGAACCTACAGGGCTATTACAATATCAGTAGGTCTGCATATCAGAATATCAGTATTCTATGGCCCTTAAAAAGCCGGAGCGACCTAACGACCTGCTTTTTGCCAATCCAATTTCCCTATGTTAATTTTCTTGGTTTCCAGCCTTATAGCTGGCCCACGGCCTCACCAATCTTGCATTAGCATGATCCATCCTCTATTCCCTCTGAGAGGATTTACTGACCTTCTTTATCGCAACAAAATCGCCGGTCTCCTTGTCCTTAGCCTTGTAGACGTTGGCGAACTGAAATCAAAAATAGGATAAAGGCAGGATTTCAACCATATTGCCACTTTCGAGCAGTTTAGAGGGGACTGGTGAGTCGTGGACCAGTATATGAATATGAAGAAAACATATGGCCAAGGGTGATTACAACAATCAATCAATAAGTAATCTAGATGAAGACAAAAATGATCGATATTAGCATAGAGCATATGATATGTGAGAGGAGCAATAGTCGGATTCCCACGAAATCACCAAAAGACACCTCCAGGGTGATCAAGTTCGTGGTGATGGTTGTGATTATCGATTGATAGCCGCACGTAGGACCGCAACGCGTCGAAGCTTATCAAGTGTCATTGCTAGTGAAACCAATTCCGAGGCTATACAAAAAGAGATGGAACATCACTAACCTGTCCTTCTCCCAAATGTTTGATAGTCTCATAGCGTTTTGTTGCCTCTCGACTCATTATTCACACTGAAATCAGAAATCCCCTAAGTGATAAGTAGAATTTTACTCTACTCCTCCATTTTCCGCTACAACAAAGTGTTCACCCGAGTGGATTATAATATTTTTGCTGGCTCCCTTCAATTTCCTGGACCTAAGTCCTCTTAAGCATGTGCCGAGTCCAATTTGGCATAATTACTATTTGAAAAACAAGACATTCATCAAGTCTCTTTGAACGACGACGAAACGAGCTTTGACGGTGGTAGGCTATCCATCAGATTCCCTATTCAGGAAAAAAACTTCGGAACATTCGATTCTTCAACTGACATACTGAGTTTTACTGCCATTCACATGCCTTCCAGCTAATTACTATGCTAACTATCCGGCGCCGCCATACGTAGCTACAAACTGCTCCTCACGTGCGTGCTAGGAGCTGTAGACCTGCTCTAGTCAGTAACAAAACGAAGGCAATTCACATTTGATGTTTGCTCGATAGAGTGCGAATGTATGAACCATCATTTCGAAGCGATTATACTTCTCAGAATCTGTAATTTACATGAGTTCCCAGGGGGTGTAACCTTAGCAACATTTCCATCATTCATTACTCTACCACTATGCTTTCCATTCATTGCTCATTTATCACTTTTTACCGACGCACTCAATTCAGTCTATCGGTTTACATTTCAAACCAATCTAACTCTTAGGAAAACCTCCGTGATCCACTCCAAACTGCAGTGGCCGGGCACTGCATCACTGACCTTTATGGTGTTTGGTTTTCTGAGCTTTGGAGTGTTGGTATGTCGTAGTCTGAAAGTCGTCTAATTCATGTCTATACTGCTGCACCTTTAACTTTTCGCAATCACTGGCAGTTGACTTAAGCAAGAATCCCTTGGCAAGGCATCAATAAGGGGTAATTCCGCTTTAATCAGGACTTCCAAAGAGCTTAGCAGACTCAAGTCAATGATTGAGACGATCAAGTCAATGATCGAGCCCAAACATTCGCTCGTATCAGTTCACAAAAACTGAATAGACTGCTGGGCTGATCAGATGACTGCAAGACGAATCTCTTCCATCGCAATTTATGGCTAGGACGGCATTAACACCGAAGTTGTGATCAGTTCATAGACGGAATCAACTCCCATACGTCAGTACTATCACTATATGACTAGTCCTCCCCACCCATCCCACCCCTACCCGGTAGGAAAGATAGCCCTTCTGGTGGCCATTGATCCCATTTAGTTCAATTAGTAGTGGCTACACAATTTGACTTTCAAAAATTTGGCCTTAAAAAACTAAAAACTAACTTACACCGATATGATACCGACCAGGTATGTCACAGACAATGTCTGTTGCTGGGTGGCTTTGATCAATTAGGCACGAGATGGTGTGAAAGACCGCAGGATTAACTGGAAGTGAGGCTATTATACCCGAGTAAAGGGATACATGGAGCCATACATTCTGGAATCACTTTGAAAATGTTCTATTGAAGTAACCAATGTTCAAAGAACATCTACATCGAATTTTGAAAAATAATTCTTCGAAGACTTCATTTCACGCGACAATTCAATGCGCGTTGTATAGAAATCACAAATATCAAGCTATAGTCAAAATAAATCTATAGGATAGAGCGAGTAACGCCTGGGATCACCTTGGGTGGCGGTGATCCATGCAACCGGCCACTTTCACAATTGCAACACTTTGGCGACTGTGGCGGGTCAAATAAAAGGCACAAAAACAACGCTCTACTATTCTCTGAAGAAATGGAAGATATATGGTAGAATGGATAGACGTAATTCTACACGAAGAAAGAATAACAATAGCACGTATCACAGAAGGAAACAATACTCATTCTTACAGTAGAGAAACTAAGTCTCCGCCACCAAACCATCTGGGATAGGTGGATGGGATCACTACTGAGCGCTCAGCTGAAAAGCTTAGCCGCTCTAAAAGTCAGATGAACGAAAACTATGCGGTTAAAAATGGTCACAACCAACTCGAACGAAAGGCCTAATGCAGCCAAATATAAACAGCTGCCAAACAAAAATAGTAAACAAAGGTGCACTGAACATCAATAACATTAAAGCCATCGTGTAAGAGACTTATGAACACGCATATACTCATTATTGAATCTTCATCAGGGATGAGGTGGCATAGATCTAAATTACAGAAGTCAGGATGAAGATGAAAAAATGTTAGGGGGGCCAGACATAAAGATATAGGGCCCCTCTGGGATTGCCCGTACTTGCCGAGTGATCTAGCCCTGAGGCCAAGTCGGCTCTTCATTTACCATCCTGACGATAGACTCGCTCGATTAATTCGCTCCCAACCCTTTACAGGCGACTTCAGGAATTCAAGGTACCAATCAGCGCTGCGGTCCAAGGCTCTGGATCTCATTCCCAAAATGGAAACAACACTAGTCAAGTATGCATAGAACAGTTAGTTCTACTAGAGAAGCTAGCTATGCCGGTCAAGAGGCGAACGCGTGGCGTATCCCGAAGAGCCTGGTCAGCAGCTTAACCTTTTTACTCAGGAAATCCTGGGATGGCGCCAGCTGACTTTAGAATATATGTAGAATATCACCAAAACATCTGATAACAGCGGCCTATTCATGCTTATTAAGACAACTTCACTTGATACTAGCGCTTCTGTATGTATATTGATTATGTCCTTAATCACATGCGTAAAATCAATACCTATTGATAAATCCGCGCCACCTCTAGTAGCAGCATAAGAACGCACTAGAGCCTAGATGGGCCACCGAAACCTTGCCAAATTCCCGGGCTATCATTTACAGGATGGTCGCCAGCTGTGGCGTATGCGGATACCGGAAATCGGAATTCTGTTCAACCCCGATGCAGACTCTTTTCGCTGCTTCGCTCAAGATCGACTGGAAGATAAGTAGACTTGACCATTGAGGAATCACGTCTAGTTCAGATCAGTAGAAACAAAGAGGAATACAACAAAGTACACAACAAATAGACAACATTAAGCGACTATGTCGAGCCGGTGCCGCTCGACTTGGGCGCGTCGCTTCTTGACGCCAACAAAGGCGAGCGAATTACATGGCACTAATACTGCATCACTGGCCATTGTCAATCGGAAAGCAGCTAATCAATAACCGAATGCACCGGTGAACTCGAATTGTACGGCAATTCAGATGAATCTGTATTTTTTCGATACACAAACACTTGGCCGAGAATAAATACGTCGATCGAGATCTGTAAGTACAACTTGTTTGTGCTTCTGTGTCGCTACCACTCGAGACACAACATATACACAAATGCGCGCGGTTGCGTCGCGGTTGAACACGCTATGCCGACCGCAACGCAACAGCTCGTCATCTGACTTCAAGTCGAGAACGAAACCCTGCTAACCTGTAATATAGCGCACACCCAAAACTGGACAGGACTACCAGTAGCAACGAAGTATCCTGTTTTAGCGAGATCTCCACAAAGCCACGCTAATACCATAGGGATACTGTAAAAAATTGATATAAAGATGAGTTGTCCGATGGCTCTTACAGACAAGAAGGCAAATTATAATTTTAAGCTGTATTTCGAAGATTAGCAGAAAAGAGGCAAACTGTTGAAGTGCCTGCACTACTTGTTGCCCTTTTGGTTATGGCTGTATTACGCGGCAATCGAGCGCGCGGTCGCGAAGCGGCCAACTTGTCTACCTATCACAGAAGTGATAGTAAGGTATGCGATGATTGTCAGGACGCATCAGACATGCCCTCCTAGCATGGCTATCGCAAAAAATCAATCCTTGCTTACATTGAAGCTTCTTTCAGTTTCACAACCAAGTAAGTCATCACGAACATTCACCCGTTGCGGTTTCCTATCATCGCAACAACCAAGAATACGACCGAGCCCACAATTTCCATCCAATACTTTTTATTTCGTTGCCCTTTCTGGGCCCTTCTATTTCGCTCAGAATTATATTACCTTTTTGTGCATGAGTTTCGAAAGTGCGAGATAATGAAAGTAGTCAAAAACGTAGTAAATCGACAATGGCTGCCACTTTTCCACAGCAGACGACATTGCCGTCTATTCCTAGTGAATCATTTCACTGCGATATTTTCCTGAGTTGTTTTTCATGTTTCCATTTAAATTATGGCGTGCTAATTACTTACTATGGGACACAAAAGCCTGACAAAATCCCTATCATTTAGGTGTGACGTGGATAATTTGTTTTCGTCCATTGGCATTTTTGAAGTGTCGGAGGTACCGCGAACAGATTGTTATAGGAACTGCGAAGCGAGTGAAGTGCCAAGACTTTGAAAAGTCGTTTTTATTGAACGCGCTATGCACCTAACATCCATTCAATAAGCTATATACAGCGCCTGTTAGCATATTCGGCTTACACAACTACTTGTAGAAACTAGAACCTACACCTAAAATATCAAAGGCTGAATATGATGTGCTACCGCTTTGCAACCGCACGCTTGATTGGCATGTAAGACAGACATTAATCGATGGAATCATTGATCTGTGCTTGCGGTAGCCTCCATCTACCACATCCCATCCCTCCAATTTCCTGAACTGTTAGTTCCACGCAAGACCTCAAATTTTTGGAAATGGGAGTTTATTCTTGATCCAGGGGCAATCCGATTAATATATAAAAAAAAATTCTATACCTATGCAATCGTAGATCAGCGCCTCAATCTATAGTGCCAGAAATAAGGTTCTACTTACAAGGCCTCCAACTCCTCATAAAAAGGGTTACGAGAAATTCAGTGTTGTTTCAGGTATCCGAAGTCCCCTACACTTATCACCGAAGACTATTTTTCGCTGACCCACTATCGATCGCAACATCTGTGTTTAACGCAACGCGTCTGCAACGCATGCCTGTCTTTCGCCACACTTGTGCGACTGCCTTTCAAAAATCTGCCATAACCGTTATTGATAAATTTCGAGAAGTAATGGGTTCCGTCACTATTAGAGCCGTATAAATTTATGATAAAAAGGGAAATAAAATAAGTAATATTCAAGAATTTCAGCAGAAAATCAATAAACACCGAATGGTCCGAATTCCATACCTCATCCCTTGTGTGGACTTTCGTTGCCAATTCCGAATTAATTGTGGAGCTCCTAAACTGGCTTCGACCAATAAAGAAACCATACCGAGCGTTTCCACATACCATTGAAACTGAAAAAAGCTCTTCTATAGGTTTCGATTCATAAGGAACGAGTAATTCATTTAAATGGTTACCCGTAATAAAAGCACGGTGACCATAGACCAGAACGTGGTGAATACGGTCAAGGTGATCAGAAAACTCGCCAAATCATGCCATGCCCAAAATGATCCCAGAAAATCACCTCCTGAAAATGAAGATTCTGAGTAATCTGCTCTTCTTTACATCAGCTTCAAGTTCTTTTTCAATGAAACTTCGTCATGTTAGCTAATTTTGTCAGCTTTGCGGCACTTTCAGTGGCTTTATGTGTAACAATTCAATCAACGGCCTAACGTTTCGATGTGAGCGCTCTTCTCAGAAATCTGAACTTTTTTCGAGATAAGGAAATGAACATTATTCTCCTCCCTCTTTCCCTTCCTACTCCCTCTTCCAGAAAAACCTTCACCTTCAAGTCATTCTTGCAATTTCGTTGAAGCATTCGGAACTCAATAAAGTCTTTCGATTCTTAAATTGCCATAACCTCAGTTTATTCGTTTATTTATAAATATTCTCAAGAAATTCAAGGGTGAAAACATTAACTGCGATGTGACGTGGTGGTCGCCTTCCTCACTATACGATCGTGTTGCCAGAATGAAATTTGAACCCTACCCTCATAAGCACGCCATCATTATAGCACTTTTCACGACTTGTTCGGGACTGTACAGAAGTCCTTTTCTTACCCCGGATACCTCGTGTTAGCTTTAGTTAGTGGGAGACATCTAGAGTTAGCTTGCAACATGCTGCTTTCCTGATAAACATTCTCAGCGAAAACAGCAAGTGACAATTAGTCTGCTTTCTGCAGCTTTACCTCAGTATTAAATAACAAGTAATTGTGCCACTTGTCCACAGTGAAATATAGGCGATTTCGTGCAGGTTAGTGTGATTCACTACATGGGGCATGGGGCATGTGGATCAACATATATCGGAGTGACGAAAAAACAGCTACCTGTACTGATGGAGTGAGGGGATAATTAGCCAATATGAGGCACCTGTGAAAACTAATGACACACTTGACCAGCGAAAATTTGATAAATAAAACAACTCCGAGATAATGCGCACGAAATTAGCGTGGTAGAGCGTGGGGATCTCAACAGGAAGCCCACTTAAGGCGTTCTGGATTCTTAGAAGATACTCCAAAATAAAACTAGATGAGTGTTTCTCCACAACCAACAGCCCTCTACAACCGACACCGCATTCCAACTGTAGTTCAATAGCATTATTACGTATAGCCTCGTTCACTGCTGATACCAGTCTGTGTGTGACAGCGGTCTGTGACTCGTTCCCCTGCTGAGTACGCTTCTCAAAATGTGAAGGTCCTGTAATGAGTTCCAAACCGACTGATGACATCTAGTGGAACAAACTGAGCACACCATCGGACAGAATTCAGAAGTTGATCTCAGAGCACGTTTGGATCCCTTGAGGGAAACGATTTTCTAGAATGCCCCGTTGAAACTGATTAATTGCTCACCCAAAACCCCAAAGGTCCAAGAATATAGAAGACCTTAACAGAAGGTCTTCCACTACATCCACTAGTGTTCCACCGTAAAGCGTTCCTTGGGAGGGCATAACCCGATAGGACAGCATGCAATGGCTCATAAATGACGGAAGGGCATTCATCTTTCTTGTTCACTAGGTAATTGCTCTTAATTTCTGAAATAACTCTCTTTCTAGTCGTGTAAATTATTGATCCTCTAAAACTGCCATGTTCCTGGGCTTTAGTTCTTCAAGCGCTCTACTTAGGCTGCCATACATCAATCTTCTGAGTGTTGATTACAGTTACGAGCCTCGATTGGTACGTAAAGTGGCGAGACATCTAGCAAAGAAGTAGTACATAATGAAAGCAGCTGAGAATCGTCGCCACCAGTGAGCTGACCAGGATTTCTCTCGTACATCTGTCATTTGCGCCTATGCTCCTCCTGTCTCTCTGTTTCCTTCCCAAAGTCGGAAATTGAAGGAGTGCGTTGCATCTTTTGAAATCAAAACTCTGTGAGAAAACCGGTTAATGATTCACGTTAGTGTGTGACAGTAGACTTTTCCCATTCACAAGGAAGTATTCATCAAGAAACCCATATGAGTATTTCTTTCAAAATGCTCTCTGCAGTGATAACTGTGGGAGAAACCCTTTCAGGAATTCTGCGCCTATATAGGATCCCTACCATTCGCAACGAAACCCTGAAAGAAGTTTACTTCAGAATTCAAGGAAGCAATCTTCAGAATTGATCCTCAGAATATCCTTATCTCGGAAAACAGAACTCTAAGAAGGATAATTTCGTCCGAATGTCGAGCAAACAAAAGCTTGAAAACCTTACAGGATCGACAAAAAAGCTCATAAGTTCGCTAATATTGCCTTCATCGAGTATGAGGCTCCTTTTTATAGCCTAAAGTGATTCCCTATCATTCCTATGAGAGCAGCACATTTCCTTTTTTTTCTTTTGTGTGGGTGGGTCATTACTACAAAGCCTCTTCTAATTAGTACAACTAAGTTATTTATAAGTCCTTCATCACCGTCAATCACTTAATCGCTTTCTTAAGTACATACAAGGGAAAAGCATGTGTGTTCATGGCCGGGACCAAAAAATCTTTTTTGTATAGCGATAGCGATGGCTTTCGCTTCCATTAACGGAATCGTGTTTCTATAAAATCTATTAATTCTCGATTTCATTTCGCTTGATTGAACCTAAAATCGCTAAATAAATATTAAAAGGCAATTGAGGACGTTGAGCAGCAAACGTAAACCTAGTTAACTTCATTTTTTAGGACCGTTATGCAGTTCGGAATTACCTATGCAAATCTGAACAAAATAATCGGAGAATTCGAAATCGATACATTTGAGACTAGCTTAGTTCTTCAAAAGGAAAGTACACAGTCACAGAAAAAATACGCAAAAGCATAAAGCCTTCCAAGGAGAAACAGATCGATTCCAGGCACTTATTGTTTTTTGTCTTTTAAGCTTCCAGTCTGTCTGCGAAACGAAAATACCCCCAAAATAAACATTCTCCGAAATCTTAGCAGATGAAAACCGAACTCTCTGTTGCTTCGCCAAAAAAACGTCTTCAATATCCTCATATCCTTCTCATGAGCCAGGATAAGCACGCAATCTGCACTACCACTAGAATAAATGACCTTTATCGTCAAAAAACTGAAAGGCATGCGATAATGCAAACTATTTTTAGCCCATTCAAAAAGGTGTAAGAAGGTGCTCCCGATTACTTCTTGTGAGCAGCCCTTTCGAATTTGCAGCTTGACCTGCTGACACTTATCCCTTGGATAGAGTCGTGTTTCCCTATGAAACCTTGGCTTTCTGCAATGACATCTTTCCATTCAAGTAGGAGGGACCGGCCAAAAGCATGGCAACATGCAGCTAACGCGGACTATTTCTGCTTCGCCTCCAGGGACACCCAAAAAAATCATAGTCTTTGTATGTCATTGTTGAACGGAAAACGCAAAAAAAACCTATGCGAAAATTGGCATTACTAAAATTGACTGCTTAATAGGTGTACTGTAACTAAACTTGACCAAGTTGCCCACTTGGCTCCATATTTCACTTTTTCAAACAAGTCCTTTCTTGAACGTTAGAAATACAGTAGTGTTACAACAATAGTATTAGGGTGATAGGTTCCCCACGGCTACGCCATTCACTCGACTTCCACTAAAAACCCAAGGTTAACCTTTAAGCCATCTAAGTATGTATATGAGTCCACACACACAGGCTCCCCTCTCCTTCAATCAATCCTTTCATAACAGACTTATATGGATCGAATGTTTACCAGGCCTGAGCAGGGATTGCAACCATTAGATTTCTTATCCCCATAGACCTTGCTGGGTAAATCTGCACTTGTTTCAAGCCGGATAGAAAACATTTCAACACTTGGGAGCCTTGAAGTGACAGCAGAAAAAAAATTCGGAGAGATATTGACGAATATGAGAAGATAGCATTGGCAATTCAGTCGGTAAAGGCAAGATGACGAATTCCAGAAAGCAATAGGATCCTGGGCTGTTACATAGCTAATGCCGTTTTTTTGCAAGCCGAAATTCCCCCTATTCGTACGGAATTTATTAGTGCCCTCCAAAAAGGTTCTCTTCCAGATAATCACTGTTCAGGTTGCATTCCAAGCTTATTCACTAGGACGAGAATTTCAAGCTTTCAGAGTAAGACGAGGATTCGACGAAAATTGATCGAACTGGCAACTGTCTGAGTATCTATTTCTTCATCGTAAGAAACCAAACCGTAATGCACTGTTCGCTTGACTGAGACCTCCGAACATTTTGCTACTCACAATCAGTTACATAGTTGTCCAACAAACCCTGTGGCTTCTTTTTTTTTTATCGAAAATTGGTTTTTCCGTTAGAGTTTGGAGAAACTGCGATTTTTTCAAACCAGACGTTTCTTTCCAACTTCAGTCGAAGGCTCTTTTTTACATTGAATTCACGATTCCATATTTTGACTAGAAGAATCATGTGATGGGTTCTACATACAATTGTCAAAAACGATGACATCATTTAAAAACTTATTTTTCACAAAATGCTGACAAACTCAATAAATAATATAATCTTCTATCTTTTTCTTCATTTCGGGCCTTCCCCATGGCTCTACAGTTTTCGAATGTCTTGAGGCGAGAGCCTTCTGATTTGTCCACAAAGTTGAGCGGGCGTCCCTACAGGGGAACCGCTTTCGTAGGAAAAAACAGGGTTTGTTGGACAATCTGACTGTTTAGAAGACGTCGTGAGAATATGGAGTGTACATCACTGATTGACTTCTCACGATGGAGAATATAATCTGAAATAGTAAGCGGTTCGGCTCGTTTTCGTCGACTTAACCTTCCATTTTGCAAGCCTCAAATTCAAACTAAATCATAATTATACTCGAAGCTGAATATATCATCTTCGGAGAATATATAAATACCTTTCGATTAACACTCAATATGATCCAAAATTATAAAACCTTGAGGCAAAAGTCCAGAAAAGACATAACTCTCGTAGCGGCCGGTATAACATTCAGTTCTGCGCTGGGTAAGGCGTTGATCTCATGAGGGCATGATTATGTTCTTAGGCCCATAATATTGTCCTCAAATGTTCGAAACCTCTTTTTACTCGTCATTCACAGGCATTTTAGCCTTTAATGGCAAAGAGGGCTACGGCGATGATTACCTTGCTGGCAATTACTGGGCCGATCTTTGGACTTTGAAACAACGACAAACGTTCAATCTTTCCCCATTGCTTCATGCGGCACTCAAAGCCTTGTGTTTCTTTTCTGGCAATGTTTGTATGTGCATGTTTCTTTTGTTTCCGTTCTGCCCTTCATCGACAAAATGAGAACTGAGCCAAAGATTATCCTTTCTAAATAGAAAGTGCGTGGAATACTCCACCAGAAGAGTCTACTGAGAGGCAACAAGCACGAGCTATCTAAACCCTCTGCTATCTTAATAACTGAATAGAGCGCTTGGTATTGATATTCCTGTTGGCGCATTTTCAGAAGCATTCCACGCCAATCCACAAATGTAGAAGCTTTTGAATGACACCACTCAGGTGTCCTCGAAAACGGAAGGCTAGACTGGAGTCGCTGGTATTCGACCCTTCCGGATACACTCAAGTTGAAGCGCTGTCTGTTGTCATTACTTCAATTCTGCCCACAACTAATCTGGACGGATAATGCCATTTTTCGGAACAAGTTAGCCGATCAGGCCAGTTTCGTCAAGAAAACAAAACGAGTAGACTTCCGATGAGCTTTCCAAGTACCTTTCAGAGACTTTGGAACGCTCACAGTTCGATGACCACTTCGATCTTAACAGCGTACGCATCGTCTTGAAGACAACTCAATCAACGCTAACGAATCACCGTTGACAAGGTGACTGCTGGGATGGCGTGTACCTCGTGAGAGTCGACATGTGGAATGCTGTGCCAAATCAGCAAAGCTGTCACCCAACTAGGTGACTCCGGGTGTGTGTGCCCTTGTGTGATTGCATGCACAGAGTCTGTACAGCCCAGTTCATTTTTATTCGAAAACAACCAGACAACCCAACAGCAAATCTTCAAAGATGTGGCCTAATGTTCTAGGAGAGCAAAGAACAACGACAATAAAGTTTTTCGGGGACATTCTAAATCTCATCCGCCCGTCTCAAAGCGCGCGTGACGATCTTTTAACCTCTGCACGTATTCAGCCTCCTCTTCTCCTCCTTAGGTCCCGCCCAATCTCCGTTGTGGCGCTCACATCGCACACCAAGCTCGGCAATGTCTTCTTTAGTAATTCCAGTTTATTTAGAATCACTCTTGATCACAGATTTACGTCCACTTTCAGTGGCTCATTTGTAGAAACCGATCGATAGTCCCGAACTATGAGCAGCAACGAATCTTTTCCCGATTCCTCAACTGTGACCATTTACAGAGTGGGACCAACCAATGCTAGATCCGGGGCTCGATTTGGGGCCCGACCAGTACAACATATCAGAAGACTGTCGTGTGCAGGTAAACATCGGCTGCATGACGTCATGACAATTGAGTCCTAGCACTTTATTCCAGCTACGCCGATTGGCTGAATACGGTGGACCTCAGCCGCTGCCTTTACCAACTGCTGTGATTATTGTTTGTTGTATTCCTATGGTTATTATTATTCTGTTGACTATATTTGGTAATCTGCTCGTTCTATTCTTCAAAGCTCGTGTTGGCCGAACAAATACGACACTTCTTGTGTGGAATCTCGGCCTTACCGATTTCCTTGTTGGCCTTATTGTTTTACCACTTGGTGCATTTCATCTTGCCTATCGAAAATGGATTTTTGGACGGTTTATGTGCAGAGTTTGGGTGGCTGCTGATGTCACCTTCTGCACTTGTTCAGTGGTAAGCTTACTCTCAAGTATCATTTCATTTATAAAATTTTCGAACGATTTTCTGAACTCGCTTCACTGCACTTCTTTTCCACCAAGCTCACTTCCAATTATCATTTCATTTATTGAATTTCTGGATAGTTTTTAGGCATCTGTACTCCAATTGTTCCTTATTGGAATTTATCCTAATTACCACTTCCTATATAAGATTTTCAGGAAATTCCAGCGATTTCTATAGCTCCAACGTGACATTCTTTTGGAAGACCTATGCCTTTGGGGGTTTCCATAGTGTTCAGTGCACCATAGTTCAAGATTTCAACCACCGATTCTAAAAAAGCTAAACCAATACGCCAAGGTGGAAAGCTGTAGAGTTAGTCTTCTTGGGAAAGCTCTTATTTTGGGAATCGACTCTCTTGCAACATCCAAAAAGGAAGGCCTATTGATTATCGTACCCCTTCCGCGTTTGCCGTCATCTGCTTGAGATTTTTATGAGTAGGTAGGGCGAATGTGATATTGGTGAAGTTTATGAAATAATTATCAAGGTAGAAACCTCCTACACATCGGGTTAACCTAGCGGTGCAGCTAATTGCACAGCGCCACTTCCGGCACCGTACGTTCAGTTCTACATATTCTCAGATCTAGGTCCCTACGAACGGTTAGGAGGTCACGGTATAGGCTATTCCTACTCATAGGCCTGGATGGGGCATATACGGTAAGGGAAATCGCATCGAATACACGTTTTCCGATTGAGGAAAAGCTTTTGACCTTTTAGGGGACCCAAACAGACGGAGATAACGGATATCGGTCAGGAAGGATTGGCTTTATACTTATGTTAGAAGCTTACTGTATTGCTCTTGAAAAGGATCACTTCCGAAATGTCATGGAGAACCCTGTGAAAGCAAAAGGAGACCTTTTGAGTGCTTTTAAGAATACGAGACCATTCTGGACAGCCACCAATAAGATCCATATGTGCCTATACCTTTTCGTTTAGCTCCCATTTCACACAAAATCCCATATGATCAAGCCCTATTCCTATCTGCCGATCGATTTCGTTACCTCTGAGTACATGGCCGGTATCCCGGCTGTTTTACTTTTCTCGAATTCACTTCTCCTCACCCGATGACAAGTCGCTTGAGCTCCGAAAGTGCTTAGATGATTCGTTTAGCTCCCGCCCTTGTTACATGATGTCTCAAGCGCTTTTACGGCATTGAAATGTCTTTTTCAAAAGCACAGACCCCTGCTGGTTAAACATTCACCCAAACATTGTCACAAAAACCATGACCAAAGAACCCTACAAAGTTCTTGCACTTTTTTAAGCATTTTTTACTTACTTAACCAAATAGGGTAGTCCAAAATGTATGGCAAAGTGCCATTCGGTTATTCCAGAGCTGAAGAGCTATTAGGGCACAGTCTATTTTGTACCGAAACATCAGAAATCTAAAAACTTTAGGTTACCATATGCGTAATTTCCGTCGATCGATATCTGGCCGTCACCAGACCGTTACGGTACAAATCTCTGGTGACAAAGGCTAAAGTGATATTCGTTATGATAATTATATGGATGTTTTCTTCATCAATACTGCTAACTACCGTTCGTTGGGAACAACCGCCATGCTACGACGATGTTAGTAAGATTCCGCCAATTCGTGGAGTTTTTCTTTTTTGGTTTGACAAACGTGCACACCAATTTCTTTGACGTTTATAGGCTCTCTTGTATCAAATTGCTATTCTTTCCGTCAGCCTCAGGACCTCCTGGTCACAGGCTGCAATAGGCCTTGATTCAGACCATATTCAGCGATGAAATTATCCACGGTTCCTGGACAAACTCATAAAAGGGTAATTATGGGGATATAGAACCAGGAATTAAGGGTATACTGGCCATAAGACGAATAATCTGTTGAGCAAACATATCCCCTCATTTGGGGGGAACATTCTTAGATTGTCCCCATACAGAATATAAAAATCCGAGAAAGATTTCGTGATCAAGGTAAACAGAACTCTTTGAATGTAGTCCCCAAAGAAGGGAATTTCTCGTGTCTGTTCCAAAATGAACAGCCATTCGGGAACTGCTCTCGTGAACTCGTCCAAGTGACTACATCCGCTGTTTTCCCACCAGGGGGCGCTTCTTCCTCTGCTCATGTCCCACACCATTTGGGAGAACTTCCTTTGTTCTCGAAATCAAATGTGTCTTTGTTTTCCTTGTATTTGCATACCATTGATATTGATTAGTATCATGAGCACCTTATCAACTGCTTTGCACATCAATTACCATTTCCAGTCCATATGCTTTGCCGGAAATGAAATCCGTTATCTGGCACACAGTGTGGTGTTCGCTTTTTTTCTACCGGCCTCCGTCACTCTTACCCTTTACTGGCGTATTTACAAATTAGCTCGGAATCGACAACGAGCTCTCGACCGGGGATTTCTTATGATACTTGGACACAACATGAACTTCCTCTCAAACACTATCAGCCAACAGGTGCTTCATTGATTTTGCTTTTTCTTTTGTTTCCTCAATCGATATCAATATTGCAGTCATCCACCACTTTACGAGTTCATTTCGGGAAGAACAGTGGTATGGTAGAGCATCAACGACGAGTTCTTCGAACGCATGAGCGCATAGCCAAGACTTTGGGCGTTGTGTCGTGCTCCTTTCTCTTCTGCTGGTTGCCTTTCTTCAGTCTTTATTTGACAAGTGAGAGCAATTTCATATGTTCCGACATGCCCAGGGGCAGATATAATAAATTCACAGAATGTGATGTGAACCAATTGCATCCGACCCAAACTCAGCAACTTTTTTCATTATCCAGCGAAAAGGCTCTCACGGGGAGTGTTCCGTTTTGCTGTGGCAACCTAGGAAACGTCACCCTGTCACACAAAGCACACTTCCCAACGCGTTCAAGACAAATTATGGGATATTTCGCAGAGCAAGCAGGGTGCAGCATATGTAAACGCGACGACTCTATTATGTGATTACCGGCCGAACGAGTGAGAAGAGTGAGCGGGCGCGTGAGACGAGAAGAGTGCGATTGATTCGTTCCATGCTCGCCTTCATTCACTCTCAGCAGACATACGTACATGAAGAAGTAGAAGCATCTGCATTTCAGATTACAAGTGTCAAGGATGCATCCCCTCGATCGCCATCGACCTCGCCAGTTGGTTAGGTATGTTGGTGCAACGAATGATTTGAAGGACCCCTTGTTGAGGAGCGTCTGCTTATTTTTTCGAGAAAAATTTGATGGAGCGTTCCCAGTATGTAATTTTACACCCCGAGAGGGTTTTATCCTTATGCGCAAATATGAGAGGACGAATCAACTTTTACTTCGCCAGCTAGGGTAGATATAGAGAGTCACGACCATCCTAGCCTCGTACTTGGAGAGACAAAAGCGTGGGGAATACCGAAGTTCTGTCTTAGGGTTGGGATCTAAGTGGATCTTCCTGATAAAAGACTTCGTCAACTTCCACTTCCGCCTATTCTGGGGCATGTCCGACTCCACATAAGACCGACCACTTTTTCCTGTTGTCTACCCAATCTTCCTTACTTCACTCTACTTCATATATCAAGCAGTATGGATATATCCCTAATGACTATGTGGCCATCTCGCGTTAAGTGTTCATCTGAATAGGTTGTCCAGTAGATGGGTAACCGGCTGAGGGGGAAGAACAACCATCAGTCAGCATCACTTTATTCTCAACAACTACAGAGTAGAGAACTTGACGGGCACCTTTCTGGGGAAGGAATACGGTAAACCTTCCAGTAGAAGAGCGAATTCTCTAGAGAAACCGACTCCCTAGTAGGGAGCTCTACGAAGAAAATCAATTATAACCCCTAAATTGGTTCAACTTCCATCATTTCGACCAACAAATTCTTTTACGATTTTTTTCAGGATACTGCAACTCCATGTTGAATCCGATTATCTATTCGTTCACCGTCAAAGAGTTCAAGAGATCTGCACTACGACTCATAGCGCCCACTTGGCAGTTCGCCCACGGGTGTCTCCCAAAGATTTTCCCGGCACCACCGGACAGAATTATGCAACGGATGTCGCGTACCGGTCATCGAGCCCGAAATAAGACACGGCATCGCTCATTTGAGTTGAATGACAAGAAAAATCCTTTGCTCAACTCTAGATGCGCTCAGAAACGACGGCAAACTGAACCAGCAGTGTTTGGGCTTCAGAAAAAAGTAATGGTGGAAGTTTTTGCTCCGAATTTTTCTCCCTACATATGGTTTTTTAGGTTTGCGACGCGACGACTGCACCAATCATCATCGAAGAGAACGAGGACACACAAAACGACTTCACTGAGTCGAACGGCTTCACCACCTATAACGAGACGACACGACGCCTTTCTGACCTGCCTACAACGCCGACATCCATGCTGCCGATAGTGGAGATGGATTCGACGAGTCCGCCCGCGACCAATGGTGAATGCAAATCTGGTCATGTGGACAACTCGGCTTGCTTGATCAAAGTCTTTTGCGACACAACGGAAGCTGAACTCTGAACCGCTTTGCCACTTACTCTGCTCACTTTTATTGCGTGTAACGGGGAGACTTCACTTCTCTCCATATTCCAAAACGTGTACTTCATTCCTTATAAGCTGTATATACGTGCTTTGAAAGTGAAATAAAAAATTCTATTGGGAACGTCTGGATCCCAGCCCCAATCCACACACCATTCGGCTCCGAAGCTTTTTCTTGATTCCGGACGAACACTTGTCAGTGTTGTATAAGCAAGCGACCGGGTAGGAGCATACCGACAGGGAAGTGAACGAAGATGGGTTAGCGGGGAAACCATGATGGAAAAACGTGGAAGACGACCGGATGGGGATGACGAGAAGGAGGGGAGGCGAGGGAACGACGTAGCGCTGAGGAGGAAGTGAGTTCGCACGCTTTGCGTAGTGGTGGAGTTGAATAATGCAGGCGTTGGCATGCGTTATGCAAAGGCGACGACAGCATTCGCACTGATATTCGGCCAAAAGATGAGCTAACTTGTCCTAAGCCCCTCTCAAATCCCTTGAATCCTTCTTGAAGGCTCGTAACACCTGGAGGGGCCATGAAGAGGTGCTCGGCGTTGATCATTTTCTCTCAAAATGCGTCACTCACTCGGCTTTCGTTTACAACTGTGGCAGCTTCCCAATGCTAAGTGATCCAGCCATGTGGATTTTCCGAGACCAGCCAGTGGTAAAAGTATAAAGCGATTTCTCCTTGTTTCTGGTCGATAAGTGGAGTAGGACTCAAAATTCAACCTCCGAGCATGCATGTGTTAGTGGCACCCCCAGCCACCGCCTCCTCTCCCTCATCCTCCCGCCCCCACTCAAACAAGTTCATGGGATCCAAAAAATGCCTAGGTCGTACCTCTGCTCCACTTTTGAGGAAAGAAAGCAGTATATCGTTGCACTACCATACTCTTCGTCGCTAGCGAAAAATTTTGTGCAGTGACAGAGGCATCCCAACCCCGAAGACTAGGATACTCCTTAGCAACACTGTCAAACGTGGACGTCAAAAAACGTCAAACGTATTGATTTGCTTTTTCTACCTTCCCTCATCACCACCAACCCTGCTCCCCTCCCTTTTTCTATCTCTTTCCACTTCCGAAAAATCGTACCCCTAATTCCGGGGGCGACCTCCCATGGGCCCAAAAAGTCCCTCCTCACTGCAGCTCACTAATATTGGCGCTTTCCAACTGACAAGCCCCTTGGGTTGTTTACTTTCTTAATGAACAACAAACTATGATTCGCAACCACTCAGTACCTTATTTGAATGTGCAACGCTGTCAGTGCACTGTCAAAATCGTCGAGACGTTAACTATCTCAATTAGCTTGGACCTGTCGAGATTCGATCCTATGATTGTGGGGATGGCAACATACTAAGAATAACCGGTATCCATCTCGCAAGCTTCTACCCATAGCAGGCTAGACATAGATAGTGCCCTTAACCTGCTCTTCAGCAAACTCTGAGCGATGTTTTCCTCAATCGAGCGCTCTTGCTGAGAAAGCCAATTGTAAGTGTTGGTATGATCGTCTCAGAAAATGCTATCCATGGTTGGGTATGGTAAAAAGAATAGAATTTCAGATGAAGTTATGAAGTGCTTGAATAGTCCCCACTTCATTTCAAAAGAACTGTCACAAAACGTGATCGATTGAGACCACTTACGAAATCCATCCCATTCATCAACAAACTGAATATTCTGTGAGCCAAGACACACGCGACTAGAAAGTAAAAAGAGCCTCGTCTATCCACAAGCTTAGAGGGATGGTTAAGCCCTTTGGAACTGCTTACCATCCCACTACATACGAACAAACGCTACTGATCAAATCTCTTACTGGCTCCTAAAATCGAGAAGCAAAAAAAATACTTGGGAGTTCGCAAAAAAGTTCAACTGAAAATTATTTGGATTTGTTTCTAGAATTTTCTTAGTCGGCAGTCGATCAACACACACTTGACAGTTCAAAAACTTTCTCTCATCCTTTAGGGGAATCACGGGTAACGGAACTTCTCCACTATCGCGGCATTCTCCCTTGCGGCACGCGGCAAATGTCACAGCAATTACCGTACTCACCCCGCATCCCGTCAATCAATAGGACGCAACATTTTTCCTTTTCTGGCTTGCTTTTTCATTGGATTTTATCGTTTTTTCTTCTGTTTCTTTTTAGTTTTCATGTTGATTAGACTTGATTAATTGAAATGACTCCTCTTATATAAACGACGATCAAGACCGCATTGGAATTGAAAAGAGCGGCCAGCCAATTCAAATAATTAAAGGACTCTCTACCTCACAAATTGCGCGCTCCAATCTTCCATCGCAATCCTGCGATAGGCGGCGGGTGCGACATGTGTGACGCCGTGTTAGGGGAGAAGTTCCCGGACCCGGGAATCACTGATGCCTTTGACAGGAAGTCAAGAGACTGCCATTCAAAAAAAGTTATTGACTGCCGCCTTCGAACATTATAAGTTCTTTCTAACTTTCTTCCACAAGAGTGATGCTCAGGCGGAGCAAAGATGAGAACATTACTACGTCTGGGCGTAGGTAGATAAGCAAGCTGGAATTGAGCGTTGCCCGGTGCTTCACCTACTGATCTCCGATGAGGAATTTTGACGCGCCTCGAGGTGCAGTATCGCAGGTTTTGGAACTTCTTCTTGAACCGTTTTAGCTAATTGCTGGATTCATTGCTGTAAGGAGTAGCTGTGACTAACTCGTCTGTCCACAATAATCTAAGTGGATGACAGTGGGTTTGAACTCCACCAGTCTGAGGGAAGATGTTTGCGTCAACTCGAAGACGAGTATTTCTTTGGCCTAGCGGTTCGACCGATTGCTGACCAACGAACGGTGAACAGAAAATATGTTGCTGATAATTTCAGCCGCTGCACCCAGGCCCTCTATTTTGAGACATTCGCAGAAGGCCTGGTACGGAATCGCTGTGAAAGCTCATGCACGTGGCCTCGTTTACTGTGTTGATTGTCCAGTGTATACCATGGAAGCTTATCACCTTCCCTAACTTTCGCATTGTTTACACAGAAAATTTCGCTTCGAATTAATTTCGTGTGGGAACTTTCTCGAGATAGTGAGGAGAAACCAAACGATACCAAAAATCCAAGGTTTGGTATCGATTGGTTTCTCCTATCTCGACAATTTCCATTCTTTTCCTAGTACTTCCTTTGACTTATAAGGTAAAAAAAAGGAAAAACCTTACTCAATAATGACTTCTGCTGAGATTTCGGCGTATGCTTCTTGTTCATTCGGACTGCGATCTCCAACATGAAGATCATACAAATGAACATCACTATACTTTGCGCTAACAACGCAAGATCGAATCGCTTGCCGAACCTGAAAGGGAAATCTAAAAAGCTAATCAAAAAAAAATCTAAAACATAGCTGATCGCCCATCAATAATGTACTATATTCTCTGGGAGCAATCATGTTAAAGAACCGTAAAACAAAAGCGCTCGTTTCAGTTATAGTTTCCACTTCTGTTAGTACTTGTTTCGGATGAGTAGCGAACTTGATGTGCGGTCATCAAGGAGAGGGACCATGCAATTCTCTTTGGTTAAAATTATGAGAGGAGCTTGTTTACTTTGCATAAATGCTTTGAAGACGACGATTGGTGCTGCACCTTTGTGTCCCATACTCAGGTGAGAAAGTACGTCAGTAGTATAGTAGTACGCCAGTTCAGAAAGTACCATCCCTGCAGTGCAGTTCTAGACGAGCGTTCCTTCCTATAGCCCTCACATTTGAAGAAAATCTCACCCCCTTCACTTTCGGCCGTGATACAGCTAGCCCTTCGGCTAAGGAAGCTCCTGAGGTTGCAGAGAGCGAGATGAGAAGAGAACACCCATTTTTGGTAAACCAAGTCGGAATTGATCGATTACTATCACCACCTACTCAAATAGGAATAGAGGAACTGATGGAACTCGACGGAGTTCGGGAGGGCCATTTATATCAAATCATTGCCCGTTCGTGAGTGGGACTAACTTAAGAACTACGCATTGAAATATCAGTTTTAACCCCTTCAGACTAAAAAAGATACTTATCGAATATTTCTTGAAACAATTTCATATGCATCGAGAATGAAGGAATAATTACCGTAAATATAAACAACTCACCAAAACAATATCCTCAGAATGTTCGCAATACATAAAGCAAGGCAAACGAAGAGTGAAAACCCTTGGGCGTTCCGCCGATGATGTATTTCGGCATATTGGAAAACGTACGGTATTGAACCACCGACTGAAAAAGGTAAATTTTCGAAGCTATTTACGCCTAATTCTTTTCAGCCAAAAAAATTATTTTGCAAATTACTAACAAAAAAATAAAAAAATAAATGATTTTAGTATAAGCCATGAAAATGAAATGAATGGAAATCATAGAGCAAATCAAAAGTGACCTCAATTGATACCTTTGCTTGAGAAAAATATTTTTGAAGAAAATCCTGGAAATCCCACCGATAACTCGGTAAAGATAATATTTCAAAGATAATCAAGAAAAAAGATTCTACAGCAGTTGTATGCGGAAGCACCAACATGATCGTGACGGTTACGTTGACGGAATGATTTAACAGAAAAAAATAGATAATCTTGTAGCTACTACTCTTACATTCATTTTGTATGCAAAATAAATAAATAAATGAAGGGACTTTTAACTATAGTCAAAAAACGGTGAAAATCGATGAAATCCAAGATGAATTGGTTTTTTCAACATATTCCTTCCCTTCGTTTTTTCTGACTTTTGTTACAGCATGTGGAAAGTCAAATTCAATTTTTTCGTTCTTCACATCCGTCTTTGACAGTAATGAACTCTAAGCCATACTTGATTTTCAGTGATGAATCAAAGCTGAGTTCTAGTTAGCAGCCTTCAACTGGCGTGATCTGTAAACCCATTCGAAAGCAATGTTCGAAACATGGCTTCAGAAAAAAAGGACGAAATCACTATCTATGTCACAAAACCATAATTTTCGTGGTATCTCCCATCAAAAATCAAAATTCACAAATTCGTAATTCCATCAATTATGCGTACTATCTAGATGATTATTCTAGCGAAGAGCTAAATTGTCCTTTCGCAAAGTAATCGGATCTCCTCGAACTTCTCGAGAATATCTGCGCAGTAATAACAAAGTAGCAAGTATGTGAGGGAAGTTTGCGCCTAGTCAAGCGCAATTCCTTTTCCGATTTCAGACATTACGGTCAAAGAATGAGAGAGGCATGTCCAAAATACTTTGACTTTAGAAAAAATGTTTGAACCGATAACTTCGAGGATCCCCGATGAAATATTCGTTCTATCGAACCGGTTTGTTACCCTATCTGAGTTGCTTTCTTCGGGGTCGTTTTCTTTCTACTAACTTTGAACAACTTGCATTTAAAGTACGGTGTTTACCACGGCAAGTATGCAAGAGAGAGAATTTTAGGTTCGAAAATTTGCAAGAATACGGATAGTTTTCGGAAATTCTTAAGACCCTCTAAGTTTGGGCTACTGATAGTCAGTCTCAGAGCCAGACCCATGAGGATATCCGAGAGAGGAGTAAATATATGCGCATATACGACTGTATTGGGGAACACGATTCCAAGAAGAAAGTCTAGTTTGAAAAACTGGTGGAAAAATGTAATGATCGAGACATAAAATTGTACATCAATCTCTACCCTCTGAGCTATGAGCTACATCACTAGCTATGAACTTTGATAGAGCAAACCAAAAGCATGAAAGACTCACAAACTACGAAGAGATGAACAATGGCCCAAAACATCGATGCTGAATTTCTAAAAGGACGCCTGTTCTATCAAGTATTCGTTCAAATTATAACTAAAAACGCCAGAGAACCAGTTGATAGAGAAGCGCTATTTGCTAAATAGAAGCCAAGTGACGATGTGACCTTTAAGCGTGATAGATAAGAACGATGCGACATCAATATTCATGAGGAAAAAAAAGAAAAAGAAACATTCAAGGGAAGTAAACTGGCAGATGATGAAGCAAGACAGAAGATGACAGCTAGATAAGAAAGAAGGGACTTCTCATAGAAACACGGAGTAAAAAGTGGAGGAGTTCTTCGCTGGAAAGGTCAGAACCATGCGCCGCCCACCCCTAAATAACACCGATTTTAATTTCTCGATAGTCACGAGGAACGAAGATGACAACGTTTATAGGTTTGTCTATCTATCTCCTGTGGAGGGTCGCTTAGCTGACTGATGAGAACCAAAGCGAGAGTCACGAAATGAGAAGCCACCAACATTGCTTTTGATGAACGTAGACATCCTCTCATCCCTCAAACTACCTTAACAACTCATGACTCACTGGATAATCTGAAAAATGACGGAAGGTATCAGATATATTATAGATTGATTACTTGCCCTACCTATCAGCTGAGGAGACGTTATAAGTTGGAATCGCTAGAAGAAAATGAAAAAAGAGGGGAAATGGGGAGTCAGTGCAAGCTGTAAACGGATCCGGTCACTACAAAAGAAATCTGGGAAAACAACGAAATTGGCACGAAATCGCTGACGATACCAATGGTATTCCATACCGTATCAAAGAGTAAAGAGCACAGAGATACACACGATAGATTTATTCCAGGGTTATGTGATAAGCCTGGTGATAAGATTACATCAGAAGCCCATAAATATCACCTTCACACTACTAAACAGTTCTAAAGTCAAGCCTTGACTAGACAGTCTAGAGTTCACATTGACTATTATCCAATTTGAATAATTGAATGAAGGAAACAAATATAAAGAAAATAATTGAAAATTAAAAAAGGTCAAATTCAACTATTTCACAAACCAATGGCTCAATATTACTGAGTTTACCGTACTCACCTACTATGAAGAACTTAAAGAACCAAGTAACGCCCACTACGATGAGATCTGATAGTCGATCCCATGGGATGAGCGCCAATCCCGTGGCATCGACAACCATCATCATCGCCACCAGAACCTGAAATCGAACCTAATGACCATTCGATAATTTTGCAATGAACAATTTCAAATGCAGGCAAGCCGTATGACGGAATGAATAAACACACACGTTCGAATTTCTACTCGTCCAGGGAACCCATTCTCCAACCCATTACATAGAGCAGCTAGATATGTGGGTGGAGCAACTGGGAAGCGTGCGGTTGCGGCGCGGACGACACTCACTGGTTAGGAAACATCCGCACAAAACAACAACTATGGATCAAAGTCACCGTGGAAACGACAAAAACATAAAACATAAAAATGACCGCAATATGAGTGGTTGCATTGAGACTTTGGATGGCATATACCGAGGTCCAAACCCACGCTCGGCTTGCTATAGATCAATACCGATGGTTTAACCATAACTGCTGGATCCTTGGCCGAGTGGTTGGAAGTCGCCCGACAAAGTCTGAACGCAGCCATTCTTGTAGGTAGTATGACGGGTGGAGGGGAAGTACTGGAAGGCGCTGGAACGGACACCAGATCGTGAACGTCATTTGACCCCTCTCCATCTCTCACTACGCATTAAACATTGGAGAAAGTACTTCTGATAAATAAGAAACTAGGGCTATCTGTCTAGGCGTTTGGGGTTCAAGCGATTAATGGTGTCAGACAGAAGAACCTGCTCAATCTCGTCCAAATCAGGGTGACCGCAATGCAACCGCGCCCTTCCCGGTTGTTCCGCCCCTGCACTAATTGTTCGGAGCCACACCACACAATGAACATAAAATCAAAAACGAGGTGACAAAAAAAAGGATTGAGGAATAATTTACATAGGAATAACTGAAGATTATATAAATAGGCAGCATCACCGCATGAAATAGTCGCCGTTCACACAGCTCTTTTGTACAAAAATAAAACGCAGTTGAATCAAATCACACTTTATCTAATCGATAATACCCAATTCGTGTTGATCACTGTTTTATATTTACAAGTGTGAGTTTGGGAACATGTTTACAGCCATGAATTGTGAAGAATTGAATTATGAATGCGTGAAAATCGAACAGACTCCACTACAACGGCGTTGTGACGACGAGAACGATGATACGGCGGAAACTATAGCTCTGAGTGTGACGGCCTGAGTGGGACGGGTTATCGAGTGATGCCTCCAAGTCACGGTGATGACATCCGTACTGTTGGCTTCACTATCAGCTTCCCATTCTGAAAACAAACACGATTATGACGTAAATCGCCCCCAGTTACTATCTGCTGGTGACTCAGCGTGGGAAGTCCCACTCACTCTTGAGCCTGCCTATAAGTAAGGAAAAGAGCAGAAACCAAGCAGACCTCCCAAAACGCGAAATTTCGCAAAATCAAACTTTTCACGACTTTCTTATTGATTTCGAGAAAAAATAAACAAATTTCTCAGTGCAACTTTTGATTCGTCCCATAAAATCGATAAGCATTGATTGTGGGAATATTTCAACAACAAGAGGGGAAAAATTTGGAGGCTTGAGGCTTATCCGAAATAGGCGAATCAGCAAGTCATCACTGAGGTACGCAAATCCACTACACCTAACGTGGTGTATCTTTTTTGGTTATTTCTTCTTTGTTTTTCACTGCCTTTTCGAAAAGTGAGTGTAGAATAAAACATTTCGTTTTTTCGACTGTAATCGAGCAGCAAATGCTACCTAAGTAGCCACAAATATTTAAGAATTGTACCCAAAAAACACTCCGCTGCTGAAGAAATGGAAAAAAACTGTTTTCTCCCTTTGACAGCTACTCTCATTGACGAGATTCGCTCCCAACCCCAATTTATCTCGATGAAGAGAGTCAGTTACGAATTGATGAGAGGAATAACCCCAGATGTAGGGCCTTCTCTACATGTTGTCATTACTATATTTTACACCTATTAAGCCCAGAAAAGTAATGCTCCTTCAGAATCAAATATTTCAGCGAAATGCCGAACGCGATGCAACACAACTAAGACAACTTTCGCCTCTAATTCTCCAAACTAGAGCCAATGGAATTGGCAAAATCAGCCATATCAGTAAAAAACTCACATCATCACAGCTCAGGCTAAAGTACGATAACGACTCTCGACATCTTCTCGCAATTCTGGAAAGAGATAAACTTCGCTCACATTCCTATCACAGAATAGGCCAAGTACTCAAAAAATCAACTTTTCAAGGCAGCAGAAGCCTGACAAACAAAGACACACATTACGAAAATCGTACCACGTCAACGAGGACGCAGTCAAGCGGAACCCGCACGAAAACAATGAGGCTCGGTTACGGAAACGGACAGTCAAGACGAAACGTTAGACGAATATCACGTAATGGCAAAAGAATACTACCCACGCAAACAGCTATGCCGAGATAAACACAAAATAGACGTAATAATAGAATTTCTATTTCTTTGCAAATATCGTGTGGAATTTTATAAAAAATCATAAGTAAGAAACAGGATTTGTTGGAGACTTATCACCCCAAAATCACTTCTCTGAGGGTTGATCAAGATGAATGATTCTGAGGAATAGGCCGTTGGATCGGTGCGAGTCGGCTTTCTCATTGGAGCTTGTCGAATGCAACCGTTTCTCAGAACTTCTCAGAAACACTATCATTTTTGAAGCTTAAAACCTTTTATCGAATACACTTCGTCTTCATGCAAAGTCCAAGCGAAGGGAAGCATGACTCCCGAATCTCCCACATGTAAGTTACTAGACCGGCATTCACAAATTCACATTCAAATCAATTTCAGTGATTGGATCTATGAAATTTTGCAGGTGTAGGGATACCCACGAAAAACGGTCACGGTTCATGGCTTGGGAACTACTACAGCAGGAAGGGGAGGGCAAGGCCACATTTCTACCTCAAGGAGCCGCCTTATTCGACACAAGCTGAAAATCTTTGATGGAAAGTTCTCAGTCATAAGAAAAAAACAAAAAAAACTGAATAAAGGTCTAAGATGTCTAAAGACTGAGACTGGAAAATGGAAAAAGAAATCTATGTTTTCTCAGACGGCGAAGGACACGGAGGATTTGCTGAGTGCGCGAGGGCCGAGTGCCGACTTTGACCGATCCAGCATCACAACTTTCGACAACTAACCAAATAAGGTTGGGAGAGAGCATAAGATTAAACTGCAATATCTTACCAGAAGGAATTTTACGATTTCAAATTAGAGGAAGCGCGTACGTCTTCGAATATAGACCAAATTACTGGTTCTCCGCAAATCGCGGATTTTTAGAAATAGACAATGAATGCAGCAGTGCTCTCCTCTACTCCGGAGAAAAATGGAAAATGGGCTCGCCTCTTTTCACACGAATAGGGACAAGAGTTGCAGCCCGAGAATAGAAACATTTGGAAAAAGTAAAATGTGTGCGGTATTGAACACATTTAGATCGAGCTGTGACATCTTCACGCCAAAAACCAACAAAAACCCCTGCGGAGCAGAGTATGAAGAGTGCAAACAACGTTTCCGTCACGAGTTCGCAAAATAGAGCAAAATAAGAAAATGCCTTTTTCATTGGTTGCGTAAGATTTTGAAGACCAGCTGCAGCAACGATAATCCCACATCTGTTGTGCAAATATTCTACAGACTAATAGGTTTCACGAAATCTCGCAATGCAATACAGAGGCTGTTGAAGGAGAAATTGCAGTTCTCGAGGCAGATGTGTATAACCTCACATCAAGAACACGGTTAAAAGGGAACATTAGCACTAAACCACGAATTTATTTGCATGAATAATTCTTCAAATCCTATGAATTCATTCTGGATGCTTCACAAACAGAGGATGACCAGGTAGAAAAGATTTCCCCAATTCTCTATTGCTTAATAGAAAAAAAACAAAGGGTCTACTAAAATATTACACCATTTTGTACAATTTGAGCCCTTCTTTCAGATTCGAAAAAGACAGGTTCATGACCCCCATAAACTGCAATGACCGCCATTGCAATAGATTAATTACATTCCATCAGCACCATCCTATAAGATCAAACAAATCCTGCAAAAAGCTGAAGCATGAATCTGGTCAACTTCCCCGATACACCGTTCTACTACCCACCGAACCCCTTCGAAATAACTGACTGTTTACGAGAAAAAAAAGATGAGAGGATGACGTATAAAAAAAGCTCAGCGAACTCAAACGTTCAGACCGAACACGGCAGCTATCTACATATGTAAACACCCATGCTGTTCAAACTTGTGATTTGCGACTATGTCATGCGCTAACGACCATCCCATCAATTGCCCGCAACGTGCGAGGAACATTGAAAGAATTGAGATCAATAAAAGCAGTAAGCGAAGTCATTCATGGAAATAGCAACCAACAACGGTGGTGATGATGACGCCAAGGACGACAATGGTTGAGCAAAACCAGTATGAAGGAAAGAACAGACCGCCTTGGTGGTTCTGTAGTAACAAAACAATACACCACTGCCTATTCAGCCTTCAAGACAACAACAGTCAACAGGAGAAACAAACAACGTGATTCTAATTCTTAGCGGAAGTCACAGATGAATTTACACTCTCGGCAGTAACTGCTCGAAGTACGAGGAGTCGAATAACTGCCAGTAAAATGTAAATTATAGCAATTTGCTTTCGGAACTTCGCTAACGGGAGTTCAGTCCAGTACAGACCCATTTGGACCAGGAATAGAAAGTGAGAGTGTCAGAGACAATGACACCGTAGAGAAAAGCCGTGTGAGTCGCCCGATAGTATCACGCAAAGAAAGGCGAAAGCAAGGATCGACGATCGATTCGGAGATCTTCTAAGAAAAGTAAATTAAGAGGGAATATGTTCCAAGGACACAAGAGGAAAAGAATGTGTATAGGGTGACTTTGAGTAGAAAGGTAGTCCCACCCTTCAAGAGCAGAGAAAATCGATTTTACATTCCATTAGAGAATTACATAAAACCCATAGACATACACAGCTGAAGAGCATGTAAAGTTCAAAGCCTTAGCAGTAATGGAGCAGCACGAGAAGAGAAGAAGAAGGAGCGCATATGGGCTGAGGAGGGCAGGACAGCAAACGCATTCCAAGAAATTTCAAATTCTCGACGAATTCCTCGGCCTAAGGCTACATAGCTATCCGCCATTTCTAAGAGTCCTGGAATAAGGGCGATGTTTACTCAGCGTAACATATAGCCGAATTTCCGAAATGATCGAAGCAGTCATACTATTAAGTGACATAAGACATTAATTAATAGATTTTAATATATTAAAAACCATGATTAAGCGAAGTCAGATAGTTTTTATAGAAATTTTCATGCATACGCCCTTCATGCATGGTCACCAATCCCGAGTAAAGAATTTTGGTTGTTTTGGAGGAGAACAAGTGGATGAGGGGAGGAATACTGATGGGAAACAAAGAATGAATTGACTAGTCATATTAGCTGAGCCACCCGCCGCCTCCAAGGAGAGTCCTTGGCGAAAACAAAATAATGGGAAAACAACAAAATAAGAGAAACTATCAGACTGCTGAACAGTAGTCTCTATACTAGTGGAGGAGCTCGAGTAGAGCCGGACGCCACTTCAGCTGAAAAGTGATGCATTAGTTTTGTATGAAAAACTTAAAGTAACCGAACAGCTGAATTGACAATGCCTCTGATCCAGCACAATTTAAAATTCCTACTTCCCACATGCCGTCCGTTCCCACATGTTAGATCGTGGGCGAAATAATTGTTTACTCGTTCCACATCAATCCTTCCATCACTTTTCCTCTTCATTTCTTTCTACCGAATCGAAAACTACCCGAAACTAACCAAGGAACGTACACGCATTCTTTTGCCACTAGCTTACCTATTCAACAATTTTGACTAGCAGCCCTCTATAACTACATCTACGAAATGATGAACAGCGCGTAGTCGGCTCTCGCAAGCAACGCATCAATGATCCGATTAGGTTCAACCAACGCAAATAATGCTCAACACATAAAACTGATTATCAATGTTCATCAGAATCACATCGCCCTGGAAATCATTATCCGACGGCGGGCACAACATCTCCCGAATATTTGAAGAGCTCCCAACATAAAAAAACTGCTGGCTCGGTGTTTGGAATAACGCAGCTGGTCGAGCTGCACTCCTAGCAGCACCGTCTAACTATATGACGTTTTAGCACTGAAATCGATGCAAAAAAAAGCAAAAGCATCGGCGTCCCAATCTTTGAACACAGATGAAAGTCTTAATTCCAAGTGTACTATTTTTTTTTGAAGTTTTTCAAGCCGTGTTTCAACACCGGGCTTCTTCTCACCTCCGCCTGCCCGATGTTTGATCATTGAAATCGCATGCCCGATATAAATTTACCAAAGATCACAGGGAACTTCCGCTATGAAATTCAAAAACAGTATAATTGAAAGCAATCAATTAAAGCAGAGAAAAAGCAAATCGCAGAAGGTTATAGCAGAACATAGTTCAATTTGTATACAACTCTGAAGTTGAGATGAGCAAAATATCAAAACTCATTTCCATCTAGCTCGCTGTATATGCAGGATGCGAGTGCAGTTGTACACTTTTTTTCTGCCTTCTCATCAGAAGAAACTCAATATGAAAACAAACATCATGGGACTACTAGCAGAGATTCTCGTCAAAAACACCCCCATTGAGAGATGCTTACATCTTCAAAACAATGAAATTCCTAGTCCCACAGTAGAGCCGAGAGTGAAAGAATTGAATAATCGAATCTTGTAAGCTCCTCTGCTAGAAAACACCAAAGCGACAAGATTTCAATTCAGGCACTACTGCCTTTGAGCCATTTCGACAAAAAATCTTCAAATTGTGTTCTGTGTTCTTTGAAAAATCGAGCATAGGACTTTAATAACTGTGAGGAGCGCTGGCAATGCTCTGAAAGTAGATCGTAGTTGCTCACAGTAGTCCGGTCGTGATGCCGCCATGTTTGCTGGGTAGCTTGAAAAACGACAGCCTATGTCTATATTGGGAATCATATCTTCTTCTGGGAGGGGAGCAGTTGCAGTAGAACTCACTCGATGTCTCCCTTCCATCCCAATAAAACAAAGATACCTTCAGATTTAATTCTTGTAATCTATATATTCTTTGGAAAAAAAGAAAAACGGATAAAAGAAAGGAAAAACAGTAATGAAGAGATGATGTAGAGATCAAAAGATAAGAAAGCTAAAGGAGTCGCTGGAAAAAAGAAAAGCCAATTCGAGTCTGTTCACCGAACACAAAAAGATGAGAGGGCAGATAAGCTGGCAGTTGGTAAGCACAAGTAAAAGAAAGCAATAAACCACAGACTTCAAGAAACATCAAGACATATTGTTGTAAAAGAATTATGGTCTGCAATTCAATCACAACATATGTGCCACGAAAAAAATTAACGACAAATCTTTGGAAAAAGAAACGATGAGAAGAAAATTCACATGAGTATCGAAACCTAGTAAAGAAACACCGTCAAGACTGGCAAGGAAAGCATAAACCCATCAGCGAAGTCTATACACAAAAGTAATACCGCTCATTAGTCAGCGATATCCGGTCGATTAGTTGCTAAGTGACGGCAGCGTGAAAGGGCAACGAGCACTCAAGTCTGTTGGATTCTGTTGAGTCTTACGTCAGTAAACTCTTACCGGCAGAACTTCTGGCAATCAATCATATCAACATTGGCTTTACTTCCTGATTTTTCAGCCCTGTTGTCAGATGGCAAGAAAGGCGACAGTTTCAAGGCCCATTAACCGCAAAAACACCAAATGTAACCAAGCAGGTTGCACACGAATTGAATAACAAGGGAAACGAAAAGGCGGACTCAATACACCATTTACTGGTAAAGTAGAGAGAACTAAAACTTCCTTTAGCTGTACATCTAAAATAGAAAATTCTCCCGGACTGTTTGAGCTCTTTGAAACCTTCAGGAAAGTCTTTCAGAATGGCACAGAAAGACGTGGGTTCAAACATTATGTGCGCTCTTCTTCATTCGCTCACTCAAAAAGGGTGGTTTGATGTAGTCAAGGAGATTTGCCACCAAGATAAAACAAATGATCCAGTCATCAAATCGGGAAAACGGAGAAGATCGCTGTCTTTGACTAAATATTAATGAGTATGGGCTATCAATTGGTCCCGTGAGCCTCTCGCAGATCAAATACAAAAACGAAGCTTTCTGATGAAGTTCTCCTGCTCAGTTTCTTGAAAAAAAAGCAGGCAAGCACTCTCAATACTTTTGGTGCATTTTTTGGATAGTTTTTACTCAGAGCCACTACAAATTCCTATGCCTCGCGTGGGAGACGAGCAGTTCCCCCGCTCTTCGTCAGATCAACATTGCGGAGCGCGATGAGTTCTTGGAACAGTTCCCCACAAGAATAAAAAGGTCTGTGATGGAAGAAATTTGATAAGATAGTTGATAGGACAAATAGATAATGAACTTATACCGAAGTTTACGTCCATCAAGCTCCTGTTGAAACATTCAAATTGAAGTTATGGAGTTGAAAGGAGGATCCATGTCAAAAAAAAACCATCTCGTCATGGTGTCTAGGAAGCATATACACATTCTGTGAATTTTTAAGAATACGAATAATAGATATGTGCTGATGGATATCAAGAAGTCTGTCAAATGCTAAGTATTGATCTGACGTAGCGGGAGAATACGACCACACCCACATACCCTTGTCTAGTGGAATGATGACATCTACTTTTCCTACTGGTCTATGACTCATTCGACCGAAAAAAGCCTATCAGGTAGCAAAGCGACGAAAGCTTTGAAAAAAAAAGGTGAAATTACGGGGAAAATGATACGTTATCGTAAAAATACCCAAGCCACACTCGCAGAAGGTCTTGCTAATAGAAGATCCAGAAAGGCTTCTAAAATTGGAAGATTAGCCAATAAGTCCTATGTAGGCAAGCTCCTGAACAGTTCAGAGGGAAACTTCTGGTAGCAGGAATGTACCACCCCTAGCCAATCTTCGAACGCGCTTTTTGAACAATTAAGGAGACTATTCATGGTGTCTAGATAATAATCAGCTGACGAGAAGCGAACAAAAATACTTCTGTGGAGTCGAACGCATGATGACATTCAGGGAATCCACTTATACTTTTTATAGCGCGAATCTGATTCTCGCTAATACCTAACCACTTCAAGAGAAAAAAATTATAAAAAATTCAAGAAGAAAAAATCTTCCGAGAAACTCCACGAAGAATCGCGCATAATTCAACAGTAGACTTTGGGTTGTACAATAGCACCGAACGCCCACTACCTTATCTTGCAGTTCTTTGATTGTACTTCTTGCGAAAGCGGGGATGTCCTAATGATGTCTAGACGACGAAAATTCGCTGGCGTGAGGTGTGAAAAAATTGGAAAAGTTTCTTTTTCCTCGCACGGCTCCAAAAAAAGTTTTTTTTCGCGGGATTCAATTGACCTTTTCACTCCATCAAAGGACCAAAAAAGTCGACTACCCTCATTTACGATTCTGTGGTGCGCAATACCAATCTCTTAAGCTAGCTGTCGAGGAAGAGGGATGATGGATTTGTCGAAGCATCGAATGAAACAAGAATTCTTTCGAGACAACAAGGATAGCTCTGAACTTCGTTCAAAGAGCTCATACATACTACAGAGACTTCCATGCAACAACTTAGTTACAGCTCATTTGACTGCTTATCGGTGTTTTCAAGGCACGTACCTTTATGATCGAATCTCTTAAACTAAGAAAATCAAATACGAACATATCGGGAGAGGAGAAACTTCCGGTAAATATGTCGTTCATATGACTAGAAAAGATCTGTTCCCAGGAATATGCGACAACAGGGGAGTACTGGGCGCCAATATACAGTACATCACTACATTTGGCCATGAACATTGATTCCTACAAAACCAGACAACTCGAATCAACCGGTAACAGCTACACCACGTGACTAAACCTCCGTAAGTGCTAGACGAATTGACAACGTGGAAGCGATCTCATTCTTTATGCCTGTTTGAAGCTTCCTTAGCGAACTGCTCTGAATCTCAATAAGCATTCAGGCATACTACGGGAGTAGTGAAGCAGGCAAACAACTTCCACAGCGCCTTTATCTTTTCTACTTTGCATTCCTTTGAGCCTTCCCTGAGAGACATGTACTTAGCACAAGCAATATAGATACGAGGTAGAAACAGCAACGCTGAATGACACCGATAAAGTATAAACTGCAATCCCAAGCACCGAAATCCCTCACTACTGAAAGCTATTCGAGGCTGCCGCACATCGAAAATTCGAAAAGAGATTGAAAATTAGATGGGTAGCAGATAACATGCAATTCCATGATTAACATTTCATGGAATAGGACATCACCGACTAGACCTTTCGCAATATCAAAGAATTACAAGGACGGCCACTGTTAGATTGGTAGACTTCCCAAAAAAGGCCAAATCAGAGGAATAACGAGTTATGCAGTATTTGGCATTGACTAGAATATTCTGGGACAGGAACGATAGAGATCGAAGTGGCCTTTTGTGGGGGAAATCGATGATTAGCGGAAAAACGGGTGAACATATGAACGAAGGGTAGCTGCCAACTGGGCTGGAACATTGCGTTCTCCAGAAATCTTAGGAGAACAGGAATAGATAGCCATAGCAAAAATGTATGATGAAGAGGCAGATTATTAATACCCATGGGAACAAGCGCGAAGCTATAAGAAAAATTCTGCAGGCTTCTCATAGCAGCAACACCAAAGCCGGACGTCTTTTCTCTATCCAGTTTCTACCATCCGATAAAACCAAAATGGCTGCTATTGCAAAAAGAGCTGGACCACCGATGTCGCGATATGGTGCAAATGGAAATTATTGATCGCAAAGGAATTATATTCACCATGCGGGTGTAGTCGACTAGCGCATGACGAACATACACACACATACCTGGCATACATACCCACACTAATTTATCAGATGACCGCAATCGGCTGAGAACGATCGCAACAGCTGATAATAGTAAAAACTTGAGCTGACAACAAATGTAATCGTTTGGTAATAAACTATAGCCACAGAACAAACCGAAGTTGTCAGAAGGGAAGCATTCAATCAAAGTAAACGACAAGAACAAAAAGCACAGAAGTCGAGAATGAAATCGATTGAACTCTCCTATGAATGCCCGCGAAAGGGGAGTGTCAGTGCAGAGCTCTCAAGAGGTCCCCATAAAAATGCAAAAAGATCAACTTCTCCTAAAGTGCAGTATTCATGGGGACGCCTGGCATTCTGGTGACTCATACTAACCAAGCACTTCTTCTGAAGCTCGATCAACAAACAATCAATTGCCTGAGCAAAAACTTCGCGAGGAGATATGATCGTGTTTTTCTGAGATCATTTCTTCGAACAGATAAACCCTAACAACTCTCATAAAGTAACACACCAACAGCTATTATTCATCGTCGCCGCAATGACTGGTGGGTGACGGCCAAATGCACACAAACGCAATGGGAGGGAGCAAATAGCGAGTGACATTGAAGCAGGTGAAACCTTACGGCAATGACGCACACATCCGATTAAGAAGAAATGAACCGCAACTGATTCCACGAAAAAAAGAATGTTTGCCATATGTTACAAAAACCTAATGATGATTAATTAGACAGAGAAGTTAAGCAGCAACTATCACTTATCAACCTCTCGGAAAGATACTAGCAAGAAAGGCATAAGGATGATGAGAACAACAACAAAAGACAAGTGTATGACTTGAAGACACGATACGAGCTTTCCAAGGTTGCAATCGTGCAACTTACCGAGCAGGATGATCTTTTGCAGCGACTTCTACGACCGAAAAAAAGTAGAAATGATGTGATCAGAGTCCAAGAGCTGCTGCAGATGCAATTTCTACAGAATAATGGGAGCGAACCTACTGACGATTCTCAGGTTTCACCCCTAAAAACTTTCGGTCTGTTTGCTCACTGAAACCACAATGAAAAAAACTGCAGTAAATGTGCCACAAATACCTTGAAGACAGTTGATCCCAACAGAGATTGAGCCTAAGTACAGAAAGGTACGTCGTTAAGATAACTGCCGATACTATCGACGTTAAAGCTCAAAACAGCAGTTGAAACGCTCCATTGTTCTCGCCCCTCTCTCCCACCCCCCCCCCCCCTCCCTTTCCAGACACGATTTCAGATTTCATACCTTAGATTGAAAAGATTTAGTGATTGAATTGCTCGACCAAAGCATTTCGAGTACGAGGAATACAAGAGAAATAAGGGGGGACTTTGAGAAAAACAGGAAAACCTCTCAGTGTGAATAGCTTGATGATAGAGAACTACTCCGCCTAACAATGAGAGAAGCGCTGGTGGCCTATCCAGTAAAATTATTCTCTTCAACGCGATTTGAATATCGACACATGAGCGGTACCATTTTAAATCAGGAGACGAGTAATGAAGAAAAGTAGAATCTCATAGAAGTAAACTTTTCAGCAAAACTTCGATATGAAAGAAACGAAAATCCAGATTGCGCAAGAATCACGAAAAAAAAGAAAACCGGGAGCAGCAGTTTAAAAACTGGTTTCGGTCTCAAATTAAAGCAACATTCAACAAAAAGGGAACGAGGGAGAAATTCTTCAGCAAATAGCCCACGATGATCACAAAAACATTGAAATATAAACGAAATTAAGCGACGGAACTATTGCGAAGAAACTTAGAAGGAACGGCATAATTAACTGTCAAACGACTCACATCGATGGTTCGACAACCCTCCTGTGTATACCGAACGCGGTAAAAAGAATGAACAACAACGGCACGCTTACGCTGAAAACTGGATGACTTTGCAGCGACTCCCACAACGATACCTATAAGTAACAGTCAGTTGAAATTCATTACAAACGCAAATCGATTCCAAAAATTATTCGTGCGTTTACTATGTGCCTAATGGCCCACCAACTGGTACTGTAGCATAAGGGAGGTGGAGGGGGAAGAGGGAATGAGTGAGAAGTTTATTCCTTTCGAAGAAATTCAATGGGTAAAAGATCTGCCTGTGCCTCAAACGAGCGGTCAAATTGCAACAACTCGCAACAGGTCTCAGACATTGAACCGCTCCCTGTGAACAACTCAAAAACCAGGGTAAAATAACTGCAACACCTATTTTTCGGATATACTGTACAAGAAAACAAACCCGAAACAAACATACCGATCGCAAAGTAGGATCAGCAATCCAATTATACGACGTCAACACAGCAGACAATGATATCAATAAAAGGACAACTGAAAAAGTCATCAATTTTGCGTAGTGAAGAGACGCTGAAAAAAGGAAGCAAAATTGGGAAGAAATGGCAATCAAAAGCTATACAATAGTTTGCAAGAAGCTTGGAATGGGTACAAATTAAGCAAACAGAACGCACTTCTCCAGCGAGTACATCTCGGACCCATGTGAGATATCACTTCCGTCAGCCTTCTCTCGAAAAATTTCAAGTCTAAATGAAAGCTAACTTACTGTTACTGTATACTGTTTCGTCTATTTTGATAACTTTTAAAAAAGAGGACACTCAAAAAAATCCTGTTCTACAAAAGTGTAAAAAAAACCCAAGTACGAAGAAATAAAATGAACAATCATGAGAGAACAAGAAAGAAAAAGAATAAGAACCTCAAATATTTGCTTTACTGTTAAGCTGTCATCTCGGAAACCTTGCAATATATATTAGCAGTGAAGCCCTACAATCCGAGCTCTTACTCATCGCGGCTTTGGGAATGAGTGCATATGTTTTTTGTTGCAGCACACAAGCAAAACAGGCAAACAACCCGAATTATGAATGAGTACGAATCTTAGCCCTGTTACTCCACCTAGGACATGACATGCTTTTCTGCAGTTGAGGGTGCTAATGACGCGTTTTGAGAGGGGCTGAACTGCATTCATGTTTCTCACGTTAATCTTACCCTTAGCTAGTTGACGTCGGGTAAAAAGAACATGAAGATGCAATGCTAGTAAAACCACTGTTACATCGTTCCTGATTTATAACCTGACCGACCTCCTATCACCGATATTCCGTCATCCTAATGTCAAAACAAAACGAATCAGAAATATCTCCTAACGAACCTTCACATGCAGTAGCAGCATCATCCATAACAATGCTTTTTGAGTACGTTTTGCTTCGATTTCTATAATTAATGAAAACTAAGGCAACAGTGAGGCTCAAATAAAGGTCTCATTTGTAATCGGTAATCGGATATCGAACCGCATCACAATCAAATATGAATTGAATACAAGACTTCTTTATTATCAACAACTTAGATAGTTTCTTAACTCATAACAGACAACAAAACAGTAGGTTCAAAAATACTGGTCTTTCCAGCAATTCAACAAGTGTATGAACGCCCAACAATAACAATCCCTACATCGACAAACAAAAAAGATTGTGGAGCACTGGGACACCAAAGAATCCATCTACGGCTGATGTTTTATCTTCCGTTTCTTCTGCAGCTTCCTTCGCCACGAGTTGTTCTTCTTATTATCCGTTTTCACTCCAAACTCAACAACGCCAGCCATTTTCTAAAATTAGAGCGTAAATTTTCACAGAATTTTTGAATTGTAAACATTTTTCTGACTTACCGATGACCCTGCTGCTGCTTCAACAATCGACTTGCCACCTATCCGCCTCTTTTTGTCATGTTTCTTACCGGCACGTACACCTCTAGCACGCTTTCCTTTGGGTTCCGTCCTTTCGTGAGCCTTTTTCTCCTATAGCCAAACCGTTAATAATAAATTTGGGAAGAACTACGAGAGATAAAGACAGGAGTGAAAATAAACCTCTTCTTCCTGATTATCAGATTGCATAGCTTCAAGATCTTCCTCCAAGTCGCTTACACCAGATAAATCAGACAGACCGGAACACAAAGAGCCAACGTCGGTCAATTCGTCGTCCTAAATGGCGATAATTCATAAACCACTTTCGATTCAGGCGATCACTAAGTAATTTTGTATATGATCATGGGAATATGAAAACATCCTCATCTGCCAAGGAAGAATTGAAGAAATAAGAGTTTGCAAGTTCGCTAATATTATCCTTAAATCCCGAAAATTTCAGAAAGAGAGGCAGCTAAAAAACTGAGTGGGAATTCATAGATATCATCAATAAGGAGGGCGCAAAATGTTCAACGGCGAGAATTTGGAAGAATGCACGTTTTCACCGCGAATGCATCCGTACTACAAAACAGAACGAAATACATAAAGTTCAGAGCTCGAAAACAGATCAACAAAATCAAAAGAAAAAGCCACACCTCATCCATTTCTTCTGTTGTTTCAGTACTCGCTGGATCTGCGGAACTGGTGCCCTCTGGTCCATCTTCATCATCTCCTAGTTCACTTTGCATATCAACTAGTACATCCTCATCAGCACATGTCTCATTTATCGGTGGCTATAAATCACAGCTTTTTGAAATGGGAAGGATCAGAAACACTGCGGTTAGCGGGCGCTTGCAGTCGCAAAAAAAAACTTGGCAACTGCAACTGACCTGATCATATTCATTCTTAGCCCGTTCTTCACAGCCTGGCGGAACCATGAAATAGGGCAATTTGCCTCGTTGGAAGTCATTCAAGACCAACTTCGCTATCGCCGTAATGTCCGGTTCACCACCCTTCAAATAGACCGATAAACATCAGAAAAAAATCTAAAAAGGTAGTAGAAATTAGTGAAGGATAGCATGAAGTATGAAGAACCTTAAGAAGACGACCTTGCTTTACAGCAATTTTCGTCATGAAATCTTCAGCATCGGTCCACTCATCTATTCCATAATGTCTTCTTAAGTGTTCAGGTTTCACACGGTCCAACACACTTTGAACATGGTTCTCCGGATCCTTCACGTTTTCAACACGCACCTTAATTAAAATATCATTCAGGAAAAGAATCATTTTGTAATACTCCATCTCCTTTTACTTCGAATGTATGCCTGACACAGGTACAAAACATTGCAAAACGTTTCACTCACAACTCCTTTCAGAATGATCTGCGTTTCCGAATCTCCCTGCGGATACACTACTCCAGGGCAATCGATCATGTAAATTCGACGCATAAGCATGACATATTGCCAGACCTAGAGCAAAACAATTTCGAGGCAGAAGAATCGTACCATAGAGAGAAACCTAGCGGAAGAATGAGAATCAAAAGTTCAAAAACAGGACTGAATGAATGAAAATGAACAGTAAGAATGGAATCGCAGAGCAAATGTGTAATCGTAGGAAGTTATTTAAGAGAAAAGACACAACTCAAATGAGAAACACTTCTCAAACACGAAAAAACAGATCCCACTTTGATTTTAAAAAGGAAAAATGCGAATCGACCTACGCCCTACCTTTGTTTCTCCTGCTATCGGCGCTGTCTTGCATACTTTTTTCTTTCGCAAGGTATTCACTATTGAAGATTTGCCAACATTCGGATATCCAATAAAACCAACACTAATCTGAAATTTGAGGAAAATAATTGGTTTTTCGATTGTGTAAAACCGCGACAGTTAGTTCAAATAGCTTCTGGAAAAAAAGGAAGAGAAGCGTCTGAATGCTTCTAATCTAAATAGATAACCGAATTGTCTATTAGTAAGTTACTATATCTGTGATGACACTCACTAAACTCTGTGTTTGAATGCTCCGATCCAATTTGTTTTTTCAAAAACCTAACAAAATGAAAGAAAAAACGGAAAGACGACAAAAATGTTACTTCGAGCACCCCTGCATGTCAGAAGGAAAAAGACACATTTTCAGAAAAGGCAGCAAAGAGAACTGATAGGTTTTGGTTGGTAACGACTCACTGCCATGTATGATAGAGCGGGCGGAGCTATAGCGGTGCCTGTGACACCAGCCGCTCCTCTAATGTAATTTGTTTGATTGCTGACGTACAGCAGTCAATCAGAAGGCAAGGCAAATGTCGTATCTTCAATATGAACACTAACGCTGATGTCCACAAATAAATATTAAAAAAAATTCAGCCAACATTTGAACGTGCACAAGGCTATCAAATGATTTCTGGAATATTTTGGTCAATTTCAACATCTGCTAATTAGAAAGGAAAAAAAGTTTGGCTTCGGGGAGTCGATCGATTCCGCTATTTCTCAATTCGTTGCTTAAAAATCTCCTCTGAACCTGCTCTCACGCACTTTTTCATTGAAATGATGAATGATGTACAGCACAACAAAACAATCCCAATACTAAGCAAATAGAGAGAGCATTTCGAATAAACCGATGGATTAGATGAAAAAGCAGCCTTTCAGTTGTGCCAGCACATTCTGTTCGACCGGATTGCGTAACCACTGACTAAACATGGCAGGCCCATATTAAGGTGGAAACACAGGCAATTGGGAGCAGTCAGCTGTCATTAACACAGCTGCGACCAATGTCATCATACCGCAGATTGATGGAATGTTTCGCTTTATTCATAAAAAATAATCTTTGAAAAATTGAAAGAAGCCTTCATAAATATGAATTGACGGAAAATTCGAAAATTCTGGAAACTTTGCGATCTTTGAAAGCAAACCCATTGGGAAATGAAAGGCGTTCACTCAACTATGATGAAGAGAAAATATGGCAATCAATACGCGCGCATGTGAAATTAGAGGGACAGTTCTGTTCCATCACAAGGTCCCCTAAAATGTCAAGGCCAGTTTGGCCCTTGCCATGGTAACAGTTTGTAAATAGTAATGGTCAAGGAATCGCTCCCAATGATCTCCAATGTCATAGAATCACCCGCCCGTAACGATGGCCTCGGCGGTTGCACCGCTAGCCAAACTGGCGGTATCCACAAAGAGATGACGCGTCGGGGTGTTCTCTCGGCCACACGGCATCTCGTCATGTCCCCACACCCCTCCACGCCCGCGCTAATCGATCGGCGTTGCATGCGCGTAATCGCGCGCCGTCGCCATCGACACAACCACCACTTGCATTCGCATTGTTTCACTTATCAACTTCGTTCCTTCCTAACTTCTATGAGCATTGCCATTCAATGAGTTATTCTTTTGTCTCACTCAGAGAATGTCTCTGAAAGTGCGCTACCAATGGACTGGCGACCTCCGGGAAGCTCTTGCCCACAGCGTCAAGAAGCGAGAAAAGCTTTGGAAGAAGGTGCCCGTCGTCAGTCATGACACCGAGTTGAGAGCTAAACTTTGGGCGGAGGTAGCTGATGAGCTCACCCAGCAGTTTGGAATTCAAGTCGACAGTAAGTTTCTTTCCTTTTTTGAGTATAGCTTTTTGGAGTCATTCGAACTGATATTATCTGCAGCCGATGACATGAAGAGGACGTGGAAGAATTTGAAGGATAACTATTGGAGAATTACTCGACTATACGAGAGCGATCCTTTGAAACCTAGACGGTGGCGATTCTATAATTGCATGAGATTTATGGAAAGGGCTAATATCGACGATTCGATAGATGTCGACGGCCAGTTTTCAAACCAATCAATTTCTGAGACATCACAAGCGAGGTGGGCTAAAATTGAGATGCTAATAGGGTTAATTTTATTCTAGTCAGTTGTAGATTGGAAAAGGCTCGAATTCTCATTGACGGCATAGCAAAACGATTGCGTAGCGAAGACCAAGATGCACAATTGAGCGGTTCAGATGGTGGCAGATCAAGTCAAGAGGTAAAACCGGCTTCACAAAAATCGATCCCATACGTAATTACCTTTACAACGTCACAAAGGAGGCCAGATATTTAAAAAAAAAAAACTGCGCGTCAGTAAAGTGTCACTATACAATCAAAGAGCAGCAGTGTTTTGATCATTTCAGTCACTTTCATTCACTTCGTGACTGGCTCCCAAATACTTTTGGTTCAAGCTAAAAATGAAAACAAACTTTTGAATGCTACACCAGGAAATTGCATTTCCTTTCATCCCATCTCTGCACGGCTAAGACCAGGAGAAGGAGGAAGATGAAACTGATTCTAAGAGACTGATACCAAAAGAACCTGCAACCGCTTCAAACACTAACTTTCAGTTTTCAAACTTTTCAGCTCTTTTTTCCTTAAAATTATTTTGTAAGTACCAATAAATGATTCAGGGAAGCGAAAGTGGTGGACCGCGGAACAGTCTGGGACAACGTTTGCGAGATTTAATCCAAATTTCTATACCGGAGATCGACAGATATATAAAAACTAAACAAAGACCCCTCGCAGGTGCCGAGGTGTACTGCATTCCAATTGAGGAAGTCGACGGTTCGTTTCCACTTTCTTCCATATGAAAGCTTTAAGTAATCAACAGAACAGATGATGTCGAAGTGAGAGAACTTCTAATCAAAGAGAAATTGGCTAAATAATGGGATAACGGCTAGTTGAGTTGACTTTAGCCCTGGAGACCCATAGGATTTACCAGAATATTTCAGATGTATTGGAAAAGAGATTAGCAAAGGTATGGAGCGAGCTAGATGCCAACCAAGAAAGAATGGAAGACCAATTGGACAGCGAAATTGATGCTATGCATGTATACCAAGCAGAAAACCTCATCACAAAGCCTTCGGATAGCAATGGAGCAGGAGTACAATTAGTACGATACGACAAGAAAATGCGAACAGAAACTGAAAAAGAATGCAGGTACAGCTTTTTGAATTTTGAGTCAAAGAAAGCCACTAATGAAAACTGTCAAGACAGTAGGTGATTCAGTCATTTGCAGATTGATCGAATTGATTGAAATCGCTAACAGAAATTACGACATTAACGAGGAAACTCGTTACATAGTTCAACAATGTGCATCAACATTACGAGGAATATACCATCAGGCAGCGTTTGCGCTTTTTATGAGGCAAAACATGCCATCCGGTCAATTGCAAACACTTGTTGATGCATTTGATGAATTTGTCTATAACCACGTTAAACCTATGAACAAAGTGATTGCGAAGGTGGGTTAGAAATACGTTCGTAACCGAAAAAAAAAATTCTTGAAAGAAATTATTATTATAGGTAGTCAAAAGTTGTGAACCCGATAAGCAAAAGGCGTTTGCGGCCCTTTTCTCCATTATCGAAAAGTGGGTCCCTCGTACAATTCGAATGCGAGTACTATCTATTCAACGAATTTCCTCTTTAGACGCGGCAATATAGCCAGCCTGAAATGCCCAGATGATCGCTGGGCAGAAATCGACAACGAGGCAAGGAAGAACATTGATAGCTTGTTCGCCCGAGGAAGAGGGAAAAAGGGCGCTGCCTCATCTGCGGTTCAGTTCAACAAAGATACAGCTAAATCTACCAGGAAAAGAAAAAAGCATGTGCTGACCGAGCTAGGAGCAGGTAATACATGTATTATTACTTGAAAATTTGAAAGAACTTTTCGAAGATGCTGTTCAAGTTTCCAGTTATTGTAAGTCGTAACCATTTTTCAGAGGAACAGCGACGTTTTACGCGTATGCGTGCAGTGCTTGCTAAGAGAATTGTGGAATATGTTTCCGCAATAGAGTCCACAAAGTCTCTGCTTGAAATGGTGGAACCAGACGATAACGAGACAAGAGAAGAGCTAGAAAATACATTACGAAATGTTCGGCAAATGCATGAGGTGAGCTTTTTAAACATAGTGCTCTTATAAGTTTTCAAATTCGACCGCTGTTTCAGAAAACGAAGAAAGATCAAGAGCGATTGGAAGCGCAGTACAAGGAATTTCAGAATAGAAGTTTTGGACCAAGAAGGAAGAAACGGTGTTCGGTCGACAGATCAAATCCAGCTCACGATGACGCAACAATTTCTACGGATGATGCGTCCTCGGAGCCAGACCCTAAGCATCTCTTTGATACTACTGTTAAAGTAGAACCACACAATTAACTTGCTGTTTTATTTATAATAATAGCTCAAGTTGTGATATTAACGTTGTTTTGATCTGTTCATTCCAATTGAAGCGTTATTTCATGTTTTATATATTTGGCAATGCTGATAAATATCGAAAATCTGGTACTAGTTACCTGTTGTCTATCTTTATGTAGTTTGGCGAACTGACGCAATAAATTAATCAGGGCTCCTTTGCCAAAAGAATGCTGAATTGACGCATGAAATGCAATTGTAGGCAGTTCCTTTGAAAGTTCGCCAATCCACTTACGCTGAAAGGAAGCTATTTAATGATCATCTCTGTACTTTGACGGGACAGAAATTATGCCGCCCACAACACTAATTATCCTTAGTTTTGCTTCAGACATTATCTAATTTCAAACAAGATCTGTTCTATTCGTAAAGAAAATCTAAGCAGCTTCGATAAGTGCTGATCCTAACCTTCCAAGACATTCTAAAACGAATACATTGATGAACTCACAGTAACCCATGTGGGAACAAGGTCAACTTTGTTGATGACAGTAACAAGGTGCTTGTGAGGTTTTTCCTTCCTCAAAAACTCTTCGACATGACGACATCGAGTACCCATAGGATCGCGGGCATCAATCACTTGTACTACAACATCCGATGAGTCCAGTACCTGAACGGAAGGAAGATAGCTCACTAGAAAACGATAGTGAATCTCCAAACTAGTGAGCTTCACGAATACTGGTAAATGAAGAATAACCTTGTATAATTCTCCCCAAACACGATTACTTTGACCGGCTTTGAAAAGCGGGTTAGGATTTTCAACACGAATCAAGTCACGATCATCCGCCTGTAGGTCACGGTCCTTCGCCACATCGTACTTTTCACTGCGTTCCTCTATTGACTTCGTCATTTCCTGAAGAGCACCATATCTGGTTTCCATATAGAGCCTATATCACAGAGAGACGTAGGCAAACCTCAAGGTTCCCACAAGATAACTTTGCTTTCTTCCGCAGAGCTTTCTTCCCGAATGTATATTCGAAAGACTCCGTATCGGTTACATGTACCCGTTGTTGCTGAAGATGACAACGCATCATGGCTACTTTAAGTGTCAAAACATCAAGCAACCGCGCACCTTAGCTTTTTCTTGCAGCAAACTGATGGGAAGTTTCGTCTGTTTCATAACTACCTGGAAAGCTGCTTTCATAAAAGTCTATCGCAAGATCTGTTCGATGGGAACCACGAAATACTGACCTGGAAAGGATCGCGCATAACCTTTCCCAAATTCTCTTGGAATTTCTGCAACTGGTCCTGACCGACGATTCTTGTGTTACCTGAAATCGAACGGACATTTGCGCCCATGCAATCACATTGTTAAGGGAGATTATTTCGGGGCTATAGAACTCACCAAACCATTTTCTATTTGGTTCAACTCGTGCAACAGTTCCCGATTTCAACCAACTCTGGAAAGGAGCTGCCTTAAGAATGGTTCCATCCTTGTCTCTGCAAGCGTATGATTAAAATGTTGATGGCGTGAAATCAGCAGCAGCGTAATCATTCGAAAACTAACCGTATTGGCTTGAAGCTTTTATACATTCGTAGTCGATTAATTGTTGCTTTAGAGCGAAGGTGTGAACTTTTCGCATCTTTCGGCCGATCTGCAAAGAACCATGGAACTTAGAAAGTGAGGTTGTTTACACCCGTTAACTAGAAATCTGTAGATCAAATATATCAAAACTCTGATGTGCTTACCTGGATTCATACTGTGGTTTGATCCTCTGAAGGTGTGTCTGTTTTTGACAGGCCCATAATTTGGCTTCATCTTCAGCTTAGGGTTTTTACCCTCATTCCGTTTTTTGACCATTTTGATGAAGAAGACTGAAATTAGTTAATTTTAAGAAATCGCGGAAAAAATACGACACTGCTAAATCTGCTACTGAGAGGATAAGGAACAAAAACATAATTATAAGAAGTGACACAAATATACAACAAAAAGAAAAGGACAAGTTTGTCCTGAGGAAATAAAAAACGGATCTCAGCCTAATCCCTCATGTAACACACAAACATCACTTATAATGCTGAGTCTGACAGAATTAAAGCTTGATTATACCGCTTGAGACAGTTTTTATTTGCGTGACCTACCAAGAATTTAGGGTGAAGATTAGGTGCTCCAGCGCCAATATCGTAGCGCGTCTTGCGAAGCGGTCGTCACGGGCGGCGCATCCCGTGTTGGGAATTTGGAGTGATTATTTCGTTATTTTTTGATAAATTTTGGCATTATTTGTAAACTTTTTGCATTTTTGCTTTGTTAGAATTGAACTGGTTATTTTTATGAAGGATGCACCTTTTTGGCGACATGATTTCTTGTCCGAAGAAAGGTGGGAAGGCAACCGCTTTACAGTTCGGGTTTCAGGGATCAATTTTCCGTCGTTTATTAAGGAAAAGCAACTCGGATCGCATTGTATCATAGCATTTGACGGATTTTGATCCTAGAGCTTCCCATTTTGGTCATCTACTTAGTAACGTTTCGCACCCTGAGGCTCATCTGATGTAGTTCAGAGTTATATCTACCAATAATGAAGATTAGTTGCATTCTTGTTGTATATTCTCTCTATCCATGCGTTTCTGATGTTCGTCCATGTATTTGTTTTATGTTCACTTTGCACTAAAATTCAATATCCTCCACACAGGTAAACTCACATAGTAGTTCATTTTTCTTTTATTATGTTCGGCTTTAAGGCATTTCTTGGCCTTGATAGTATGTACAAATCTTTTATTCGTAAGTGTGGAGGGGTGGATGCTTAATTCTTATTTCCGATAGCGGACTGTTTGACATAGTCAATTTTCAGCTTAAATGCCTGATCTTGAGTCATAGACGAAGATTAACGACATCTTGTTGAGGAATTTTTTGTCGCCTTCATTTTTCGTCGATCTAGTAAAGTCGGTTTTAGGAATGGTACCGTCAGCTCTCACTTGTTCACACCTGCTTTAGCTAGATTGTTGTATAAAAGACCTTATATACCCTATACGTGTGGAAAGTTTGCTTGCATAATTGAAAGGCTCTTTTGAGCGAAATGTTCTTCGTCGTGATAGCCCGAAGTCATGTGTCATACTCTAACAATGGACAATAATTTCTGATTTATAGAATGGCACCTCCTTTCGTAATGCGAGGAATGATCCATTCGTACGGTCGAAGAGCCATAGCCGTGGGGTTCACCGCGGCTGCAGCTGCAGTAGTGGCTTTCAACATGTTTTATGTTATGCCGCGACATGAAAAATATGAACAGTTTTTCAAGTGAGTTCATGCGATATTGCTCTTTTCTTTTTTCTGGTTCCATGCTCCTTGTTTACACTTTGCAACAACTTTGAAGTGAAATGGTTTGAGATGAACAGGTCTTCGCGTTTAAATTAAGATATTTTACCACTTTTCGAGAATCACAACTAAGAATCTGAAAAAATCTGCCGAAAGTTTGTCTTTAAGTGCTACTATCGTTCTGGATTATTCTGGATATCCCGTACTTCCAAGAACAGATTGAATGATTTACCGTTTTTAATACAATGTGTGCTCTTTCGTTCGGCTGATCAGATATTTCCGTGCGTTCTGTTCACCAAACTCTGACTTTGCGCACAAAATGCAGTCTTAACTTCTAACCAGGGAAGGGTAGTCTACTTATCTTGGAACTTTGAATTCAGACCCAGATAAATCGATAGAGTTTTGAATGCTGTTTATGAAAATGGGAATTATAACTGCAAAATGGTTCTCCTAAAAAGTTATGGGGGCCCGAATTTTGCTCGACAGTAGTATCAATTGGAAATGCGAACTCGTCGCTTCCATATCAAAAGCCCATGTGACCTAGTGGCAGTAGTCTAGCTTCATAGGTGTAAGATGGGGGTTTGCTCCCCGGCATTGTCGGCACTTTTGCGAAGTGTTTTTTTCATTTTATCAAAGGCTTTCTGAACGCTTTCTGCCATTTCTTTACACAATTGATACTACTGTCGAGCAAAATTCGGGCCCCCATAACTTTTTAAGGAGAATCATTTAGCAATTTTAATCTCCATTTTCGTAAACAGCATTCAAAACTCTATCGATTTATCTGGGTCTGAATTCAAAGTTCCAAGATAAGAAGACTACCCCTCCCTGGTAAGTGTCCTTTTTAGGGAAAAGGATTAGAATTTTTGGATGCTGATTGTTTCCTTTTGTGACTAAATTAGTGTATCTTTTTCAGGAGCTATGATCCATATACTCGAATGAAGGAAATTTGTGCTGAAGGAAAAGGATATATGCATACATGTCCTCAGGATCTTGCAGATATGGCCAGGGAGAAGGGCAAAGAGATTGCTCCTCTGTAGACTCAATCTGTTATTTTTATACAGTGTATTTAGAATAAAGTTGTGTAGAACTGTTTTTTAAATAGGTTCCTGTTACGATAGCTTATCTCGAATAACTTCAACTGCGCAACGATGTACATAAATGATAGGTTTGAAGAGAAATTTCATCCAAAGTTTGTTTCGGAAAAGAATTTGACAAAGAGATCCATGGGAGATATGTTTGTTATGCGCATATGCACGGAATCTAAAATGAGCTTGTTGTGGAAACGAAGTTTGCCTAATCATAACGAGCCTCTCGGGAGGTATTACAAAAAAGGTACGAAGGGTTACTTATTCGGGAGAAGCTTACAGTATGTCTAATCCTTCGTCGTAATTTTAAGTTGGCATACGGTTCGAAGTGCTCAGTGTTTCAATTCTGCTTAGCTGTTTTTAACTTTTGGGATTCATGGGGAAATTTCTTCCGTCCATTCCATTGCATTTTGATGTGACGCTTGAAAGTTGTAGCAAGTGCAGTTGCGTACGAGGCATACGATACTATTTCAAATGTATTGTGCTATTTATTCCAAAAATAATCCACGAATAGGTGTCTCATATCTGTGATTGTTCAGGGCAGTGCTTTTAAGAATGGGTGAAAAATGAAATTCAGGCACTTGGGGAGGATTTTATGCCCGCTTCTTTGATTCAGTGAGCAGTTCTAACGTGTGTGGCTCGCCCGGAACTGAGATGGTTTGACGTTGGCTTTGGTTACAGGAAAGCCAGCAGTTTTATGAATAGTCAGTCCCTAACTCATTGATGAAGAGGGTGGGGGTCTATGGAAGGAGGAGGAGGGAAGCGTTTAGTAGAATCCATGGTGATAAAGGTCATCAAGCACTGGCAGTTCTATGATTCCTCTACATTTCTTTCGAATATAAGAATGTCCTTTTCAATTAAGGGTACTTCTTGAAGAGTCTGGTTTCCCCTTCAATCAAGGTTACTGATAACGGAAAAAAAGCTGCTAGATGATTCGGATGTCCTAAAAGTTCGTCAGCAACTATTTATTTGAGTGTAGTCTTTTTTTAGCCCGAAGCTTTTAGAAAAAGCTCAAAACTATAGAAACCGAGGGACATGAGATAGTTTCTGCGTCTCTCCCCGTTGCGTCCTCCATATTTATCGATCGCTTTCTCCATCAACACAGCGGGCGAACGGGACCGTTGGCTCACTTCGATGTGTAATCTCCGCGGTGACCTTCTTCAAGAAATATTTCTAGTGCATACAGGTAACCTGAATTTAACCCAATTTTTTACTCTCATTTTACTATCGGCTTTTGTTTATGTTTATTCACACTCTGTATAGTAGAACCTCGTCGAAATTTTGTCTTTTTTTATAGGTCCGTCTTGGGAATGAATATAGTACGATGTCCCTTTCGCAACGCTGTGAACACAGCAGCAGCAGCCGTTCCTGTGAGTTTTGGGAACCGTAGCTCTATTTATAAGGGCTTAGATGAAATAGAGTGCTTCTAGGGTGAAGGGGAAGGCTCTTCTGAGTCCACTGGAACATCAACAGGCAATGGCCGAAATGGTCAGGTATGTTGCATTTATCAAATTTACCCTTTCTCAATGCCTATTACTTAATACAGTACTGTTTTGTTCCAGCCCCACCACGAACGAGACGCTCTAGAGTTTTTCCAAAACAGAACAGTGCGACGGGTGGGTGTTTCTCGGCCGTGCATGGAAATTTGTGTTTTTTGAAGGATCCATTTCCAGTATCGTTTTTCACGACATGAAGAAGCGAAAAGATTAAATGATGTTATAGCTGGATCTCCGGAAGGTGCTCAGATGACGGGTGAGCCCGAGGGTATTGAAGATGTGAGGATCATATTTGATGATTGAATTCGCTCATACATTCCATTAACTTTAATATTATGAAATAGCACTTAGCTCAGTGATATCTTCTCATTTCATTTTCGAGAGGTGGTGCTTTTTTGGCTTCAATCGCACTGTTTAAGCATTGGCATAATGTTTGTTCACTACTTACTAGGCAACATGCCAGCAATCGCCATTTTTCAAATAAGCGCTCTCAATTATCTTCCTTTTCCTTTGCTTCTGATGTCGGTATCCACATCGTATTTCCGAGATCTGAAGGGCACGCTAAGAAAATTTGTGCGAAGCAGATATAGAGAACCATTACCACCAACGAGAAAAATACCGCCCCTTCGCTATATGACAGAGTAAAAGGGCTGGTTGTGGGCAACTATATGGGGTCGCTTCATGCAGTAACTCCACCTGACACAGTCAATCATAAGAAATAAAAGGCTTACTAAGTCTCGATGCTCTGTGACCACTCCATGAAATAACTCCTAATAACTCCTCAGGCATACTTTCCTCGTAATCCTGAACCTACGATTCTTTTACTTTGCTAGGACTCCTTTTATTCTTTATAGAGCGATGAAAAACCGGTAGTCACGACCAGAGAAAGAAATGGGCGGCGTCTGAGCGAATTGGACGACGATCTAGATTTAGGTTGGTTCACTTTGCAGTATCATAATATCTCTTCTTGTTTTATTGTTTTTGACAGTTTTACTGCTTCAATCTCTCTAGTGTTCTCTTAAGTATTGGTTTTACGGATCACATTTAACCTGAGCGGCTGGAAAAGCTTTTTAGAACTCGGTTTTTGGCAGGGCTCATGATGGCAGGTTTTTCATAGATGAGTTTTCAGATGCAAGCTGCAGCCAGCATGAACCTCTGTCCCCTATTGTGAGTGTTTTTTTTTTTTATTTCTGTGTAGCTCGCTTACGTTTTGACTCTTACTGTAAATAAGAAGTTGCAAATTTATTATCTTTTTTTTTTACTTTTCTGCGATTCACTGCGGATGGGTGACGTTGTCCTCTTTTCTAGACACAACAGAGCGATGGTACTGTTCATAAATGGACAGACTCTATGCGAGAAGCACTTGTTCTGAGCATCGGTCGACGCGATATAATTTGGAATAAGTCTCGTCCTCTAGTCAGCAACTCGTGGTTGAAAGCAAAACTTTGGAGAGAGGTGGCTAAGGAGATGAATGAGCAGTTCGGAATTCTCTTCCCGGGTGAGTTATGTTACCTCATGCTTAAATGCTTCAAAGTTTCGATTGATTTCGCTGGGATAATGTGAGCGATTTTATCATTTGGGTGTTTTTGCTTAATATTTTCCTTCTCTAATTTTTGAATTCTGTTCAGTTGTTGTCCACCATTATGGGGAACGAGGTGAAGCTCAAGAGTCTAGACCCACTCGAATACCTCGAATAATATTTTTTGCCTTAAATCAGTTCCCGATCTGTGGCTATCTCTTCCATTACCACCCTTGAACAGCTAAAGAAGATTGTTGATTGAAGTAAGGTAGGGAACAGTTTAAGGAATATGGCTTAAATGAAAGCTTAGTAGGTATTTGCAGGGGATCAGACCTCAATTAAGAATAATGACTTTCTGGTTGTCAGAAAAAGAGATCTTTAGTAGGTGTAACATTAAAAATTTGATGCTTTTGTCGAGGGCTTACTCCGCGAACTTTTTCAATAGTTCAATAAAAGCGACATATTGTTTCTGTTGTCACGAATAAAAGTTGTCCCAGCTAAGTTTTTGGCTCTCAACCCAGATTTCTTATGAATGATTTCTTTCATTCGGCTTCTGTTCTAGTGGACGACATGAAGAGAGTATGGACGAATCTCAGACGCACTTATCGCAGAACTCGCAAAATGTTGAAGAAACACCCGCTAAGAGCAAGGCGGTGGCGATTCTTCGACGCGATGAGTTTTCTGCAGAATCACATCGCCGATGGAACACCGGTGTCAGACTGTGAATCGGAAAAGTCGTCTTCATCCGAAAGCCGTGAAACGTTTTCACCAGGGTACGACTATTTTGAAGTGAATATAATGCATTTTGGATAGACCGCTTTGGCACATTCTCCGAAGTTTTACATCTGCATGGAAAAACTAGTTCCCGAAATATTTCATGTCAACATAATTAACAAATGTGATTGAGAGCAGTTTTCTCCTATGATCAATGGGAGCAGCCGGTACCCGAACAACCAGTGGACACTGGTCTGGCAAAAGATGAAGAACCGGAAACTCTTCAAGTGAGTAAAAAGATATTGGTCGCGAAACTTTGCTTTTTTGGTAATGTCTCTAGACACCTTAATCTTCTTCATAATTTTTCTTATCGAAATATTCTTTGGTTCAGACTTTCGAATATAGAATGCAACCACGTAAGATCGTTGGGCGAGACTTGGTCCAAGTGTCTATACCAGAGATTGACCGCTTAATAGACACCAAGCAGGTAGTGGCACATGCAGCGTCGAGGAAGCCTCTGTATCGCATCAATTTGGAAGAAGTTGAAGGTTTGTCGTAATGATCAATTCCAGTTTGGTTTTGCTTTAATAAAAGGTTTTATACCTTTGCGAATATCAGATAATTTGTCACTGGAACTCAAAAAGGTTTTTGACAAGATGGACACGGCGCGAGAAAAAGTGAAGGAGTGCCTGGATACCGAGAGCAAAACATCTACGTAAGTTTTTGCAGTTGTTCCTGACTCCTCTTAATTTCGTTGTCGATTGCTATTCCTTTGAATTTCATTTTTTTGCCTTTCTTTATTTTTTGACTAATCCATATTTTTGTTTTCCAGACCGATTTCATCATTCCCTTTCTTACACCGTTGTCGTTCTCAGTGTATTTTCTTCCTTCCTCTTTCTTTCTTGTCTTCATCTCCATAACATGTTACTTCATCGCTTTCGTTTCGCTTCGCTATATCCTCCATTTCCTCTCTAACCTTAGCACCTCAGTCTTGGCCATTTGGTATATCTTCAATAGTTTTACCTTGTGTCTTTACTGTGTTCCACCTTTTTCATTCATTACATCTGTTTCATTGTGTTCTCCTCCTCCCATATTTTCTTATCCCATGTACTCAGCACATCCTTATTATTTACATAGAAATTATGATATATTTATATAATCTAGCCAATATGTTTTCATCAATAGCGTTTCAGCAAAAAGAAACAAGAGCTCATTAGCAACGCATCATCATCTGGACAAGAAGAAATCGATAACAGAAGGTACCAATTATACCAGTTTTTATGTGTTGTAGTAGGATTTATAGTCCATTTGATACAACCCTCTTACCCTTTTTTTTACTGTTGTCTTTTTATCCACCGTATATGTTGCAGTCACTTGGTTTTCTTAGTTCATTGTCATCTCGTTTTTTTTATTCTCTCTTTCTTTCAACGGCACGAGCATGGGCAACAAATAAGCCCAAATACAGTACCTCCTCAATAAGATGTTGTGCTTGTGTTCAGGTTTGATACAATCTCAGTGCTGCCCCAAGATGTAGATAACCTGAAGAAAGTATACGGAGATGTGCTTACTGTTGCCGAGATCGTGTAAGTCACAATAGGCACGATATCAAAAGTCCGCTGGTTCCCAATCAAAGTTTTGCAGGCTTCTGAAGGCACTAAACGATGATGTGTTCTCGGAAATCAAGGTGCCGACGTGTGAAACGGTTTCGTTCGCCTCGGTAAAACTTCGAAAAGTATACGATACATCTGCATTGTCGTTCTTTATCAAGGAAAGCATGCAGTCAGGCCAACTACAGAATCTTCTGGATGCGTTTGATAATTTCGTTTATCATCATAAGCCACGAGATCCGCTAATGTCGAAGGTAATCTTTTTAGAGTTTTCAGTAGTTGATGATAATCTTTTGTCTAGGTGACTGAGCTGTGTGATGCGCCAACCCACAAGTCGTTCTCCTTGTTCTTCGAAGTGATTGAGAAGTAGGTTTAGTCGCAAATGTCCTGTGGGAATTTCTCCTGTTAATAGTTTTCTCTCAAGGTATCATACAAAGCTTATTCTTCGCTGTCCAGAACAACGTCCACCTCGAGATGAGTCGGAAGAAAGGCGAATAGATGAGTTTTTCGAGGAACAGAAGAAAAAGAAACCCAGATTCGATATCGAATATCTTGCTCAAGGTATTTATGAGTAGAATTACATGACCACTTGAAAATCTCACTCGAAAAAATCAGTTTACCCTCATAAATATTTGATTATTCAAGAGGAGCATCGACGGTTGATTAATGCTCGAACTGCTGTAAGTGAGAAAATCAAGAAATGCGAAGCAGAAGTGCAATCCACATTGTCACTTTTGGAGATGATCGACTCGACCAATAGTGAGGAAAGAACCTCTGTTTATGCTACTCTGAAGGCTGCTGAGGAAGCTTATGAGGTAAGTTCGTATATGCTGTGGACACATTCAGGTCGATCCAGAAAGAATTCGGTCTTTCAGAAAGCGCTCAAGGAGCAACAACAGTTAGAGAAGGAATATGAAGAATTCCAAAGCCTCAACAATGTGCCCCTTCGGAGGAAAAATAAAACCAGGAAAAACCCTCCTGCAAAAACTACCGAGGAGTCTTCAGACCGTGCACAGGCAGCGCTGAAGTCCGAATCGTCGTAATATTGTTATTCACAATCACATAGGATTTTTCATGGTCATCTTGCCCAAACCAAAGGAAAGATTAAAGAAATGGAATTTAAAAATTGGCATTACACATGAATTCAATTGTTATGGATATAGCTTTCATTGCTATTAAAAGGTTTTCGAGTTTGGGTTGTGAAGCAGTTTGCAGTTCTTGGGAGTCAGTACTGTAAATAGGGGGCCGGAGTGGTAAAACTCACGCAACAATGTTTATTTACAAAATATTTTTGCACATGAAGTGAAAATAAGAGCTTAAATGAGAGTGATTGACAGTGTAGGTATCCTACAAACACAACTGAAGGGAAAGAGAATACATTTTTTCGAGAGATTCTCAGTTTGGTCTTCAATGTATGGAATTCAGATTGCGTTTCCAGTCATGAATCGAGTAATTACGTTGTTTGTCAACTAGAGGTCTGGCAGGCGCCACACCATTTATAGTCGACTCTAACTTTGTGCAAGGTTATTTTAGGTCGGTCTATCTACATTGACATTGACGTGACATACATGGGATAGCACATTTTTCATCATGGTAATCATGTCAAGCATGTTAGTACATGTTTGACACGTAAACGAGTAAAAAATTCAACAGACAAAATACCCGGAGCTTAGAAGTGACATGAAAGGCGCGGACGCGTGCGGTCGCGATGCGACCTTGCCTCTAAGTTTATTTTAAAGACGTTTTGTGTTACCAAATTTAAGTCGATCTTTTTTTGGTTAACCTAGAGAACTCAACGAGTTTGACTTCGCTGTGGGTACCCCCTATTCGTCGCAACGCCTATTGTGATTAATTCATCTATTTGAGTAGTTATAAATAATTTTCAAGTGCATTTCAGTAAGTGTACTCCTGTGTCAACGTTCTTTGAATTGCAAGTCTCAAAACGGCAGATTGGCTCGTTACACCTACATGTATGGTGGAGGGGGCTCAAATTGACGAAAAGCTCCTGTAGGCGAGCCGAACCCTTCTTCGCTCGGGTTCACTTTTAGAATCTCCTGATCAGAATAAAGTCTCGTTGAGGGACCGGGAACATCGGGTGAAACGAACTGGTTGGGTTGTGGTTGATGAGCTGTGGGCGAATAGATGGTTTGGAGTTGAGTACGACTTTCTGTGGCGGGATTCTGTGGATATACGGGTCTTCTCATCGAATCAGATGCACTCGGAGCAGAAGGCATCGCACGTGCAACCTCTTGAGCAGCTTCAGCTACCGATGCTCTTACGGTAGCCGTCTTCCTGAATGAAAGGGTTGAGAGTATCAGTTATTATTTCATCGAAGGATTGTAAACTGTAGGAAGAAAAATTTAGGTAAGCGTAAATGTAATGAGGTAGAGCTCATGCTGTGCGGGTGGAAAGTAGCGGGAAGATCCGCTTGGGGCACAGTACTGTCTTTGCCTTCCTCAGCAGTTATTTGTTTTGCTTCAAGCTGGTGTAAAGCAAAATGAGTAGCTCGATCATGTACCAGTCAAAGGCGCTCGACAGGGTATCCTGCCAGCTCTGGATGACCGGAGAGACGGGCGTTAGGAACGATTTTGGGTAATCGATTCGCCGCACGCGGCTGTCGCGGACCACTCATTTGCCGTTATCACTGCTCTAGCGTTCTTTATACAGCTCAAACGACGCGATCATTATTTATGCATAATTCTACTATTAGTACTTATTTTCTTGTATTTCTTACCTACTGCTGCATCCTGCTACATTCCTTCGCGCGCGACGCCCCTCTCACCGCGACGCGACCACTTCGTTCCTAACGCACCACACCCGGATGACCGAGCTGTTTTTCTGGCTTTCGGTCTGCTTAGGGGTGCTAATTGCGATTCGAACACTGAGGATGATAGTAAACACTCTTCACGGTGTTCAGAAGCAAAACACATTTATTTGCTCGAGATGAATTAGAAAAATTCTTAATATTAAAGGCAATTTACTCATATTCCTCTTCTCGAGTCAATCAAATGCGAGTCATCTTCATAAAACTATTCTCTATTCAAGAGAACGTACCTAAGATATCGGCTGACTAGGAATCCTGATCAAACCTCTCTACCTTCTGATTTCTGTTTACAATTAGCACAAACTAATTTCAAAAATAGTTAAACTCTGAAATCTGAGCGCACTCACGTTCTGGGAGTGGCACGAAGGTACTGGAAGAAATTCCTGATCCCATGCCATAGAGCCAAAAGATTCAGCAGAATAATAGCAGAAACGGCTGCACCAGCGATCGCTGCACTTTTTCGGATTTCTTAAGTTCAGCTTGATAAAATTAACACAGTGTGTCGTATTGCTAGTCTGGTATGCGCGCGGACGCGGTGCGACGCACGTAAAACGCACCTCCGTCGCATGCACCGCTTTTATGACTCGAGTCAAGACATTTTTTGCCAAAAAAACTGAGTGAGGGTTTAATTTCCATTACAATAAGTAGCCATACGTCTAGAGCCAACAGCGCAAGTATGAAGAGACCCTAAAATGGGAAATATAAGGCTGAGTTGATACCGTACTCGTCTAATTCACTACATTGGATTTTTTGTAAGGTAAATACAGTTTGAGAAAGGAGCTCTGCTTCATGAAAGGAATTCCTGTACATGGGCATTTTTATAGGCAACGTAAGAATATGAGCTATCCCAGCAGCTCTCTCGTCTTCCCGGATATTTGCTTTTCAGATTGAACTCAGAGATTAGAAGCATTACCTCATAAATCATGAAGATAGTGAATAACAGGTAGGAATGTCGTCGAACGGCCAGAAATCCAATGGCATGTGCAAGAAGGGTGATTGCCAAAGGTATGAAGGCGTACCACAGTGAAAATACGAGTAGAAATATGGACACAGCGAAGTGCGTTACTAAAGTTGTGGCGAGGATCCCGTAGATTAATGTCTGAAAATGGTTTGAAAAACTATCCAGCTCATTCCAAACATTAGAATGGTTTTTCGTGTCTTGTTTTCAGCAATACAAATAGAAAGAACCCAGTCTCTATAACCTGTACTTTGTTTGGATGCTGTTGTTTCCTGGAGCTTATCTTAACTCGTAGAAGGGCCTAGTAAGCTATAATGTACTCACAACCAGATAGTTGTCTTAATCTGAAGCCTAGCTAGCCTCCACACTAGCTTTCAGCTTTTAAATTTGACTGACACTACGATTTCGGCCACGTAAATACATCGCCAATTAGATTGTACATAGTTCGAATATGAGATATGGTCTCACCTTTATGTGCACACACTTGCAGCAGTACCATGTCGCTTTATTCAAACACATTGTAGAAGAAAGGTCTGAAAAGTAACAAGAGTCTTCAAGACGGAAGACAGCCACACACAATCCTAAAAAATGGTTCTTTCTGAGCACTCGTTGGAACGGACGGCCGTTGAGAGGAGAGGAGAGGGTCATGTTGAAAGTGTAGATGAGTCCCTCGGGTAATTCCCATTTGTGAATTCCTCTCCTTAAACCTTAAAACGATCAAAGGGGAATGTGTATAGATGCCGCCCACATGATTACAAAGGACACGGTTCCAAAACGGTGAAGGAAAAATGTGCTAAAATTATATGGTAGTGATGAGTATGCAAGAATTGCGACGTTCAACTGCCACCTTCCCGAGCAGCGTGGAAAGTATAAGTGGAGAGGACTGAATGAAATCAAAAAATTCTAGGGCTGCCACATGGAGCCTTGAAACTACTAGTAGATAGTTTAGACAGAGCATCAATAAACAAGACGATTAGAACCAAGAGGGATAGAAACGGTCGCCGTCGTAAGGGAGGAAGAATAGGAAAGGAATTCTAAGGAATGCAAGAAAGTCGTAGAAAAAGTAGGGAGTGCTGATAGGAAGGGCTGTACTTCAAAATGGCTAGGGCTATAATGACGGTGCGAAAAAAGGAAATCATTCCACGGCTGAAAACAGTTGGGTGGCCGATAAGTCGAAAGTCCCAGAAAGGAGCTCATGTCGAATGTTTGCCAGAAGAATCAAAGACGAGCTATCAGGACAGAAAAAACATATTTATGAGAAAGATATTAGCGACTCGAAATTAGGGTGGTAATTGGCCTATGAAATTAAAGGGAATTAAAAGAAAAAATGCCTATTTACCCAGCTGACGCGTTCCGTCTTCAGAAGCGCTATCGGGAATTGTTGTCTACAGCCATCTGACTCTTGGGGTAAAGCGTCACCAACAACTGATACGCTATCAGCAAGAGCTGCATCACTCATCTACTCAGGTACCAACCGACACAAAACCCATCAGTCCGCATTTGTATTGTCCGTGCTTTTTCGTGGCAAATTCTGCTTCAAGTTAGGGCTGGCAGGGAATTTTTCCTAAGGAGATGGGGATAAGGGCTAGGGGAGGGTGCTATGAGTTTACCCTAAAACCCTCAGGCATGTTCAGTGCGGTCCGTTTCGATACCTGCTTTAGAGGGAGTCAGATGCAAGGGAAGCCAATTGTTGGAACTTCGACCTCGGAATTTGACGTAATCAGCTGCTTGTGAAGGGTGCTAACAAGTAATAGCTATCAGTTCAGCTTAGCACCTCCTCATAAGCTCAGCTATGGCTGTTACTTTATCAAAACTTAGAGTATGTATAAGGAACAGTTCCCATCGACCCTATCCAGTTGCATCCCTTTCCAATTCCTGCTTCCATTCGACGTTTCACAGCTTTGTGAGAGTATAGAGGGAAACCCTGGAGTGAAAAAACGCCTGACCATATCTGGGTGCAAACAACCGACAATCAGCTCGTTCCACGGATGTGAATGGACAAAAGCGGCTATGTCGACAAATATTACAGCCCGATCGCAACACTGACTGCTGGCCACTACCTCCTGGCCATACCTTTGCCTGAATTGACATTTGCAGCTTCTGATTGCCACCTACCCTGGTTGGTTGAAGTGTTCTCCCACACATCCTTCTTTTCGGTTGCACTCAGTTGGTATTCAGGAATGTTCTAGCGTTTCACAAGAAACGATCAGCTACTGAACACCTCAGCAATTTCCATTACCGTAGTCTGTCACCTTATAAAAGTGGTGATAATGCAACTGATAAACCCGGTCTTGCCTCTGCCACTGGCTGTACGCGACTTTTCAATTCTGGAATTTTCCGGGTTTGAGCAGAAGCCCCGTTCCTGTTCGCCACTCTTTACATCTTTCATCAACACGTCAGTCATCTCCGAGGATTGCTCGTATTCGGGCACACAATGACTGTTCATGAATCATGCTGACGTTCGCGTAACCACCGAGCCTTTGGGGCATTCCATACGCGTGCTGGAGCAACGTCGTCGTGTTTCGGAAATGTCTATGTCCCCTTCAGTTTTCGTTCCACAATCAGCCCTTATCTATATGGCTATCGATCACGTTTCGCAATGGAGGAGACCGTTGCCGCACGTAACCATTCCGGTCGACAGCTTTGTTCTCATCTCGTGTCCGTTATTCATTACGCTGTGGCAGAGCCTCTTGCCAATTCTTTCCAAGGCCTTAATTACCAACTGTTCCGTTAGGCTTTAGGTCGCCTTCTCTGGTAGACGTCGGAAACAGCATGGGAAGCTCAGAATGTTTCTTTGCCGTCTTTAGATGTCCATAGAGATTCGTGGTACAAGGTTCTGTTGATGGAAGATTTGTTCGTCTGAGAAACAACCTCCAGGCTTCAAGACTCAGCGACACTAGGGATTCCGCAGCCGGAAGACTCTGTGGGGAGCTCCGATTCAAGATATTTCGTCCTGAAAATGCTAAAAGGTGATCATATCGAGCGTGATCCAGCGTCCACAAGTGTAGGGTGGTGTGGTCGCTGGTCTGCTCGAAAACTGGATGGGAACTACATTCGGGAGCTCCATAGAAGCTGAGATGTCCGCTTTTGGTCCCATGCCTTGTTATCGCTTGTGTGCGGTCAGGCCGTTTCTTTCAGTAGCTGGTGGGAAAAACGAAAAATTCCATTCCTACTGTTTGGTGGAAGCACATTGATCGATTTGATGTTGACTTGAATGTTTGTCATGGTGTTTGATAAATCTTTTGCTGATAAGTGAGGAACCTTTGCTGTCAGTGCCCATTCCCCGGCACTCCCCCCCCCCCCCTTCCCCCAATAACATTTTGAACTACGGAACGCCGCCCAGGTGAAACAGATATGCTGCAGGGCTGCTGTGATGTGCAAACATTGATGAATTATTATAAAAGGCACTGAATCGATATGAGTTCGTTGTGCTTTTCATGGCGCCCGAATAGCACCTTTGTTGGCTGCAGCAGTCTTGCCATAGCACATTAGTCTCTGGGGAAATGGGTAGAGTTACTGGGTAAATACGAGGCTTGGGCTGTACAGATCTGGCGTGACCCCTGGCCTAAGGCCGTAAGACCTTCCAAACCCACGAAAGTACCTCTGAAAAGGGTACTGGTAGGAAATCTGAACTGGACCAAAATACGATTTCCCCCCATGTAGGGTAGAAAGCCTCAAAAACAGGTTCATTTTTCTCGGAACTCCTTGGTAACCTCGCTCCATCTTGGTCTTCCGGAAAAAGACGTAGAAACTGACGTGAACCATAAAAACTTCTGTTTCCTGGAAACCGGCCATACCGATTGCTCTACGTCCAGAGCTCCTCTCACTTGAATGTTCGAAACTATTTTTTTTTCCGTGCTGTGAAGGTACCTCATTCCGAAAATTTGCCCTTTCCCCAGTGTTGGTAACTTTTTTTTCTCTCTGCCCTGTTATTTACTTTCATTATTGATTCTCATTGAGCTAGAACTTCATGCAGTTCATTAGCGATTTCCACCGTTTTGTGGCTGAACAGCTATTTCACTTTCCAATCTTTCGACATTCTGATCTTTTGCAACATTTCTGATATCTAAGGGTGGAGATAGGGTGATGGCAAGGGGCGTATCGTCTGCCACCATTTTGGAGTAGAATGACCAAATGGTAAAGCATCTGTGGTTTCCTGACGGTGAGGAAATTTCTCAGTCGGGGAAGTATTTCACCTGTTTGTCTCACCTTCCTCTCACCCTTTTCCCATTTTTTCTCAGAACTTCAGGGGAACTTTAAAAGCGGGTCACTTTGGAAAATATGAGATTTCACAGTTCAGGTTGGATTTGGTCCTTGCAACAACTACAAGGAGTAAATGATGACTCTAGTGCAGTCTCCGAAAAAAAGACTACAGTTTTGGGGTCGACCCGAGTTTGTCTTTCAATTGTCATCCTATTTTCCTAATGTCATCCCGTCTACCTAATAGTTCGAGCTGTCAGACAGCAATTCGTACCAGTTCCCGAGTTGTTTCCTCCGGGAAGGCTGTTCTTCAAGGATAATCTAGCCGTGGCCGTCGTGTTTTATATTTTTCTATGGCGTGTTCTGTTCCCCATATAGAGATTTTTCATGGGAAAATTCCCCATTTGTGGTAGCAAAAAATTCAAAAGAGGCTCGATTTGTGCTGTACCAAAACTATAACAATTGGGTTTCATATACTTGATCGGGTTTGACTCTCCCCCCCCCCTTCCCCCCCCCCCCCCCTCCCCCCTCCTCCCTGAGTGATTTTTGGGGCACTACGGTATTTAGGAAGTGAAGGGTAACGTGAACCCTGTAGAGCTGACGTGAGGTACTGATAAGGCTAAAATTCCTGTTAAGCAGCTATGGAACGGCAACTGTGAGAAATCAGTCCTCAAAAGAAAATGAGTTCCTTCTGTGTTTTAAAAACCATCGCCATTTTTGAGGCCTTTGAGGAAAAACTGCATTTTCAGTTACCATTATCAGGTCCTCCGCTTCATCACCTCATTTCTTTCTCTGCTTATAAGGTCAGATAGTATTCTTTGGCTGATGCTGAGCATTTGCACCAAAATTAATGTTATGTAGGCTAATGTCTGCCAAGAAGGCTGAGATTCTCTCGAAAGCCAAGTAGGTCGTGGTTGGAGGAGATTTGAGGAGATTTTTTATGACGTGTACTGCTTCGATGACGAAAAGATTTCTTTATTGATATACTTTCTTAAATAACAGTTCTAAACAACTTGAAAAGAATTCCAGTAACACCGTCTCGGCCCTAAAATAATTAGATTTATTTTCAAAAGTTCGGGGGAGCATCCAGCATGGTTCCTACTGTAGCCAGTGAGTGGAGGGAATTTCAAACTTTGCAGACCTGAGATGAGGTATTAATCACCCTGAAATTCGTGTAAACCTTCAATGAGAAGGCGGTTATGTATTGCCAGTCTTCCTGTGGGATGTGATCCACTAGAGTTGTTGGACGGCACGGCTATTCTTGTACGAAGGTAATCTGCACGTTTCGGTACCAATTCGAATCTCTATGCTACATCTTAACATTTCCCCCTCATTTTTCAGGGTCAAAAGTAAATCATGTTGTTTTGTGAGCATCTACTCCTGTAGGGTAGTGATATGGGCTTTTTTCTGCCTTTGTAGAGGGTTTGCCGTAATTGAAAGAATTTTTTATGACTTGTACTGCTTTATCACGAAAAACCATTTTCGTGTAAAAATTTTCCCTAAGAGTGACTGCAGACCATTCAGAAATATTCCTGCCTCATCAACACTTTATAATATACGTCGGTCTGACCCCGGAATGGAGGTGAAAGGTACTACTGTATACAGAGCGTGGGAGGAATTTCATACTTTCCCATCTAGGGTGACGAGTCATATTTGTGTTATCCCGAACTTCGCACCATATGGAATACAAGGTCTTTTAGGACGACGAAGTCACTTCAAACATCGAATATGATGACCGTTTTTGAGACCAGATAACTAAGTAAACATAAATAAAAATAAATAAATTCTGGTTCTATGCTATGACCTATGCTATAAATCTTCTTTGAGTTCTATGCTTGATCACCATATTTCCCCCACAGATCTTACCTAGAGCGAACGGAACGATTGAGTAGTTCGCTTTTGAGTATTTACATCGGAATGATTATGATTTGGACTGATTGCTGTTTGGGGGGTTGAATATGACCTTTGAACCAAAGAAGGGATCCAAGGGTCGCGCTTGGAAGGGATTCTTCTATGGTTCGTACTGTTTCTTTAGAAGAAAGATTTTTTGGTCAGACAACATCCCCAACGGTGATTGCAAACATTTTATAAGGGATTCCTTTTAGGCTTTTCTAACAATAAAATAATTGAGTTTACATTCGAGGTTTGACGTCGGGTTTGACCACCAGCATGATTGTCAGGGCACTACTGTATGCAGGGGGTGGAGGGAACTTGAAATTTTTAAGGGGTGGCCTGTTGGGCAGTAACGCTGAAAATCGTGTCGATTTCCTACAAGATGGCAATCGTGGACTTGGAGCCCTTCTGAGGAGGGGAAATACTTTTTTTTTATTTAGGGAAGGCTATGGCCAACACTGAAGTGCCAGAGGAAGAACTACATTTTCTGATTCCGGGCAGGGTTTATATGCTTCACCACCTCGCTTTCCTTCAGTTCCTACAGACAATCTCAAACGCTTTAGAGTAATGACACCTACATGAATGCGATTCAGACTTATTATCTAAAATAAAGCTCGGTTTTACCTTCTGGTATGGCCTGCGTTGTGCGGGAGGGATTTCTTTATGGCTAAAACTGCCTTAATTTCAGTAAGATCTTTTCCTGTCAAAATTCCTTCCGCAATGATAAGAACGATTTAGAAAAATCCTCTATCAATGTTTCACCAATACTAAAACAATTAGGTTTCTCATTTGGGTTTGACCATCGGAATGTCCAGGGCACTACTGTAGGCAGGGATTGGAGGGAATTTGAAATTCTTCACAGGTGACCTAATGGGTGATTTTTTAGGGTATGACAATCATGTGGTGGATATCCGTTTGGAACTTCTGAATTCATGGGAACATTGACCTAACTGTGGTTTCCGAGAAAAAAACTACATTATTTGACACCAGGCAGAGTTCGTATGCTTCAATGCCTCTCCTTTACCTCAGTTCCTACGGTCAGGCAGTAATCTCAATAACTTTCGAGCAAATACACCTGTACAATTGTGTTTCAAGTTTATCATTTTATCGAGAAGGCTCGGTCACTTTCAGATCGGACTTGCGTTATGTCCAGAGGGGATTTTTCGAAGGTTCGCACTGCTCTGATCACGGAAAGATTTTTTTTTTACAATGAAATGCTCCCAACGCTGATTGCAAAAACTTTGAAAAGATTTCATTTGATGCTTCTCTTACAATAAAACAATTGAGTTTTACATTAAACGTTATGTTCGACCACCGCCATGATTGTCAGGGCACTACTGTATGCAGGGAGTAGAGGGAATTTGAAACTCTTCGCGGGTGGCGTAATGGGGTGTTAACGCTGAAATAGGTGTTGATTTTGAATGAAATGGCAATTACTCGATAGAATTCCTTTTTTGGAAAGAAAATCCTACCAAGAAATGTTTGTGAAGACGATGACCATTCCACGAGCCTGCGACGAAAAAAGTAGTCATGTTTTTTGTTACCAAACAAGGTTTCTGTGCTTCAATGAATTTCTTCCCCTCAGTTCCTTCTATAACGAGCGAATACCAACCAATTTTGAGGGAATGCACATATATTATTGTTATTAAAGACTATTTCCGTCTGGGGCTTGTTTTCACCATTGGATCAGACTTGGTTTGTTCAGAAGGGATTTTCAACTGCTTTGATAGACATCTAAAAAACTCTTAATAATGCTTCGATAACACTAAAATAATTAAGATTTACATTTCGGTCACACTCCCGGGTGATGATCACGGCACTGGGGAGACGGGCGTTAGGAACGTTTTGGGTAATCAATTTGCCGCACGCGGCTGTCGCGGACCACTCATTCGCCGTTATTACAGCTCTAGCGTTCTTCATACAGCTCAGTCGATATGCGATCATTATTTTATGCATAATTCTACTATTAGTACTTTTGTTCTTGTATTTCTTACCTACTGCTGCATCCTGCTACATACCTTCGCGCGCGCGCCCCTCTCACCGCGACGCGACCATTTCGTTCCTAACGCACCACACCCACGGCACTGCTGTACGCAGGAGTGGAGGGTATTTGAAACTCTTCAGGGGTTCCATAATGGGGTGTAACTTTAGAATTATTGCTCTATGAAATTGCCATCGTGAACCGAAGAATTTTTGAAAAGAGAAATTCCTTTGTCCTATTGAAGACGATGACCATTCCTGTGGTCTCAAGGAGAAGCTCCAATTCTCGGCATCTAATCGAGTTCGTGTGATTCACAGCTGCACCTTACTCTGGGCTTTTGACTCAGTAGAAGAAATCGTGTTCTTTCTTGGGTATTTTTACCTAATTGAACGTGATTCAAGCTAATTTCTGCCGAGAAGGCTGTGCTGCAGCTTTCAATCGAAGTTGCCATCCTTCGACAGAATTTCTTCTGTGACGCAAGCTGTTTTGACGTGGGAAAATTTTTTATGAAGAAGTAGTATTATTGGTGGTTACTTGTATCAAAATAAGATTTTTATTTATGCTTTGCGAACACTAAATTAATTGCATTTCACTTCACAGGTTCTGTTTGACCACCCCAGAGTGACTTGACCACCCTGGAATGGCTCTACGGGCACTACTGTACGTGAGAACAGGAGGGAACTCGAAACTCCTCAGAGATTACACATGGGAACGATACTCTTGAAATTCTGATTACTCCGAGTAAGTGACAGTATGGGAAAACTCTCTGGGAAAAGTAAATGATGGCAATGCTCATCATCTCTTTGTGTCCTATGGGGTCGTCTGAGAAGTCATAGAGCCCTCAGACAACACTGTGTGACAGTAATCGTGATTGCTCTTTCGATATCTGTTAAAGGCTGGGAACTCTTTATTCAAGCAGTCAGTCAGTTGAAATAATCGGACTACGTACTCTGCCTAATTGTGGCTATAAGGAGATTGAATACTTAGATGTGTTAATTATAGGTGGCTCTACTAAATCCTAATGTTCGTAATGGAGAGGGGTCGAACTTAATGGTTACTTTGTTCTCTTTGTCTTTGCTCTCATGACTTTGTTTTCCACCATTTTGGGGTGCTTTGTTCCTGTCACTTTTTCATGCCGCACGATAACAATATCTACCTTCGATGACGTGGACATACGTAGTCCACTCTGCCACTCGGTTCCGATCTTCACAACGGTAGGGCTGCAAACGAATGAGCTTTCGAATTTCGAACGAATCAACATTCTTATCTTTCTTTTCAGTGTTTGATCAGAGCACCTTCAGAGATACCTATTTCACCTTGCATCCCTTTAGAGGACACCAAACAGCTGAACTGGGCTTCCGATTGGAAGGACCGTCGTGAGGCCAATGAACTTGTGAACATAACAGGCTTAGAGGATGTCCAGGTGTGAAAAAAAGGGGTTTACTGCAGTTCTTCTGCAAAAAAAAGCTCAAGAACAGATGTGTTCTGGTACCGAAACGATGGCAGACAGTACCACATATAGTGTAAGATCAATGGCTTTTTCCGGTAATCTCACTCATCACTTAATGTGAGCTTCCTAAGTGAATTACTCGTTTCTGAAGGTTTTTGGTTAGTCTTCTAAGGCGCCGCTACTTTACATCCCAAGCTGAATTTCCGGATTCTTAGCCCTCCATATTGACCTTGGTGATGAGGCTCTTTTAGGTTCATAGTCAGTTAAAAGGGCAGCTTCCTATATAAACTAAAAATTCGACAACTTTTCGGAAGGCAAAGGCACTTCGGATGTATTGGCAACGTCAACATGCGGGCGACGAAATGGCAAATGATGCGTGGTTCTTCGGTAGTTTTCACTTTTTTGGAAACTACTTATGACTAGTTACTCTTATGCCTGAATACCCATATTCTGGAAGATCCTAAATCATTCCAAACTGAATTAGAATGTTCTCCGGCATTCCTGAAGACCAGCTTGAATCACCGCGATTAATGAACTCTTCTTTATGAGTGAAGAGTTAAATATGGCCCACCGATTCCAATTCCGTACTCTGCTTTCATCGATTCAGCGATTTTAGATGTCAGAAGAAATCCTATAGAAATCGTGCTTCTCACAATGTTCCCGGCTGTTTGTTGATAATGCCATATCAGCAAGCAAAGAGCAAATGTGATTTTGCTCCGAATGTTGGGCGGTTGTTTGCTCTTGCAGGTTTTGCCGAGCGGCCAAGCAGCTGATGACAAAGTGTATTTCATATCGAATGACTCATCGAATATTCGTCAATATTCTTGAAGGCCTATTCACCATCGTTTAGACGTCGTTTAATTTGCTTTTGCCTCGTTTTCAGAGTTTTCTGGTTCAAGTATCCCCATGTGAGGCAAAATGTACGACGAGGAGCCGCGTGCATTCTGCAACATGCCCCTCAGTGTAAGTTTATTTAGTTTATTTTGAAATCACATAACTTCAGTGTTCTCCAAAGAAAGTGAACATGTCTGGATTCCCACTTGAAAGATTTGTTGGTTAATCAAGCTGGGCTGAACCTGGTTTGAGAGGTTTCCCCCTTTGGTATTACCTCTGTAACTGGGCGTGTACGTTTTTGTTGTTTCTGTTTTCTATGTAAGGTGTTGATTTCACTATTGATTTATTATTTGTTGTATCTTAATGAGCTTAATTGGTCCCCTTGGTTTCCTTTTTCTCCACCCTACTGAATACTGAAAATCAAGGGAGGGTGGCAAGGGGAGCCCAGGGGGGGGGGAGGGGTGGTTCATGCCCTTCAATGGTTTGGTTCGAACCATTTTTCCAATTGATTGCCTCTACCTTGGAATATATTTGATTAAACATTTCCTCATTGGCTCAATAGTTTGATCCATTTATTCCCGTCCCTATCCATCCAGTATGAACTGTAAGGGTAATAGGGGTAAAGAATGTTGAATGTCAACATCAACTTACTAGCCCAACCGGTCCTGCTCCCCTCTTTTTACTGATGATCATTCGCGATGGACTTGTTGGTTTACTGGTTTTTTTATTAATCACACCTACTTTTCTTAACAGTGTGAATGTGATGGGGAGCCACTCTATGGGAATTGAATAATATATTGCCATTTCAGTCGTGTAATAAGAACAAATCAGGTGTAATTATTTGCGCAGCACTCAGAACCCTCTTCACCTTTACTGGTTCTGGGAAATGTGCTTGATGTCTCTTAGACCTCTTTTCAATATTTAGGCTGGATAAAGCTCAAAATCTGAAGTGAGGAGGAGGGGAAGGGGTGAGCAGAAGGTAGTGGGGGGGGGGCATAAATTGATGAATTACAACGCACGGAAGGGGCCAGTTTGGGCTGAAAGATCAAATCGCAGCTCGAAATCCCCGTAGTGTTATTCGTATAAGTCTCCTGTGGGAAAAAAACCAAGGAAAAGCAGTTGGAAACGGCTAGAGATAGCTCCAAAGAATTGTATTCAATTTTTCAGGGCACTGTTGGAATACTCAGCTCTCTGGTTCTCCTCTCACAAGTGATCGCATTATTTCTTGTCTGCTCCAATAATTTTTTCATTTATTTCTTCGAACTTCTGATCGCATTTGGAATGGTATTCTTCCTTTCACAAGGCGTACGTCAGCAAAAACCTGGGCATTTAACCATTTATATAGCCTATTTGGTGAGTTGTTACTAATTTTTGTAGAGATTTTCGTTTTTTAGCTTACGTGATCCATGAAATGCTTTCATTTTTTCCATTGCAGAAATTCAGAAATCGTATCCAACAATCCAACATTTTATAGCTTTGTTAACGAGCAATGCAAATTTTCTTTTTCTCGGCTATCAAAGGGTGAATGGTGTTGACAAGCGCAGTGTGAATCTGAAAAAAGGTTCCCTTGTTTGCTGTACGAAGGTGTACGAAAAGTCTGGAATGAGCACTAAAGTTGGCTTTTTCTTTTATTGATTCGTCGGTTCAGTCAAGTGTTTTGAAGGGCTGGTGAAGCTTGAAGGCATATCAGTAACAATAACTACAATCCGTAGGGATAGTTGAATGAGGTCGGATCAAATCGACGGTTTCGAAAATTGGAATTGCTAGATGTGATCGGCCAAGGAGCGCTCGGCAACCGATTACCTTGAGATACCGAGATACTCTGTTACCATAAAGATAAGGGATAGAGCATATACAGATACTTGCGATGGCCATCCAATGCAGAAGTCAAAGTGCTAGCCTCCCAGACGAGCCTCGACCAAATAGCCAACATCGGAAGTATGATAAGCTTGATTGATCTGGGCGAGAATCTATCCTGGGTTTGATCCCGTACCGTGCCCGTGGGGTGTTGCGTTATATCTACTTCCGATTTAATTTGGAGTTCAAAGACTTATAAAGGCTGGCTAACTGGAATTTTCGAGAGAAATTATTGGAAAAAATTTTTGATTCATATTTGAAACTTTCATCTCAGGGTAAGGTGTTTTCAGGCCATTTACGTGTTTATGATGCTCTTCATAATCTTTGGAATACTGGTTGGTTTGAGTTTTTTGCCAAGTTATAGACATAAGTACTGTGATGAAATCGTTGTGACGATGAGAACTACAAAGATGTCATCATCTCCCGCATCTCCATTGGAAACAAATCGTATAGGTAAAGACATGCTTTGTATTTGAACCGGTTGCTTGAACAAAATGTCCTCTGTGTTCTTTAAATGCCCGCTGAAGGCTGTAAAAGCAATAATACGAACCTGGCTGACAAGCACTCAGTTGGTTTTGGGTATCCAGAGGGTTATGTAACTTCCCGAAAATTGCACTTGGTATGAGCCCTCTACATAAAAGTCAACAGTCAAAAATGTTCAAAGTTAGTACAACGTATTTTATAGGAGTGCCATGTATTTTACTTCTTACTGAAATCGTAGTAGTAATAGAAAGTGCACTTAGTTACTTCTGACTTCAATTTAACTTGTAACGACGATAAACGCTCAAATAGATTACTCTCCTTATTTATCACTGTGTTGAATTGTGGTCCCCAAAAGCAGTAACCTCCATTTTACCTGAATAATCGATCTTTCAATGTTATTGAACGTTTCTACGAATTTTTTCCAATTTTCAGAGAATCCGTCCTCGCAAAGTGACTCTGACGAGGATGACGACCCCAACTGTGTCCCACTAAACGGAGCATGTAAGTGGGATTTCCCTGCTTTTCCATCCATTTTGATCAATGGTTACCGTTTTCTGTTCTGAATTTGACTGAATTACCAATTCTGAAGTATATTTTTCAGTTTGGGCAAGCGTTTGGGTGTCAGTGGGGCTTTCCATCCTTAGCGTGCTGATTGCGTGCATTCAGATTCGTTATACTCTGGTACTCTACAGGTTCCTACGTACACGCCAACGACAGTACGTTACCAAAAGCTTCAGCTATTAATCTATTGATTCGACTCTATCGATTTTTTTGAGCTTTAGACTTTGGCCCGTAACTTCACTCTAATATTGGTTAGGGCTCCGATTACTAAGTGCGTCCTACGAGTGAATAGCTCTGGTCCAGAGGGCTTAGGTGTTTCCGTTAGTAGAATCTGATCTAGAAACTGCTTGAGAGTTAGGACTCTTCAGGGGGTGTGGTGCGTTAGGAACGAAATGGTCGCGTCGCGGTGACGGGGGCGTCGCGCGCGAAGGAATGTAGCAGGATGCGGCAGTAGGCAAGAAATACAAGAACAAAAGTGCTAATAGTAGAATTATGCATGAAATAATGATCGCATATCGGCTGAGCTGTATGAAGAACGCTATAGCTGTAATAACGGCGAATGAGTGGTCCGCGACAGCCGCGTGCGGCGAATCGATTGCCCAAAATCGTTCCTAACGCCCGTCTCCCCTCTTCAGGGCTCTCTGTATGGCCATTTACCGTGCTACTACGAGTTTTCTTCAAAGGGATTGACCCGGTGACCAGTTGTATAAATCGTCATTCTGAACTAGAAGGCTACCACACCCCCCTCGTTCAACATATGCTTAGCCAATGATTTCCGAGTGATTGAATAGGTTCAGATTCTTAATGAATAGGTTTCCATGAGAGAAATTCATTGTTTCAGGCTTCGCTCAACAATGAACGTCAGCTATCAGCACTTTGTACCCGGTGCACCTCCACGTTACACACCCGAATCTCCTCACACCATTCAGACTTCACCAGCACAGGTAGAAGCGGGTCCTTTACCACCAAAACTTAGCCAACCTGAAGTAGCAACACTCCACGCCGAGTCACTAATGCCGCCACCAGCAAATCCACCTCCGTCACCTATGGAAAAGCCTATACTACCGGCACCGTTCCTACGTGTTGAAGGGCCACCCGAATATACTGAAAGGCCTGGACCGTCTGAAATCACCTATGTGACACCAACACGACCACACGAAAATATGGAGGAGGTCGACCTCAACGAGGTTAGATCTCCATCGCGGGTTAATCTTCTCCATTAGTTTGATTGTGTGTATTCAGAGATTTGTATTGGAAATAAAGATGAAAAACTTCTCGTCTCGCAATTTATGAACTTCCCTTGTTTTCCTGTTAGTATATCTCTAGGATAACAGTAGACCAAGGCTTATTGGTTATGGTGTATATGATGGGAGCTCATGATCCTTGGGAGAGTGTGTGTACTTTAAGTCAGAGGACCCAATTTGCTGAATGTCTACAAGCTCAGTGTCAAGTAGAGGAGTTAGAGCTTTCAGGCGTCGTGTACCTCCCTTGATCGCTAGGTAGTTTTACTGTTATTTAGGCAGTAAAGACTAGCCCTACCACTTTTCTTAACTTAGGTTGCGATAGAACGCTAGCGATGAAGGGATGAGGGCTCAAAAGTAGTGATTTACCCCATAGAAGGGCAAAGATCAACAGACGACCTTCCACATCACAACCGCTTATTTTCTCAGCCTGTTTGTTACTTGAACGGAAAAAGCTCCAAGGTTAACGGGGGCAGCTCTAAGTAACAATGGCTCCAGGATCAGAGTTATCCAGAATCCGAAGAGAATTATGATGAGTAGAGCTCTATACATGAAGCGAACCAGGTGCTCAGGTGGTAGCGGCTTTGTTCAGTAAATACTGGCCCTACAACCTAACGCATAAATGCTGAATTGTAGTTATCGAGTGCATGCGCATGCCGAAAAAAAGTTCTTCTTTCGAATAATCCATAATCTACTTTGAATCTTTGTGAGAATAGTGAATAGATGAGTTCTTTAGTCCCTCAGATAGAGCAAGAACTGAACTAATTTATTCTGTGAACTCGTTTCCGTAAATATTATTTTGAAAGGCTAATTGGATTAATGTTTTTCTGACAAAAACTCAGCTGACAAACAGCTCGGACACTAGCCCTAAAAGTATTGACGTTTTCAGGCAACATCTACTCGAAAAAATCTTACCAGATGAAGCTAATCCTATTTGAAGAGGCCATCGTCAGAAAACAACAAAGAAACTACATAACTTATGAAAAATGTGTGCTGCTCAAAAGAAAGCTCAGAAACTTGACAGTCCGCACCGTTAAATAAGTGCAAAGAGATTGAAGAGTATGTTCGTACTATTGCTTCGCTGCCTTAATCTCAGCTCAAATTCCATAATGTAATGACCCTTATATGGTATTTTTAATGATTTCCAGAAAATTGCTGATGTGAAGGCAGTCGTCTTGCCTTCACAGATGATTTGCCTCCGGTACCTGACTCCCGAAAGGCAAAAGGTTCAGGTAATGTAGTAGGATTGTGTGTTCTACCGGGTCGACTCCTTGAATTCGCTCTTAGGCCCATTCAGAGCACCGCCCAAGAGCGGAAAGCATTTAGATTCGAGATTTCGTGATAGTGTGGTTAGACACCTTGGAACCTCCGCAAGATCCAGTGAATGCCTTTCTGCCAAGTTGAGGGGAATATCGAGGAATACAGGCGATCTGTTTAACTTCAATTTTGTTCCTCACAAGGGTTGGGATAAGAACTCTCTCTGTCGTTTCATCTGGGCGTTTTGCCTACACTGTAGTCTATCAGCTTGAATTAATTATAAATGACTCTATATGCGCCCTCGCTCTCTGTTGGTTACGCATTGCACGAAGATTGATGAATTTCCGGGTTGTCATCCTAGCGGTAGAGTTCTATGGCGACATTTCGGATAGACATATGGGAATGTTTTTAGTTTTGGTGGTTCCCGAACACATGAAGTAATTCGATTCACTGATGCGATTCAGGAAGTCTACCTATTTCGCCCAGTCCTACTATGGACATGAGCTTCCCGACACCCTGGGGAGTGAACTGATCGAGTTCGTTCATGGTGAAACGAATAACACCTTTCGTGTATACGCGCTCACGTGTGCGTCATACTGGACAGAGTGTAGACATTTCAGCTTGATTGGATTTGTTTCCTTTGGCTCCCAAGGAACTATGGCTCATAGTTCCTAGTCTACTGGCCCTGGAGGGTTCTCTAGTAGACATGCATGGGCTTCTTCTACTCCGTCTTTGCTGCACAATGCTGTTCGTTCCTGCAGTCATCTCATTTTCTCTCGTTCTTTTTTATGGCATGGAAGACGAGTTAATATGCTCCCTGGTGTATTAATTTGATTTATAAGAGTCGTTGCACATGGTTGGTTACTTTAGCCTCCCATTTGTCGAAATTTCGAATTTCTCCAACGTCCAGAGAGTTAGTGTTGGCAGCTTTCCAATGAAGTTCGGAGATAACCGTCAGGAAGCATTTCCAAAGGGAATCCAACCCAAGCATTCTTGACGATGCTTAAATCTATCGGGTTTGATGCACCACGCATTCAACTTTTTTACAGAAACTGAGAGGATGTGTTTCTACCGAAATCAGTGACGGGAAGAGCAGAGTAACTGGCTGATTTCTATGTACGCTTATATTCACTTAAACAATTTCATCTTTTTATCAACGAACTGATAGTGATTTGGTAGAGTTCTTGATTAGCTTGCCTAAATCAGGTCCGAGAACGAAACATATGTCCGCTGTAAGAATATCAATCCGTCCTTTAGCAGCCTGGAACTTCCCTGAACTAGAATTCGTATAAAAATTCATGGAAGCACTCCAAACACTCGATTAAATAAGTTATCCGAATTCTTCATAAAGTTTTTAGGCACAATCAATGAAGCCTATGTACTAGGTAAAAGAAATTTGATGAAATGGAGATCGTATCCAATTCCATCTAGTATGACGTGATGAACCCTTATATATTACCCTATATAGCCTTATATGCGATTACATCTGCCTTTTCCTTCATAACTATGCTTCTCCTACGAACGATTTTCCTCTAATACTCCTATTATTACTTCTATCAATTGCTTTTTGCACTCAATCACATCCCTAGATGCCGCCGCTAGTGCACCTGCCTCTATATGGCCCGAAAAAGAGTGGCCCAACAGGTTGCCGATATCCATTGATACCTGTGCCCATTTCGCTGTCATACTGAGAGCACAGTAGAATGTGAAGAGTCAGGTGATATTCAAGAACGTATCGAAATGCCCTAATGATATCCCTTTATCAATTTTTACACTGAGACAACCTTCCTAGTAGGCGGTAATTTACGGCATGCTGCGACTCGTCCACAGTAAGGGGGATTTTTCACCTTTGGGGAGAGAGGCAACGAGCGAGCCTTCTGCCAGCTGCCAGTATCAAATATAGCATCGGAGAAACACGAACCAAGAAGCCATTCTGTTCCCGAGCCCATTCTAAATAGCCTTTTAGATCGACAAAAGAAAAAACTGTGGTGGAAATGAATTTACGGCGATAAACTCGAAATGAATTTATGATGATAAACTTCCCGCTTACTCGCACTTTACTTTTTGTTGAGAAATTCGAGCTAGAAAAACTTCAGAAGTCAGACAAGCGAAGAGTCAGCGTGTATCACATGACCGAACCATTTCATTAAGAGGAATGTACGTATATTCGTCATCCGAGAAACATGACACGCATTCGTTAATCATTTAGTGCCATTATAATAACTAGAACCCCCACTGAACGCTGTGTGGGCAGTGTGCTTATATGAATGGAGTCTACGGTACCTGCACGTGGTGGGTGACTCTGGTGACCATGAGGTTTCCTGCATAAAGTTTGCGGTAATTTGGTATTTACCTTGGTTGAACTCGAACAGGCCAGTGAAACAAAAGCTTTATCTTTAAGGCACACACAGTACAATGAAGGCAAAGATATTCACAAAAAACAATAATGGAGTACAACACAACAGGTTAAGATATGCAATTACAACAACGAGATCTTACTACAGGGATGAGTGTTGGCCCTACTTCTTAGGGCGTCAAGGTGTTAAAAGTTGGGGTCCCTCTTCTTGGGGATGTGGTTAGGAGTGCGTGTCTGAAAGGTTCTCTTTTCTAGGGTAAACCGTGTCCGACTCGAAGCGAGAAGGAGTCACTGGAACAGATTTATGACCTTTTATATGCAGCTGTTGCCGCGCGCGGATATTTCGTGACATTACTGTTTACCATTACCCCGATTTCGTGCCTTCCTTACACCTTTACTCAGATTAGCTCTGGATTGTATAGTGGTGAAGAACTTTGGCTCTTATTGATCCCGTCTATTAGATTGCTTGGGAGAAATTCTCGCTGAACATGGCCCAGTAAGGAATGTAATTGGTAATCCCAGTCATCAAGTAGGCGGGGTTGCAAAGATCCACGTTCTTACTGCCACCTTTCTACTAGAGGTCCGGTACTGATGAGAAACTTCTACCGTCGACTATAACGAACGCTGTACCCCCTCTACCCTAGTTCCGTAGGCCATGTTTCTTTCAGTACTTGCCCTGCAGATCTAATCAAATCGTGAACTATGTCCTCAAGACGAGGAATGAGGTTTTTTGCATTGTTTCGAGCACTCATCATCCCCTCTGCCTCATCTCGCGGAAGATTTCTCTGAGTCAAATATCGAACTGAAACCTTCTCACCGAGAAGCTTTCTTATCCAAGCATTATAAGCTCAAGCCGGCTTTTTGAATACATAAGAGATCTAATGAGGTACAGATTCGATGAAAAGTAGGTGCAATTTCTTTGAACCGAATAATTCATTAAGGGAGGACACACCCACGTCTCCGAAGCTAGCTAACATGGGAATGAGGAAGCGGTAGGAACTGGTACCGATGGAACGAAAAAACAATCCTGGGATCAAGTTCCAGAGTACAACATTGCTTCCTTTAGCATCCTTACGTCACAGGCTTGCTCCTTGAGGTTCTCTAGGCAAATTTCAAATATGAGTTGCAAATGTGGCAATGACATGAGGATGTAGCTTACTCTGAGGTCAGGAAAAAGGCGTAAAATCCTCACAGTGTGTCTTCTCACCAGTCAGTACGACGCGTCGGATGTAGGTACCCTACTAATTAATTTCGATAAGATCAAAAATCGTCAATTACAATTAAGGGTTTTATAGCAGATTCCTGTTCCCCTTAATGTGTGTCTATGCGTTTGATAAATAAGAAATGAATTTCGAAAAAAATTGATTGATAGTGGGGAAGGCTTCTAATATCGTGTCCTGTCCATTGATGGCTATACATAACTGCCTTCTTTGGTGACTTTAATTTTCTGGAGCACTATCTGCCGATTTCATATTCAAGTGCTCCGATCTATGGTATTTTCCCGGAATTTCCGTTAGGTACTACTCGAATGCATGTTCCGCCCTGCTTCGATTGAGTGGGAACAAAATCATTCGGGTGGCGCGGGAGGTCACAGTGGATAGCATAGGCGTTTAAGAGGAGCAACTTAAGATTAATCGAAGGCTACGGGCTTGGTTATCAGAAAATCACTCTAGTTCGAGCCCGTGAAATGGCTGCTGCATGGCAAAGCAGGCTACTGTTTGAGATGCTATGGCCAAGGATAGCTTGTCTTTCTCGCATATCTATGCAGATTCTCCTTTGCAGTCGTAAACCTCCGTAAATTACCAAAAACTAGGCCCTCTGTGTGCCCTCTGACAGCTGTTATTGGTTTTCTTCCGCAGATGGATTTCTGACAGCTCCCACTCCATTACTCTCCCACATCGAAGTATATTACCCAGTGCTTTCCGGATGGTGTCACTTTGAGTGTTTTGCCTTGCCCGCCATCGCTTTACTGCAATGGGCGTGGTCCCCTTGCCAGACATTCAGGCAGTAAGTTCACTATGGTCAATTACATGCTAGACCATGCAGTAAACTTGAGCTCCCATTTCCCACCTTTTTTCGGTCCTTCTTAGGCACTCACTACTTTGAGCGTTCTGAGGTTAGAAGTAGGCTTCTGCTGGCTTTCAAAAATTTGAATTGAGAGATAGGGATGTCCAAGGAAACAGGAAACATCCATGCCCATTTTGGATGTTGCGAGCCTTTTTTACCTCCAAAATTTTGATTATCGGATAAAAATAAGAATGCATCGAAGAGGAATCCTTCGACTTTGACTATAGCTCAATTAAGCCCCATCTACTACTCTTTCTACCGAGTTCCTTTCTACCAAGTTCATTCCCCATGTTTTTATAGGGAAGAAAAGGGAAATTGGGTAGAGCGATGTGTCCTCATAGCTAACAAAGGGTTACAGGTCAACCTCACGCAGGTCTTTGGATCTCAATTCCCCTTGCTGACTCTCAATCAGTAGTAGTGCCGAAAAAACAGGATACCAACACCGAGTTGTACACAGACTGACTCCATATGCCGTATGGGTCGTAAGAAGTTTTTTTTTGCGGAATTTTAGGATGACCACTCCAGAATTATCCTGTAACAGGAGGTTACCGCCACGGTAACCAAGTTTCATTTTTCTTTTCTCTGAACTTTTTTCCTAATTCAGTTTGCCGGCCTTTGGCTAGATATCTCATTACTACTGAAAGTGAATAGTCTGCATAAGTGCTAAATCGTTTTTGTCTGGCTTAGCAAGTATTCGCCTAATGAAGAATTCCTCCTACTCGACTGACTACAGCGGAGGTAGGGCATTCACCCGTGTTGCTGCTAATCCACAGATGGAAGTTCTGGCAAAACTCCATCATTCTAAACTAAGGAAGATGGCTTCCAATTTTGTTTTTTCTTATTTTAGTTTCTCAATTGGCGTGTTGGTAAATAAGGTACAAGAATTCGTTAGTGAAGGTGGGAACGTTGAATAGCTGACTTCCTCAGATCACTCCCCATAGCAAATATGCTTCTAAAAGAAGTATCGAATACGCCTGCAGACCAACGAGTGTTCGAAAGGATAAACCCTCGTGGACCTGTGACCTGTCTTGCATGGTTACGTACTGTTTGACAAACCAGTTTGGACCGCTCTTGGTTCAACTGTTAACCACTGAGGGATCAAGTGGTTCTTCTGGGCGGATTATTCTACAATAAGGGCAGATGGTGATGATTATGTTCCACAGAATCAAAGGAATTCTTCTGCTCTTTTGAAAAATGTCTTCATAATGTTCCGACCTTCCCAACCTTTGATGTAAGGTACACCATTGGAATCTGCTGAAAAGGTCTTTTACTAATATGGGGAAAACCCCAGGGCCAGGGATACAATTTCAGATGGAATTGGAATAGATGGCCTATCCTGAGGAAATCCGGCACCTGTCTATTTGCTTTTTGCTTTTCTCTTACTAAATAACCTTCAGAATTTACAAAAGCGATCCATCGGTGACGTGAGCCGAAACAGTTATCGACAGAATCTACTACTATTTTTAGTAGGCCAATTATCTTTAGCATAGAACAAGATCCGCCATCTGTTTATAGCAGCCTGACGGCTAGACTTTTTGATTACTTCCCTGAAAGGGAACCGGTCGCTGGTTAGTGGAAAAACTGAGAGGTGAGTGTGTGCCTGCGATAAGATCGACTCCTTAATTATCGCTCCCACCGATAGTAACCGGCTAGTAATTCGGTGATACCGGTTCACCTGTCACCTTCTACATGTCCACGAGGGAACTTCGACCCTTCGTTGTTTGACGAAGAATCCAGCCTCATAATCATCTCACCCATCATGTTCCCGCGTGACTCCCTATGCCCCGGCCACTCCCTTCAGAGGAATCAGCTCTCCTTCACAAAAGGTATTCTATGCTTGTGTCTGTGCTATTATCCTTTTACTCTATGAACTCATTATTACTATTATAATTTTAGTAATATACACAGCTACTTCTTACTATTGCAATTATTTCGTTTATACTTGGTCACTGCTATGGGCTATAGTCCTCCCACAACTTTTTACCCTACTGGGACTGCGTAATCATTAGGGAAATCGAATTTTACTCTCAGAGTTGCTTTACCTAGACTAATGATATAACCCAAAAATGTACATTTTGACTCAGTTCTACAGAGCTTCTCCACGCGACGGCCATCTCCTCAATCATGGGAATGTTCCTATATCAAAATGCATAGGCATAATGTTATGTCCCCTCCACTGGCGAAAGCTTCACCTATGAATGCGCACGTAGACGTTTCACCTTGATCAACTCCGAAAAGCCCCTCTACGCATTCATCAGTTTCTTCCGGCTCCTCTATTGCAACCATGCGAACAGGTCCCTCCCCCTTTGGCACAGGCCCCGCCCCTGTGGCGATCCATTACGCAGATTATTGAACAATTAATTAAATACAGATTGCAATTTCGTCCACTTCGTATGCCCAATGCAGTTCCTGTTTTTCCTCAACAAATAGCGCCTTTTTCACATTACAGCTTGTCAAATAGCTGTGATGAGCGAAATAAGCCGTACTCATTTAAGTGCTCTCTGAAATTTAGTGGTGAACTTGATACTTACCTTAGACGTTACGTAAGCAACTATTGTTCAAGATGAGCAGGCTATCCTCCCACTAGCTTATTTGCTTCTTCCAAACCTGTGATTATCATCTAGTACGTAGAATAATTGCCTCTCTCATTGTGGTCATTGAATAGGAGAACTCCTTCAGCTGACACAACAAAGCTCTTTATATCACCTGGAAAGGTTTCACTCAGAGATCATCTAGTCATCCCTTTTTCGAAGATTGTTGATCACCTATCCATTCATCAAAACAAAAGCTTTTACCATCGAGACCAGTCAGCCGTCAAGGTCTCAACTGCGTGACTCTTTTTATCTGAATGATGCATGGCTCAATAAATTTTTAATGATTTCCGAGCTGGTAATTCTTCAAAGTTTTCATCCTCAGTTGTTTTTGTAACAAGTTTAATGAGCCTCCACAATAGTTTGAAGGCCATCCGACATGCAAGACAATGCTCTCATCCACCCGAATAGCATGATGTACATTACCGGGCTCCAGAATCATGGAGTCCTCGATAAGCCTTGGTGGAAGGTAGTGGTCCTGAAGTTAACCCCAGGACCATACTTGCGGTAGGGGTGCGTTTTGTACTACCCCATTACTGTGGAGTTACATTGGTATTCTATCTATGAGCAGACATTTGCTATGAGCTTTTTTTGAGCCTGTGACACCTTAATTTCATTTTCTTCGTAATTACGACTATTTTTATTACGAATCGAGCTAGTGACGAAGCGTTTAGCTCCAGGTGAAGACGACGGCTTGTTTTCTTATTCATTATTCATCATCCTCCTTCATTACTCATTCTTTCAACTCGGTTTTCCTCTGTGAACCTGAAGACTTCACCCAACGCTGGTCCACGTGAGATCTGTGACACACCTTCAACCCCGACCGCCACCTCTTTGCGAGCCGTCATTTTGGGAACAAACTCAGTGTAGTAGCGTTTTATCTGCTGTTCGAGTCAATGCCGGCCATTTTCAGAGCTTCTGACCTCATCTGTTTTTCAAGCACCGGTTTTCTCAACTTCGACCCAGTAGGTATTAAGAGCTAAGCTCGAGAGCTCTGAGTTATCTAGGTTCACATGTATCGAAATAGAGTCGTTACGCTACGGTTCTGAGAATCCGCTTCATCTAGAACAAGGGTGAAAAGGCTTATACGGGGGAAGGCTGACGTAAATGTGTGACATTCCTTTAACACCCTAATCCCTGGAATTATGCATAATCCGATTGATAAGCTTAACTATGTGCTCCAGGTCAAATCTGTGTTCCAGATCGTACAGTTAGGGCAGTCTGGGTTTTGTTCAACTAGTGCAATGTTCCACTGAATCAGCCTGAATGCCCATGTGGGCTTCCTGAAGGATCTTTTACTAGTGAGCTTGCTTTCTTATTGTCATTGTCTTCATCAAAGTTATGCACCCTGGAAGCATGTACGATTCATGCATTTCTAGCAACAATCAAAAGCTGATGTTTTAATTTTGCATAGCTACTGCTTCCAATGCCAAATTTCTATTGAATTCACTCTAAAACCTTCCTGGTCTTCACGTCATTGGGCTATCCTGTTTACAACTTTTTCATGTCGAACACTTTAGTAATTTTTTCCAGGGTTACTTTAAAAACTGAATAAATGTAAGGTCTTGTAATTGCCGATTGATATTTGTTCAAAGAACCAGCGGGAAAATTGCAATTCTGGATTTCACCCATGAAGGAGAAGCCAAAAAATGTTTCGAATAGCATGGGCCTCACCACTGGGAATTTGTATGCGGTAACCTCGAACTTTAACTTTCTGGTTGTGCTTCCTCAAAAAGGATATAGCTGGTTCACCAGCTTATTTTGTGCCAAACTACTTAGCCTCAGCTCACTAGCCAAGGCCCCGTAGTACATCGGCACCATATTGCTTTACATTCGGTTTACTTTCGATCAAGGGTGCACTTCTGTACGGAAGACTATGAAAACCCAAGTCTTTCGGTGTTGGTCAGTCCCAATCTCGTAACCCAAAACTATAGTGTAACTCGAATGTGCATTTGGCCTTAGCAATGTCTCGGGATAGTCAGCGCATATATAAGTCAGTGCTTTAATCCTATCAGGCAAGTCTAGCACTAACCAACGAACCGAGAAGTATGGTGTCGAAGGGTACAAATCCAGTACTTGATCCTCGACCTATGCTTGTGATAGTGTACCACTTAGCACTACTTTCTTGAGATTATTGAACCCAAAGTGCTCTTAAGATAAATGTTTGATGGTCTTTATCCGATTTCTAGGCCCAATTCCGGGAACAGAACGAGGTTCTTCTATCTGCTGTGGTCTATTGTTGTGTGAATCTGTTTACCCCAAAGGGGATAACGAATGCGTAACAAAATTGTCTGAGAGCGTGTGAATCATTCATTTGACGTTATCCATAAACTATCAGACCATGAAGTCCATGTTACTGAAATTGAACGCAAACAGGCCATGATGGACATCGGTTTTTTGTTTCGTCAACACATTCTGGAGATACATCGATGGGGGTTTGCTAGATTCTGTGTCCTTCTCGATTAATGTCAACAGAGTCAGCGGATAAAGCTCAGAAACTTCTTTTTCTACACATTTATGGCGTCATACCCGTTTCTAGGATCTCGGGAATTAGTGGAGAGAATTCTAAGAATATCCGCTTATACTTGGCCACACCTCTCCGAGTCATTTTGAGATTCAACTCTTCAGCCTGTGGGAGTGACGTGCTTAATATGACTGTGGGAAAGTATCTGAATGATCCACGAGTTGGAAATGGCAAAGTAGCAGACCTCAAAGTTCATAAAGCTGAAAACGAACACAAACAAAGCAACAAAATGCTCAGCGATCCGTTATCGCCTCCCACACTGAAATCTATTCATAGGTATGAACAGAATAAGGTGTCTAGGTGTATATTTATTTGATCATTGAACGCGTCACGAATAGCTACTTTCTAAGGTAGGATTACTGCTTCCAATAGGATACGGTAACTCTTACTGGTCTCTGAGCTTTTAACTTTCAAAGAGAAGGGGATGTAGATAAGTTGACAGATGAGCTCTGAGTACCTGCTGAATGTAGCTGCATTGTCCCCCAGAACTACGTTCCTATTCAAATGTGCTATTAGTCTGAATGAAAGTCGTCCCATAATGGTATTTGTGGGTGGCGGTGGAAGTGCATTCGTCAGTTCTCACTTCATAGCCTTGGTCACAGACGTGAACATTCAGAAGGAACCAAAGTTCCTGTTGTGATATCAGCCATTGAATAGTATCTCAAAAGGCGGAGGATAATCAAGTATGGCACATCCCATTGCACGATTCTACGGGCTAGGTTGAGAGGCAGAATGAGTTAAGTGACGTTTCGTAGACTTCTGTTGTTTTCAACAACCGCCACTTGGATTTAGCATTCCTTCAGCACTAGGGCTTTTCATAGGGATAGGAATACGGATACGTTCACGAAGCACAGAGATGTCACACTTGCAGTGTTACCGATGTAGGGTAACGTTCGGGTACGTAAACGCCCCAAAAAACCAACGTAAATTTTTCCCTCGCCAGCTGAAGCCTTTCCCAATATGTTCATAGTCTTTGCTGCACGTACGCCTCTAACCTTTTTGATTTCCTGGACTCAAATTGCTGTAGCCTGTTTCCTTGAATTCCCCTATTTTTTTCACCCATTAGAAAGGAGGGCTCGAAAGCAGATGTTTTCAACCCCTCTAACCGTCATTTGCTCTACAGCGATTACTTATTCGGAGATTCAACTACTACATAATCCAGTCGTGAATTGAACTGTTCCAAGTCAACTTATCCATTCTTTGCCGGGCTTTAAAAGTTCAACAGTGCTTTTGATTGGAGAAAATAAACACTGGTATGGCTTCCGACTTGCCTATTTGGGCGATTCCGAGGTCAAAGTTATGTATATCTAGGGCTTTGAATGGTTGTTGTCCAACACGATGACCGTTCCCTGAATAGAACGGTATTTCCTCCCCCATGAAAGTAGTAATTCCTACGGGTTCTCCATAAACCCTTGAGTTACAATTTGATACTTGAAATGCTGAAGCATTTCAAAAAGATGGAAAATTACACTGTTATTTGATTTGCCTAGTTGTTGACATGGAATATGTGGAAAATGCTGCTCATTTCGGAAAAGAGACAGAGAAATCTGATAGCTTGGAAAATTAATGATCATAAACAAGATGTTAAATTAGTTTCAGAAGCATTGTTCATAACAGCAGAACTTCCGGGGTACAAGCTTCATGTGCGACTTTTTCATGCAATTATGCCTATGCTAGACATCCTTGTCGGTGTCAACGTTCTCACACTTCACTTTTACGTCAGACGTTCCTTTCTCAACAATACACGTAATTAGTAAAGGTGTACTTCAACGTCGTCATGGAAGTAGAGGGAAACAGTTCAAGTCATGTCTTATATTAGTAATCAAACCTTCCAGCCCTGCTGGACTACTAATATTAGTATTACTATGTATTGGGTTGTCCGACAAGTTCCCGCCGATTTTTCATTCATCTTCGAATGAAAATTCCTAGAAGGAGAAACCCATTGAATGAACAATACATCCTTCATTCTGTTCAGTAAGACTTCGCCATCTTCCTGTAGGTTCCAGTTCCCCTATTCCATGGAAGGTTCCAGACTTAAAGTGGAAAAACCCGCTCAGGTGCTTTTTGCAGTCCTCCAGCGAATTGAACGATTTTCCATTCAAGGAATTTTGCAAAAACCCGAGCTAGTGGTATTCTGATGGTGCTATGTCTGGACTATATGGGGGGTAAGGTGAGACATCTCTCTCGAGCTTTAGCGACTTTTGACGAGTGGTCAAAAATACGTGTGGTCTGGAGGTATCCTGTTGGAAGATTACACCCTAACAATTGGCCACTTCAGGTCGCTTTTGGACCATCGCTGCCTCCATAGTTTCTAGCTAATTATAGTACCTTCCCTAAGTCACCTTTTGATTGTGCGACAACAGCTCATGGTGAGTGATTTCCCTGAAATCCCATCAGTCCGCACCTGGATTTTGACTTTTGCAGCGGTTTGTGACTGCCCACTAGGGGGGTACATGATCGTTTCCGCTCATCATTGCTGTACACAATCCGACTTTCGTCTCTCGTGCTCATGCGTTTCAGAAACGGCTCATTTTTATTTCGTTCGAGCAACGAGTCGCGCATGGAGGCGCGGTCCATCGCATTGCGCTCGCTCCTATCGCGGGATATCTAAACATCAAGGCGCTTTACAAAACCAAGCGTCTGCAGATGACCATGGATGGTGAATTTCGAAACACTAAGCCCTTGTCCTACTCCACGAGCAAAGATGTGCCGATTTGCTTCGGTTAACATTTTGAGTTGATCGTTCAAATTGATGATAGTCTCCCTAAGGGTTGCCGGTCTTTGAAGGCAAATTCACACCGTTTGGATTCCGCAAACTAGTCATGCACTGTACGTTCCTCTAGGGCATGGTCTACTCAAACGTCATATATCTTTCATGCGGCTTGAGCCGCATTCTAGGCCTTGCGGTAGAAGAAATACTACAGATGTCGAAAATGCGCCCTGTGGTTCTCCATTTTCATTCGAGTCCTGTACAGACAAACTTCGACGAATGTTGACAAAATCTTAACAGAAATATAGAGGAGGATTTACCCTTTCAGAAAACATATAACTTTATTAGGTTGGAACCTTGATCTTTTGCACAACGGTTGGTAAATTCGGGGCATCAAAAATCGGCGGAAACTTTTCGGACAACCCAATAGTAAGAGGCTCAGCGACATCTGAAAGTCGTTCTGGTTTCACAGTTCTGAGAAAGTGGAATGACTAGTTTTGAACGTTCTTATGCTATCCAGCAGGTGCCTCAGCACGTAGTTAGTTTTTGAGGAGAATATAGGCGAGGCCTAGTCGATTCGGCTTCCTATGGTTTCTATAAGCGAATCCCTTTAGTTCCTATCCTTCTAGGTAACCTTTACATTCACTGAATACACGCTGGCCACTAAATTGAAACGATGACATTCCCGGCTCTCAGTAAGGGATTGTGATCCAGTGGCAAACGACGCGCTATCTCACACTCATGGTTCAACTTGGACCTATATTCGCCCACATCAGCGAAGCTCTTACTCTCTCTGGGTCTGCGTCCACTCAAGTCAAACAAGCTTTTCTACCTCTGAGATCGGTTTGTTGGTTCCAGGTTTCTCGAGGATGCCCGCCTAGGCCAACCAGACCTTCCATCCCTCCAGAGTCAGTGAATGGGGATCGTTCTCGTCTGGGAGGTTAAAAGCACAGATTTGATCGTAGGCGAAGCCCCACAATTCATTGTATAGGCCACAAACTCATTCAGAATGTCACAACGATTCTGAATGAAAGTTTGGAGGGGTTATATCCCAAAATTGGATTTATAACCCCGAGGTCTTGTAATTGATCCTTAATATTCTACCAGTTAACAACTAGAAAAAATTGGTTGTAAAAAAAGGGAGTTTCGAGCCAAGGACTTACTATTATAGAGAGTCAACAGTTTCCATAGTCTGCTGTGACTGCAAAGCATGCCCGTAGTCGCCTTTTCAACATTTTTTCAAATTTAATTTTGCTGTTCGCTAGCAATTTTCCAGAATTATGAAGTGAACATTCCTCAGGCTCTTATATAATCCCAAAAAGGCTGTTGGCTCACATTTGCTTCAATTAAGATTCCGTTTTTCCAGTCGTCTCTATTGCTTCAGGAGAAAATTAAGAATTCCAATCAAGATTTCAGATCAAAGATGTCTTCCAAGAAGAAGCTTGAAGATATTTTGGGAGTTCCTTTGAAAATTGGTTTCCCATTGGAAAAACTGGATCTCGACGCCGCCAGGTTGCAATCACTGAAACAGGTTAGTCCTTATTTTGAATATTTATTCCTTCTTCTAGAAAAAAGAATCCTGAGAATTAGGCAATAATCGCATCTACTCACTGCATAGGTGCATTTGAGATTGTTGATAGTGTTTTATTGAAAGATGGAACTGGTGGATAAGCGGCCCAGACATCCTGGAATATGTCTAAAGGAAGAACCGAAGGCGAAAAGGACGGATGACGTTTTTCTGCTGATGATCAATCGCTCTGGAATGCATCAATTCTTCGACTTTCCACCCACATTGTGATTAGCTTTCAGGTTGCAAATAATGTGCAAACTGTGACTTCTCTGATCCTTAACGAATCCATAGCCAATAAATAGGCTCTACAGGGGTGGAAGGTTGATTAGCTTGAATGGATACCGAATCCCAATTGGATCCTCGGGCCACTGGTGTGGTAGACCAACAATATATCCAGTTCGGGTGGAAATGGAGGTACTGAATTGATAGCAAATAGAGAGCTGTGAGAGGTAACTACTCTCATTAATCATTAATCAAGCGAGAACTATAAGTCTAGGTCAGCGTCCGAAAGTTTTCGCTCAAGAAGAAGGTTTCAGTATTTCATAGTAAGTGTCATGTGAGGCTACAAAAAACCCGAGAAAATCTTTTGCGGACGTACCTACACTATACCTCTCATCTTGAGGTAGTCAAAAGGGCCTTTGTTATGTGTAATTGTCTTTTATTTGTAGCAGGGGCCTAGATAAGTTCTTGCTTCGTGGATGACTAGCCGAAGCAAATGCTGTCAGCGTGTTCGTTTGACTTCCCGTGAGATTTGACTCCTAACAACCCTTGTCTGACGTCCATCACAACATCTCATGAGGTGTAAGGCCCACTGATCTTCGATTCCCTGGTGTGTACAGCAGCATCTCTGACAATGAGTTGCTGACGGAGCTGGAAGCTCCGAAGTCTTATCTGCACAAGCAATTGTCAGGAAACTTTGAGAACTGCCCTTTTTGTTGTGGGTGGGAAAAATGAAGATTGAGACCCAGAAGATCTCTTGTCTAGACCAGTATTCCCTACTGTCCAACTCCAGTTCCTGTTCAAAGCGCCTTCTTGGTTCCAGCCTGAATCTGATGCAAATCGGTCTCTGCACCAATGATATCCTGAAATTTTCTAATGCTCTAACTCTAAATGCTATAAGTGCAATTCCTCAGGCCAATTCAAAAGGAGGTTATATCTATAAAGTAATGAACTATATAACATTCTTCTATTAACACCGTTACTGTTTTTGACGAAAGTCGAACGGGTGCAATCAAAAACGAGACTGATTGACGTCAAAGACTTTATAGAAAGCACCTGTTTAGCATATGAACACCAAACCACAAAACTTTCCATCTTCCTGGACTTTTTAGTTTATACCACACTAGCACAAAGTGAAAAAAAAATCAAGTTTCTGGCGTTAATCAATTCCGCCTGGGGGATGCGCCCCCGCACTCGACGTTCATTCAAAATCTGGCCTATAAAATGACTTGCGGTGACCAGTCGATGTACAAGTCAGTGCTTTTATCCTCCCAGACGAGTCTGATACCAATTAGACGACCCTGGAGGGATGGAATTCTTGGGGTGCCTAGGCGGATATCGGTCCGGGTTTCAAACCTGTGAGTATGAGTGTGTGAGGGGCGTCACTTGCCACTACACCATCTCGCTTCCCTTACTAGTATTATAGTACGAAAAATTGACTTTTAGCTATTGTCTTAATTAGTTTTCGTCTTAGTACTGTGTGGATCGAGCACCCTTCCAACATAACCTCTACCTATGAGTTCTGTCCAGCCGTTGATAGCGTACATCAATGGGTGTGTTTCGGCAGATGCGCCACAAAGGGCAGTAGTTGGTGACTTGAAAAAACTCATTTCATGAGTTTTAATCTAATTCCACAAGTGAAATACGCACAATGCACTTCTCAGCCAGCCATACTCAAACGTATTTTAATAAATTCAATTACTCAGTGCAGGCCCCGCCCCTTAACCTACAATCCCTTTGTTTCCAAGATGACTGGCTGTCTCAATCCACTGGATTCCTTGGACAAAAGCCTTGCCTTTCGCCATCCTGATTTCGTATATAGAACTGAAATGGCAGAACTTCCGGACCGACTTATGGTATTTTGGGATGCGCCTTGCATCTCAGGTTCTTTTAGGGGCATAGTTTCAGTTAAATGCGTATGCTGCTTACTTAATGTCCTACCGGGCTTGGATAGGTTCGGTAGCTGATCTCACCTTTTTCTCCCGATCTTCTTTTCTTTTTTCTTTAGTTATTTTCCCCTTCTTTTTCTTGCTCATCCCTAATCCTCTTTTGTTCCGGCTAAGCTTGATGCAAATTTTACCAGTAAAGGCGACCCCTGAACTTTGGATGAGTACGTCTATGTGGATTAGGTGGATAGGTGCTGAGAGTACAGAACGAGGTGCTGTCATTCAATGCACGGACCCTTTAGGTCTTCCTGTTTTGTTTTGTATTTTTGACTGTGAAGCTATGACTTTCATAGCTCGTCTGGTTACCAGTTAGATACTATCAGTCCTCAACCATTCCGGAGATCCTTCCAGTTGTCAGCAAGGAAGGAAGTGACCTAAATCAGATGATTGTATTGTGCTCCATCCAACTTGTTTACAATTCTCATTTGATCTCATTTACTCAACTTATCAATGAGCTGATTGGGAAAACAACAGTGCACATACGTATCTGATGCAGTTTAGCCAAATGACTTTCCCCTTTCTTTCCGAAAACTATTATCCAACCATATGACAGCTGCTTTCAAAGTCATAGTATTCATTTAACAGGAAATAAACATATTTAGTAACTCTGTCGGAAGTTGTTGTGGGTTCGTACCGTGCTCAAAGTACCCAATTCAACGCTTTTACATCTCTGTTTCTGACAACTACTCTGTACTCTCTTGCCCAACCCACATTTTGTCTACATCTTTGGTGTTTTGGCAACTCGACCATGAATTGCCCGCCCCTAGATATCACATTCAGGAAATGGGGCGTGATTTCAATTACTTTGAACAATTTTCTTTATTTTTCCTGGATGGCCGATTCCGCTTTCATTCTTCTCTTCATTACCCCTAGAGTTTAGAATCCCTGAGTAAGTCATTATTGTTCAAGGCTGTTTCGTACATTCCCTAAGCTTCCATTACCGATGGACGATCTTAGCTTACAGGGCGTCCTTCTCTGGCAATTGCTAGTCACTTTAGGACTTTTCTGGGCGATTTTCCATTAGTTAATTCCTTTCGATTTTATTACTACCTGGTTTCCCTGCTGCTTGAACAGTATTTCTGCTTCGAGCTCTAATGGGAGGAAGGTGAGCAGTATTCCGGTCCCGTCCCAGATTCGATAGAGAAAGTGTCTCGCTCATTCCCATATGCAGCATGGAATTACTCCCACTTACTTTGGGGAGCCCTACGTAAAATTAGGAGGAACTTTATGAAGTTACCTGATAGCCGGATGTTTTCTCTTTTACCATAGTAACGTTGTAATTCGATGAAAACCTTTCGTATGTCTGAGGTCTTCAGAGTTTGTTGTATTCGTGCTCCCATTTCAAGGTCTCACAACTCACCTAATGCACCCGATAGCGATAGGGGCTAAATTTTGGGTGAACCCTACAGGTGGTGTCCTTTCGGATGGCACTTCGGCATGAACGACGAGGGGGAGCAGAGGAATGAAACCAACATTGTGCTCTGTTCGTAGAGAATGATCTGTCTCATGAAAACTTTAATTCTAATAGCGCCAGAAAAATGACCCCTGTACGAGTTGTCTGGAGCACAGGTCAGTTATGTAGGGACTCTAATCCGTTTACTGTTACACTTGATTAATCCGCTTATGACGAACTTCTTGCAAAAGTGAAGCTCAGACTTAAAAAGTGACCAATGTATTTTATTCCATTCCTTCCACGGAGGCCATATTCCCATGGCAAATGACATTTTCGTGGCTACGCAAAAGCATCAGGGATTAGAAGCCATGTCCCATTTGCTGTTGGTCTTTTGTGAAGCCCTGGAATTCCATTAAAGAAGAGTAGTAGTCATTATGCAACGTTGTTTCGGTTGGTACGATGAACCAGATTCAACTTCAGACAGTAGAGAGTTGGTTATCAAGCGATATTATCGACGGATACGCCACTATTTGATTTCCATCCACTTTTCCGGTGATTCTATAGAAAGAACCCGATTCATTGTTTTCACTTTTCGAACGAATCTGGCTTCAATTAGACGACTCTAGAGAGAAGAAAGGTTTGATTGGCTTGAGCAGTGTTCAAGCTGGGTTGTAGTCAAAACAGTTCTTGACAAAGCTTTCTTCTTCTGCTTTTTACCTCTCCCCGAAGTGGACTTACTTGTTCCCGTGCCTAGTAAACATGCGGAGCACTGTTGGGGACGGCAGTCCCGCCCATTCTAGAACATTTTAATTCTTTTTGCACTTTTTTTGTTTCCAAGGTTACTCATTCCGAACATTTTAATTTGTCCTGGATTCTGCTTTCCACGCTCCGTCTTACATACTTATTTCCTCGCTACTTCACCATCTTTCGCAGTAATTGTTTGAATTGTAACTGTAGCTGTCAAGCCTCCCAAGGCCCCGTGGGCCAATGATATCCGTTTCGCCGTCAACCATGGGCGTTTACTTTCGTAGTAGTCCGAAGCTAGCTTTCCAAGAGCAAGCTTACTAAGCGAAAAATAATTAAGCTGGCTCACCGAAAGGCCATTTTCCAACAACAGCCTTTTTTTCTTAGCTGAGAGCCTGGTTATGACACGACAGTTTCTCAATTACGCAATACCCGCCTCTATGAGTAAGCCCAGAAACTACCTTTCAGGATTTTGTGTTTTCTATCTTTATGGGTTTAGTTACTGTGACACGAAATCCGTTGACTGTTATGCCTGTTTTTTATGAGCAAGTCGAAAGACTCCATTTCGGTGTGGTCGTATTTAATTTCTTCCTATCAATCTAAACCCATTTCACGTTCATTCACAGGCGAATCCTGATGGTCAGCTGCAGTACTGGTGCTGGTGGAACAGTACGGCAGCTATAATAGTAGGGTGCGAGGCAAGAGTGGGTCCAAAGGGAGGACCAGGGACTCCAATATTCCACGCATAATACTAAGTGGCTTTTCTGAGTATAAAAAATCCCTCGTGATAGTTTCTTCGATCTTTCTGATTAGAATTCAGCCCGAGAATGCCGAGTTTCAGGCAAAATGCTTGCCATAGATGGAGTTTCAACCTCTTTCAGTTATTTCCTGACACCACAGTTATTCATCAGACCTCCGCAGCTCCATGCGTGTTCCTCTAGCTTTGTGATTACGTGTTTACCAACCAACTTGTCAGCCTCAAAGGCGAGTTATGAGCGAAACGTTCGACCATTCGAGGGGACTTGTAGGTAACCCTGTCTAGGACTAATTTAGTAGTTCGCCAGCGTACTCTCCTACTGCCACCTGTCTCCTTTGCCTACGATTCCGCTTAGTAAGAATGAGAGCCTGTTTTGGATAAGGTTTCCAGATACTTTAGCGACGTGACATTCTATGTGTTCCTGATGATTGATGACTCTGAATGATGAAGATTTCCTTTTAACAGTCAACAACGTGGTAAACACTCTATCGGCGATGGGATAATCCCTAGTATACAAGGGTAACCCTTTCAATTGAAAAGAGTTCATCTTGTTGTTTCGTTGAAAATGACATCATTTCGAGCGATGAGTGTTGTGCTGGCCGTGCCCTATTGTCATTACCGTAGTGATGTCAGTGGATGCACCTTGATGGTTGTCCAAAACGGAAACTGCATCAGTAACTGCTCCCCTGGAGAAGGCCATTCTTTCCATGATTTCACCTTCGGAGCTAACACAAATGGGTATAGCTCTGGGAAGTACAAACCTCAAGCAATTGAACGGTCCATCGAAAGGTCCAGGAGAATGAATTAATTCCTTTGACGTTGATCAATTCCCTTTTCGAAATATCGGCGGCTGAACGGCTGAAGGGGTACAAATCAGGGCTACTATCCTTCAAGACCTGTCTGGCATCGGGTGAGTGGCTCTGGGAGCACGAAAAACCTAAAAAAGTGTCGGTCCGAACAGCGATTCCAGTAACGTCCGGGTAATTGGAGCCGCTTGGCCAGTTCCTCCTGCGCTAAATACTTCATCGTTCATCCCCTTCAGTATGAGGTAACTAGTATGGAATAAATTATGGGTATAAATAAGTAATTCATGATCTAATAAAGATATTAAGCTGTGCGGTAAGTCTTGAAACTTTGCATTAGTTCGTTTTCTGCTGGGAGCTAAAGCTTCCATGGGGTTCATTTGTAAGGCACACGCCTACCCACACGTATGCTGGTAAAATATACTGGTAATACAGCCATCTGCTGCTGACACCCATTGAAATTAGGGTCAAGCACTTGCCTTTGAAGTCCTTCTCGTAGCGGTTCTGGGCACATCTCGTTCCAATGCTCCTCAGCCTGCACAGAAAGGTCGAAAATGAGCTTCAGTCTAATCAACCGATTGCTGCATCATAAAATCTCGTGAAATGTTGTGGGCATATAAGTGAGCAGTGTCCTTTTACGGTTTGTCTATGGACTCTTCCTGAAAATCCGTGAAGAATTCCTTGTTACTGTGGTACTTTTGGCAGATACCTCCCACACAACATAATATACGCTGTGCAACTTCAGTTGTTAGCTCTCAGTCAGGAGGAGATAAGGTTCTCAATCTGCAGAATGTTGAGTTCTCATATTTGACTTCCTTTCAGATTATTCGAATTTCCTGGATATTTAGTAGATACAAGTGAGTAATCGCACAAATGGTGCCATCATTTTTGTGATAGCATTTCCGTGGTTACGCGAAAGCTTGTAATTCAATCATTTTTGCTCTTGTATGTTGAAAACAACGCAGATCCCATTCATTCAATTGGCGGAGCTCTTTCCCTCTCTTAAAGTTTCCAGCACAGTTTCGAGTTGATGAGTTTCATCTTGAGTTCATATTTATCACTACACTTCTGCATTTATTTCACCATCTTCAGATGTAATTTTAATTTAATTAACTGTCGAACGGGCAATTTGCATGCATTGGTCGTCTTTCTGCAATTATTGAACTTCCTACTTGTGACGTTACGCATACGAATTAGCTGACAATTGAAGTCGAGCCAATCTTTGACCATCACCTTGTCGGTTCTGCGAGCAGTTTCGATGCTTGACCTCAAAAAGAGTGAGGGATAGAGGCTCTAGCGCCAGTCATCCTGTTTTTTCGATGGGCCCTCATATTCGAGCACTATTCAGGATCGCAGTGGAGTTTTGAATGGGTAAGAGGCTCATCTGGCCTCTGCAGCTATCTTTTCTGGATTCGATCTCCGGACCATACATGGGTGGTAGTGCACCACTTGCCACAACATGACCGTTTGATGGTTGTCCTTAGCATTCTAAAAACGAAATTGCTTTCAACTTTACTGGTTCCTTCTCTCTTCACACAAATTTGCTTACATAGAGACTGAGCTTATTCGATATCAGTGGCTGAGTCAGAAGTCGGCAATGTTGGAGCCCGGAACTCTTACTGGTTCGTTTAAGGAGAAAACAGCTTCACATATAAGAAAAAAGGGTCGTACTTGACAACCATTTGATTATGTACAGTTTATGAAGGGATTCCTGCTATTCTCTGTATACTGTCCTCCGATTAATGCCGAAGAGCTACAGTAGTCTGAGAAAAAGAAACTGAGGCCTAGAGTGGTTCTTTGACGACACTTTTTACCGACTTCTTGCTTGATCTCGCCCCTGTTCGCTAATGAAAGTCTTCCCACCTTATTTGAAACCACTTTCTCTTATCACTTCAAATCACCATTAAACCCCTGCGCATAAGCCCATTAAAGCTGAACCCTATACCCTATACTTAATGTTCAGCTCTATGATATTACTGAACGCAAAGGCTAAGGAACACTGTGGTTAAAGCCAATGGAATATTCTGGACTTCTAGAGACCCTGAAAACAGTGACTTCGTATTTCCTTCGCTTGGCCATGTAGCTGTAGACGAGTGTTATTGGGAGGCCTTTTTCATTTTCAGAAAAGAAACCCTGATTGTTGATGTGCTCTGATCCAGTATTTATAGTATTAATGGCATTAAATGGGTTGTCTTCGCCAAGGCCCAGTTTTATCGGCGAGTGTGGGCGGCCTAGGTATCTGTAGGGGGTAGGGGGACTAATAATATATAGGACAAAGTCGTTACATAAATTTTCCGGGCGCGTTGGGAGTTTCAAGGGCTAGCTCATGAGCCTTCAAGTGAAGTTCATAACTAATTGAATTTCGGTTTGTCTGCTCTAAGATGGTAACATCAAAAACAAGGAAGCGGTTCGTAGAGAGCGGGCACCTCCGACAGCGTAGTTACGGCTCAGGACTTGTAATCCTTCCCAGAAGAACGAATCCAGCAAGCGCTAACTTGGCTCTGTATTTCTTTCGGGCCTGTGGTTTCATAGCAGTCTTAGGACGTGTAATGGCAAGTGGCGCTCTAAATCACGCACGGTCAGGGGTTCGAATCTCGGATCGATGCCCGCCTAGGCCAACCAGGTTTCCATTCCTCCGGGAGTCGTGAATTGGGACTAGGCTCGTCTGGGAGGATAAAAGCACTGACTTGAACATCGGTTGGCCACCGCAAGTATTGTATAGGCCACATACGCACTCATTACGCCACTACGATTCTGAATGGAAGTCGAGTGCGGGGGCGCATCCCTCAGACGGGATTGATTAACGCCAAAAACTTTATCCTTTAAACTTTTAATGTGCTTGTGAGCTTTAAAACATGGGGCATCTTAATAAGAACTCGATCAACGTCAGAGACTTCATCTCTTTTATTGCCATTGCCTACGCATGCGCTCATACATAACGTATTGAGCCGGACTGGCATGCATGCTATTTTACTCGCCAATTCGCCCATTTCTTCCCTTTCAAACAATTCTTTCTTCGTATAATTTCTTCCGATCGAATAAATACAATGGTTTCTGATAAAATTCTCGAAAATAAGCGATTACGACAGCTTTTGCTCTTTTTCGAACTCTTCTTTCCTTCAGTTTCATTCAATCCCCCAAATGAAATGGAGTCCATTTCCGTACACCCTGTTGATTATCTCATTCTCTTGTGATTAATTGATATCATGTTTGCCACATGGGGGAAAAACACTCAATTAAACATCCGCTTTCCTGGGAAGTTATTGTTTATGTCAGACACGCAGCTAAAAGCTTTATTAGTTCCCCATTGATTCCTTTGAATTAGTATTTATTATGTATTTTTTGTTAAGACGTGAAAGCACAGCAGTAGTGAACCTTCCCAAACTCCTAAAAGGAATCGAGTAAATGGCCCATCCTGGGGAAAGGTTAGACAACAGACCATTTGTGTTCCAGGAAGCTCATAAAAACTGATTTTATTTTCAAAATTTATTCCTTCCCATTCTGGTACCCGCTTGTTTCGAGTGGGTCCTATGTAATGAAGGATGGCTCTCGGCACCGTAGTAGTCATGGGCAGAACTATCGGTTACAACGAGCTTCTCAACTCCTGGCTCTGAAAAGTAAATGATCCCAAAAAGACAAATTCTGAACGCTCCTACAATTTCTATTTTTCGATGCGCCGTCGGTGATGTATGTGGTGGAATGTGTGAATCTAATTGGGAGGGTTTTACTTAGACTGTTCATGTTTAAGTTGATCCTGCGAATGTCGAGCGGAGAGCAGAACGGCGTCGATTTTATGGAGCCTCCGGCTATCGAGTGGATGATGCTTCATCATTTGGCCATCATTCTTCTTACCATCATTGGTAATTGTCTTCTGATCTATGTGATTCTGAAGAACAACACCGTACGACGTCGTAAACGCGTCACTCCTGTACAGGTGAGCAACTCGTGTATTTTATTGCGTATTGAATGGGTGTTTTGAGTGATATCGGTCAAAACCAGCAACAGCAAATGCGGTGAGCCCCTCATTCTCTTGCGACTCAACTGCTTTGACCTAATGGCATACGAAGCGATTTTTTTACAGTTCTGTTTCATACAGCGAACAAAGCTCATAATATTTCTTAAGGATAGTTATAATGCTTCACACACTGCACAAGACGGATCCAAATAGGTATTGGGTAAGCCCCATGGGGGGCATTCATCATTACATTACTCATTATATTACGTATAGTTGACCATGGTGCTTTATGTCTCTCGGGATAGTCACAGTTACCCTTGCTTCGGCCACAGAGCTCCCATACCGGGAAGAGGCGGAAATGAAGGGGAAGAACTTTGTAACAGTGATTTGGATTGATACTGGCCTGCGTAAGCGACAGAAGGAATAGCTTAACTCAATTAATTTTCAGCAAAAATGAGTCAGTGAGGTTTACTTGTACCGCCTGACGTTCCTCTGAATATGGCCTGTGCTGTTCTCGGTAAGGCTTTCGTTCGTCTCTGTCTGGAGCCACTGCCTTTTAGTAGAACTTCCTCGCTTAGTGGGCCGAAACGAGTAATTCCATTTGTCCAGGACTTCCAGATAAAGAGTCTAACTATTGCAAAATAGGGTTAGGAATGTTTTTGTAGGATATGGTGCACTATCAGCAGACGAGAACTTACCCGAACGATTAACCGTATTTTTCTTTTTCACTTGCACTCAAACGACTACGCGTTAGCTCCCTTCAATTGTTTACAAGAAACCTTTCACAAGAAAAATCCGTCTGGGCAATTTATCGGCTGAGGTAGAATCGGAACACACTTGATTTCCTTTCAGGACAAATTTTTCTTGGAATGGGAATTAGCCTAAAAAAGATAAATGTCTATAGAAGGAAATTCGATGTCCTGGTTAGCCATGAGAGTCATTTCCACTAGGGACAGTTCTGCTTAAAACGGTTTAGTCATCTAATAGCCTGGTTATAGCCGTGGAGCAAATGGTTTCTACAAATAATATTATATTTTTAGATGACATAAGTTTGTGAATGCTATTAGAACAGGAAAAGATTACAGTAATTGGTTTCTGCAGAAAGCGGAACATACCATTTCCAATTATCTGTACAGATCGTCGGCCTCGGAATTGCTAGAATAACTTTTGCAGGAGTTTGCAAATTTAAGTGAAAACTTCAGTCACCTTCCCATAAGTAATCTATACAACTTCAGATGTTGATGCTTCATATGTGTGCTGCCGATCTGCTGTTTGCTCTAATCACCATGGTGCCAACCATGGCTATCACAGCCACAGTGCCAATCTTCTACGGGCCTGATATACTGTGCAAATTTGTCAAATTTCTTCAGGTGAGAATTTTACCTCTTGTTTTTTCTCAGTAAGGCTTTTTAGTAGGTCATCGTAGATGTGTTAATCAGAACAAGATGTCATGTTGAAGACAAATTTTATGGACTCTTCACTATCTATGTTTTATACTATATTGACAACTGGGTATTCCTGCACGTGCCTCGATCCAGTGATAATGTGCCTTCTAAACTTCTTTCTTTGAGGGTCCCCTGGTGTTAGCACGGTCACACAATCCTCTTTCTACCCTTGAGATGAATCGCTCTCAGATACCGCTTAATTCCATATTAATGAAAGTTAGGTTTTCGAACGAAGCTCGATTTCTGACTTGACCGTATGGTCATGCATTCGACAGGGGAGCCTTTCGAACTGCCCTAATTACTTTCATTGTGATCAGGTTTCGAAGCTAGCTTGACAACAGTGCGAACCGATTAGTACATACCGATTAGTAGGACAACCGCTTCGCCTCTCTTTCATCACTGAATATCCCAAATAGACCCTTCGGTCTCACTTTTACGGGCTCCTACTCTTCGCTCAAAGATTATCGTAGTAATTACGAGTCATGAGGACGTAAAATGAGGGCCATCTCCGGTAGCTTGCTAATTTTTGTTAATTATTCGGCTATAGCTGATTAGTGTTCGGTATGAGATCCCGTTTATTGGTGGTTTATGGCTGATTGATGTGACCCAGTCGGTATAAACTCTGACCATACATGGTAACTGAATCACAGGGGAAAAATCTTCTCGGAAGTCATTAGTGAAGCCGCACAAGTATCCACATTCGGAACATAAAGTCCATACGAACAAATAATCTCTATTATTGGTCAATAGATTAGAAATAGATGAGGATAACACATAGTTTACGCATAGCATCGGGTGAAAGATAGTACCCCTGGGTGCTCTTCAAATATTCGGAGATAGGGTTCAAGTTCCGCCCGAGTTCGAACTTCCGCCTATAACTCAACATCCCTAAGCGACAATCGGAAAATGAATACTTTCAAAACGACCGACTCACAAATCTTTTTTGATGTCCCCTCCCCCCCCCCCCCCCCCCCCATCATCCCAACCTCTTTTTTTTCAGGGCCTCTAGAACAAATTCATGTAGTTTATTTCACCGCTCTTTTGCCATGCATATAGCTTCGACATCTCCCGAAGAATAGTGATGGGGCATAGTGCTCTGAATGGTTCGAGACTTAGGGAGCTCAATTAAATCAATCCCATCATGGTCCCTACCCTCTCAAGTCTTGATTCTCCTCCCGCATTCCGGTTTAGGAATTTCCTCAATTTCTTGATTCCTTTCCTTTGCTTTGACCATCACTGACTTTGAATAAGTGGTTCGTTTCAGGTTCTACCGATGTATGCAAGCTCATTTCTGCTCGTGGCTATTAGCGCAGATCGTTTTCAGGTAGGAGGTTTATTTGACTCACCATATATGTGAAGATATTAGAAGTCATCAGCAAAACTGAAAGCCAAGAATTTTTTGCATCTCAAAGCTGAGTTACGGTAGTAGACCTGTGCCGGCAGCGGGAACTCACAGTGACTGATGAATTCGCAGCATTAGGAACTCAAAATATAAAGGACTGAAATGCACAAATCGCACTTGCATCTGAAATGAGCCTCACCCACGAATTCCATTAAAATTTTAAAAGCCGGGCATTCTATGAAATTTAGTGATGGTATTCGAGCGCTAAGTTTACCCAAAGCCTTGTTGGTTCAAACCAACGGCCCATCAGTATTCCTGACTTCCCAGATGTGTCTGGAGGCGTTCGTCAAAGCTTTTCCACTTTCCCAGTCCATTTACTCCAACAAAGTCCCATTTCCTTCTATGCGTTCGAGCGATTGTTTATACATTGGGTAATTTTTCCCGGGTTTGGGTTTGAGGAAAATGTACTGCGATTCGGAAATGATCCTGAATCCAACGGCAAAATAGGTTTTTATTCGTTTACGTTCAATCCAGCCTTAATTCAAATAGATATTGTTCGCTCGCTTCAATGGTAAACAAATATTCAATGATTGTTTTCTCCGGTGATTCCTTTTAAATCATGGCTACATCAGACAGCCAGCCATGGGGTATGAGATTTAGATGTGAGGAACTATACTGAATGCCCCAAGAAACGGAGGAAGTGGGCTGGGCGGCTTACGGAGATAAGGAAAGTGGAACGACTCGAGTTGGCGGCAACGCCACCCACGTTGGCCCTATCCTAATGTTTCGTCATGGGTGACTGTCGAGCCCACTACCGCGATGTATTGAATGGTGGCCATGCTCAGCGGAAAAAATATCCGCGAAGGGGTGATATGACATGCACAAGTGTTTGCTTTTATTTCGCCTGCTCAGAACCCTAGGCCTTTAGACAGTTTTTCGTTGGCTCTACATTTTCTTCTTAGAAATCTCTCCAACTGTCGTTGGATCCGGTCCACCATGCCCTCGTCTAAGCCCATTGCACACCCAAGTGTTTGGATGGTTTTCATTGACAAACAAATGCAGTGCGCACTACAGAAAGGAGCCTTACCAATAAACCAATGACTATTTGTAAGCCTGATACTGAATTCTTTACGATTTCAGGCGATTTGTCGTCCATTGGCGTCAATGAAGTCAAACGCCTACAAACGTCCAGCACTCTATGCAAGTATTGCCTGGACGATGGCTGTGCTCTTTTCAACACCACAATTTGGGCTCTTCGCTAAGATCGAAGGCGATTGTATGGGTACTTATACGAGTGCATATCAGGTAGGTTATCGGGTTTTCCAATGAAGCTTTTCACTATAACCGCCTTTTTTTTTACAGTACGCTATCTACGTGACCGTATTCAACACAGTCGTTTGGCTGTTGCCAAGTGCTCTTGCCGGCTATTTATACTACCGTGTCTGTAGAGCCGTCTGGCAAAGCACCTCATTCGGCAGCAATTTCCAGACAAATGGGTAAGCTCTGTGAAAATTTCATTTCATGGTATCAATAAATTAAATTGCTGTCTTTCAGAAAATGTGCTTCTATGATCCCTTCGGGTGGCCAGGTCCACCATAAAGGTCGGTTTAATTTATGCGCCACATAAATTCCCATGAATAGGTTTTATTGAGAAGTAGCCTAATTATTTAAGATCTTTAATTTCACAAAGAGGATACTGTAGCTTAGCATACCGTAATCAAATGGCAACTTCAGGCTCTCACTTTCAGGAGCAACAATGCAATGCGTAGAATTGGACAGGCGCAGATTGCAAACTGTAAAGTTGACGTTGACGATCGTTGCCGCTAATTTTATTCTTTGGGCACCTTTCTGCATCACATCGGTCATTGACGCTCTCTGGCCGACAGCGATTAGTGAGTGATTTGCAAAAAAATTTCTCCCAAGATATTGGAGAGTCTGTAAGAGCATTGCTAGGAGAGGGAGCCGGGTCAAGTAATCAGTTGCCAAGACGCCAACCTGGCCTCATTTGATTTTGGTTTTAGATAAGCGTCTAGTCTTCTTTCCTTTTCCTATCTTTGTCTTTTTCAAAACCTTTCTTTTCGGCTGGGCTGGATCAAACAACCTGCTATTTCCCATGCCGTCCCAACTCCAGTGAAAGTAACATCTAGGTACTTGTGTCGGGGGTCAGTATTCTTGGGAAATTCGACATGAATGTCGTCAAAACACAACTTGACCTAACATACTCTTGCTTCCATTCATCTTGCCACCGAGTCCCGGCCCTAGAGTCAATGATGGGACACGGGCGATTGGGATATACTGGAGTGGCGTTTTGTGCACTAAGACAACTACTAAATACTGTCCCACATCATGATTGAAAGAGTCGATTCCACTTGTTTTACCCTTCGGATCCTAGCACATGCCCACACCTTTCCCTTGTCCCTCTCCCACCTTTCACGCTGAACATAACTCTCGACATATTCGAGTCTTGCTCCACCCACTTCTTCAGGGCCCTTGCTCAAGTAGGCAAATAAGCAGAGGGCAGCAACCCGATAAGTAGGCAGATAGACAACAAGGAAAAACTCCAATTTTGTGGTGTATATTCAAATTTAGATCCAACATTCGCCACATACATCATGTTTTTCGGAAATCTAAATAGTTTTGTGAATCCATGGATTTGGTTTTATTTCAATCAAGCCCAATTCAAACGTGCTCTACCGTGTGTTCGAAGAAAAGAAGCTGCCCTTTTGTAAGTTTTTACTGTCAGATTTGATGTCGAGTCATTTATAAACCTTCACCTTCTCAGGGGAAACTGCAGTGCTCGTCGAACGATGGATGGAATCACAGACAATTCGATTGAGAATCAACAATTGACTGATTCGAAAAGCTAGTCGGTAAGTTTTAAGCTTTATCGAGTCACCATACTACTGAGATTTTGGTATCATGTTTCGATATTTCCTGGGCCTAACTCATCTAGGATTGAAACAGGGAAGGCTAGGATTTTACAAAGTAATGCTCAGCCCACAATTCGAAAATGTAGACCCTGAAAAGACTATTGGGGACTGGTCTCCGCGAATAAGGAGCCCCGAGAGTGCCCGAATCTCCGAATTTTAATTTATACGAACCTCGGCTTTGTTGTGGAGCATACCGTATTTGAATATAAATCACACTATCACGTTTCTCTTTGATTTTTCCGTTGCCTATCTCTTCCAGATTAAGTAAGACATGTGGGAGGGAAGCCCGGGAAAGGAGCCTAGTTTGGTTAGCGCAGACGTGAGAATAAATCTGCCTGCCTATTGTTACTCTTTTGACCCGAACTGGTACTTGGAAAACAATTGAATACTCCTTTTTTGCAGCTTTGAACGTGGTGCTGCCGCCTACAGTAATTATCATTCTATCGTATCCTTTGATGTACTACCGTACTACATGATCTGTCAGCGTCCCTATCTGCATGTATATATATGCCTTTGACGTGTATAATATCTACATTTGAATATCGTGTATCAAACGGGCCTATTAGGTAGCTTTATTCACCTTGTGCATCGTCTTACGTGCATATATACTACTGTAAACTGAATTTTTTCGATATTTTCTCATCGAATGTATCTCTATTCCGTATTTATGGTAATTTTACACTGCATAAATAAAGAACGTATTTCATACTGTATTGAATGTTTGAAGAAAAACAAGAAGAAAAAACAATCAACCCCCCCCCCCCAACCCCCCATCCCCCTCCACCCCTACTCCCATCTTAGAAAGCCCTGAAGCTCCCTTCTGTAGCACTCTTCTGTCCAGGTTAACCGAGCATTCCATCTTTCCGGGATCGGTTGATTGGTACAGGTGCCAGCTTATCGGGGCAAGGATGGAAACTCCGACTTGTACATCGGCTTGCTACCGAAGTTCCTTATATAAATCCAATATGAATGAAAGTCAAGTGCGAGACGCATACTTGATGCTATTGCTGCCCAAAACTCATCTTAACTCTAACTTTATGTACCATTCTTGCTTCAGTATCTTTCATTTCATTTCTGAACTCGATTATTAACAACTGCTACCGTAGAAAGTACTTGTGAGGCTTTTCGGCCACGAGTAATTCAACATATTCATCTACTATATGAGTAACTTTGACTCCCTGACAATGGGGGGTACTCATTTCATGTGCGAACATCATCATCAATCAACTGGGTAAAAATTGCTTATTAAATTTGTTACAAAAAACTTCATATGTAACCGAATTCAATTTTTTTTTGCTTCGGAAGCAAGTCTCAGTGATACTTTACGCCGCAAGGCAGTCATTTTCTAACAGCGCTCAGAAATCAGACCCAGAAAAAAAAGTAGTTATTTCCACTGTATATAAAACATCCGCGATGAATCTTGGTGGCAAACGAAACTAGAAGCTCGTTCAGCCCAAAAGGGCTAGACTGAAGTTATGGCCCTCTTTCAGTGTCGTGTTTTTCATGGAAAATCCAACTAGATTACGTAGACATCCTCTGCTGTAGGGACCTTTTCCAGCCAATTTCAGAATCATTTGTAAAAATAATACACAAGTACACTTTAGAAACGAAATATTTATGCAGACAAATTCATCACGCCACCCCTCCTTTAGCGAAACGTTTTTTGTCGAGTTTTCTTCCATCCTGAAAGAACACCCCACCATCGACAGCACAGTATTTCGGGCAAATTCCTAGCTCTCCTGGAGCCCCAATTGGTCCACGTGCTCCTGGCAATCCTGGTTTACCGGGTATACCAGGCTGACCATCAGGTCCTCTTGCTCCTTTAGGTCCAGGTGGCCCTAAATGCGTGCTTTACTGAAAACGAAGATATTTACATAAGAAAGGATAAACTAAAAAGCTTCAAGTGAGATTCACCAATAGGTCCTGGAGATCCAGGTTGTCCGTTAGGTCCTGGTGGTCCTTGCGGGCCAGGTGGTCCTGCTGGTCCAGGCTCCCCAGAGATTCCTCCCATGTCAGCAGCTTCTCCAGGCTTTCCATTCGCACCTGGCGCTCCTTGTTTACCAATAGGTCCAGGAGGTCCTTTTGGACCAGGCTCTCCTGGACTGCCATCTTTTCCAAGAGCGCCGGGACGACCGTCTGGTCCACGATCTCCATCGGGTCCTTGCGGCCCTGGAGGTCCCATTGGGCCCTCTGGACACGGTTTACATGGTGGAGGGCTAATGGATTCGCATGGATGCTGTGATGGTCGTCCTTGCATTCCTGGGTTTCCAGGTGCTCCAGGTTTTCCAGGGCGACCTGGCTGGCCAGGAGGTCCAGCTGGTCCTGGTGCCCCTGGAGGACAGCACAATTGACAGAGGTCGATATTTTGAAATGCTGCTTCCTCTAATCGTGGGCTAGCCGATACTTGGACCATCCTAGGTGTTGCTTGACGAGCAGTTCTGTTTACGGTTGGAATGTTTCTGAGAAGTTTTATCTCGCTCCTAATATCTCTGGCAGAATTCATGCAGAAGCGAAGCTCCTTGTGCATGGTTCCCCTCATGTGATTGATGTTAATATGAGCAATGGGCAACATAATGCAAGCCGAGAGGATCGCTATCACCGAGAAGGGGACTGTTGTGTAGGCGACGAACCGGTAGGCCTTGATGCGCTGTTCGATGTCCATGGCGACGAGGAGGCCACTACTGAAAATTGGGGAGGTTTGAATTGAGAAGGAGATAATACATACAAATACCGATACAACATTGTCAGTAGTGGTTAGAATCATCTAGTATCGTTAAGTAATGCAAAACTCGTCCGACAAGATAAGAACGTTATCCATCAACTCGGCAGGCCTTCAGGATCCTTTATCCCAGTCAGCACATTAGCATTCCGTCGAAGAAGGGAGCTTGACCGAATTTTCTTAGGTTTCCTTAAGGGCTTTGAATGCAATTTCCGATTCTACTTGGGTTTTCTAAGGGGGTTTGAATGCACTTCGGAATACCCAGTAGCTAATTCACAGCAAGTTACTCTCCAATTCAGTGCCACTATCATCAGTAAGTGTCATCGGGAGAAGAAAACACTCGGGTCATTAAGGGATTGGATCTGGTTAGTGATGAGACTCTTAACAACAGAGTATTCACACAGGTCCATGCCACCTTTAGTCCCTTATTCGAGCTGAACCAAGCATCAAAAGTTCAGAAGATTAGCTAGAATGACTGAGGGTATGGGGAGGTCGGAACTTATTAATGGATGTAGCTGGCTGAAACATCGTCAAGCGCACGCACATGAACAGGACTACTTAAGTGGGGCTTTCAAAGCTGCTGGCCTTCGCACAGGACGGCGAGAGAGGAAGAAGCGAACAGCATCTGGATGATACATAAACCTTAGTTTGTGCCAAATCCGAGATTATATCCCCCTAAATATGAACACCTGCCCCGTAATCTATCATCCAGGTCTCGCTTTGGATAGATTCAGGTTCAAGGGCGAAGTCATGAAAAACGATGAACTTCACTGATTTTCTTTTATATTTGTTCACACTGTTTGAAATAGGTGTTCTAAAAAACCCCATCAGTTTCAGCCCGCTTAGCTAGTGCGGCATGCTTGTGTCACACTGGATAATGTCGAACAAGTTTCTCATAACCAACTCAGAACTGGAGTCACCCGTCGATGTAGTGTAATTTCTGCTTCTGACCTTTTAGCAAAAAACCAAAAATCATAATCGTAACCGATCTATCAATCATGGTTATGCCTAATTCCCTCTATTACGGCTTATATGTGTGACCAGCAGCAGATTACCGGCTGGCTTACCCCAGTCTCACCTCTTTTCTGTGACATGGTCGAAATGCCCACTTGACTGAGGTCCTCTCCGTTTACTTCAATGGTACAAAACTTCTATAACAAAAATTTTTGCAGTGCAAATATCACAACTTAGACAGGCACGCAATTTTGATATAAAAAAATGTAATCGCTTGACACAAACAACACCACACCGCCGGTATTCAACGACTAAAAGTGTTGGACGCTCATATTATATGGCCTCGTAATAATCTATTCGATTGTTAATAATAAGCTTTTATTGAATTTTCAACATTGTCCTTTTCCGCCCATACAGCTGCCGCTTCTGCTTCTTTTCATTTTTTTTTATTTTCCCACACCCTTATTTGGAGACCTTCCTACCTTTTGATCTGAACCATTAGGTTGTTGAATTAATAAAGGATAAAGGATAAGTTTTTGGCGTTAATCAATCCCGTCTGAGGGATGCGCCCCGCACTCGACTTCCATTCAGAATCGTAGTGGCGTAATGAGTGCGTATGTGGCCTATACAATGACTTGCGGTGGCCAGCCGATGTACAAGTCAGTGCTTTTATCCTCCCAGACGAGTCTGGTACCAATTCACCGACCCCGGAGGGATGGAAGGCTTGGTTAGCCTGAGCGGGCATCGATCCGGAATTCAAACCCCCGACCGTGCATGTGATATAGTGCGCCACTTGCCACTACACCACCTCCGCCCTTGTTGAATTAATATATCATGGAATTGTACTTCGCGCACCTAAGCGTGCACCAAATAAATAAATAAATAAATACAGCTTGTACATCGGAGTAACCTGCATAGGCTTGAATTTATTCAATACGGAGGGCAGCCTGGCAGCCGAAAAGAAACCGTATTCTCAGGATTTCTTGAAAATCGCCCTCTGGGCCGATATCGTGAGTCATGGCAGCTCTAAGAACTTTGCACGGACTCGCCTGCGTTTGGAGTAACACCCAAGACACGTACATAGGAAGATACAGTTGAGTAAATCAATTTTGCCTCGGTTATTGGAAGACGATGTTGTATCGTTGCTGTCATTGACTTCTTTTTTCTTAGACTATATGAATATACCTTCCATTAGGAATCTCTTTCTCCACAGAGACGTTCACTTGGGTGTTTGAGGTCCCCAGAATAATCCCAGGAGGCTTTCCCTCTCAAGAATTCGTTTATCAAGTATATGAAGGAGTTGAAGGATAACAACAAATGGGAAGTTAGTCGAACAATAGTTAAGTTACCGTTGGGCACAGCTGGTAGCCGGTAACCAAACTGTAACAGGCCTATCTCTGGGCTCAGCAAAGAAGTACGGGACAAGAACAAGGCTATAACTATGATTACAAGATAAACATCGTAACAAAGGATATAAAAGTCAACCTAAAAAAGGAAGCAAAGATAGTGTGAAAGGCAGTACATGAATTGTAATAACCGGTGCCAGATTTTTTAGCTATTTCTATCCACGGTGTAAAAATAGAAAGAATAAAGTCTTAGGAGTCAATCATCAAGAACCACCCCCGTTTTCGAGATGGGAATCCGCATCCTACTTTCATTCAAAGGCGTAGAGGCATTTGAAATGTGTTATGTGGCCTATACAGTAGCTTGCTGTGCAGAGATGACAAACATTAGTGCCTCATCCTCCCAAACAGATCTGGTACCAATCAGCCGACCCCGGATGGATGGCCTCCTTGGTTGGCCTGGACGATCACCAATAAAGGAACTGATCATATGACTACGCGTATATGATAGTGAGCAATATGTCACTCCGCCACATCCGTCTCTGTAAGATTATGTTGTCAAAAACTAAAAAACAAGCAGAGGTCCTGTTTCTCACTTTGTTTGTCCATGATAACCGTCAATTCTGATAAAACGATTGGCCTAACTGGTCGTAAAGGAATGAGACATTTTATTTTATTTCGTGTTCTATTGATACGTAAGATAGTGGCGCCATTCGCTATCATTCATGGATCTCATTTAAAAATACGATTTGTTGCGGAACAAAGTGCAAAGGTGCTCGTTTTATTTCCGCAACATTTTGGATCATCATTTATTTTTTTTTTGGAAAACACTATGAACTTACTGGACTTCATGGTTTGGAGATCTTTGGAGTGGATCCAAATAGGAACAGGAAGGCGGAGTCAAGACAAAAGTGGGATCCCCACTTGAGGTGCATTGGTAAGAGTTGAGTTGTCCCTAATAAATATAGGAGAAAGCATTCACATCGGTTTTCGATCAGTGGAAAGGGTTTCTTCTCCGTCTCGGATCGATACCCGCCCAAGCCAACCAAACCCTCAATCACTCTAGGGTTGAAATTGGTATCAGATTCGTCTGACAGTGTAAGAGCACTGACTCGCGGCTGGCTAGCGTGAGCCATTGTACAGACCACATACGCATTCAATACGCCACTACGATTTTGAATCGAAGTCGAATGTATGGCGCATTCCTAACATGAAACCTTCATTTACTCCACTATATCTCGTTTGCACGTCTTACAGCCGTTTATTAAAGTTTAGCTTCATCCAAAGAGTTTTTTGATTCTCTGTCGTGATTAAACATCTCCAGCGGTAATATCTTGTTCTATGCCACAGTCGTTGATTCCACGAATCATGCGGAAGTAACCTTAAAAATTATTCATTTTCAATAAAACCATTTTCTATTTACTAGTAATATTAATCTGAATTTTTCGCAAATGAATTTTCATATTATTACATCAAATGTTATTGTAACGTTATTGTTCAAACACTATTGTACGGAAGAGTACTCAATGATATAGTATTCTGTTTTAAAATGCTGAGAGGTAAATTCAAGCTACGGCCGATTATGTATGTACTGGGTAATCAGACCGTGTAGAGGTTGTACCACTTCGTTATCACTACAATGCCCTAAACTCAATTTCCACTTTCTTTCAATTCTTCTTCTCAAATATTTCATCAGGCCTAAATGAAACTACATACAACGTGGTTCTAGAAATTCTTCCAATTTTGCAATTGTGGAAGTGTTTTTTTTTTCGAAGGAGTACATTACCTATGTGAATTTTTCGTTCGTTGAACAACTACAAAAAATGAGATATTTTGAAAAGACGGTCGTCATTAGCAGTTCCGAATGTAAAGCTCGGAAAAATTCTCCGAATACGATTTCTGGTAATGATTAACCCACTGGCGACCGCGCCTTTTACATTGTCCTTACATTACCTTTCAATTTCTCCTATAATTGTAGTTGGAAGTGAATGATTCTTGGACCACGATGCCTCAAGATTCTCTAGAAGGTTGTGAGCTCAGCTGATACTTGGAAACGTAAAAAAATGATAAGAACACTCGATAAATAATATAAATACTACAGGAGCACAATATGGTGTGGCTCGTCGTGGTCGTCAATGGGTCAAATTTGTAACTGGTTTCGTTTCCTTGCTTGCTACTGAAGCGCACCTTTGTGTGTATTTTGGATAAATAAACAAATATATAAATAAATAACTATTATTTTCATGCAATGAGCCAGAAAATTATGATAGTTTTTGTAGGTTTTCTGACAGTGAAAGATTACCATTTTCTCCCCAATCGTCGTGCCATGAATTAGCGATAAGCCAATAGTCTGTACCGTTTTCTTTTCCCCATCCGATTATTCTCACAGCATGACGTCCATCTGGTTTTCCACCGGTGTGCTGGAAATAAACAACATATTTCCGATGAATTCTCGTTCATTCTAAAGAAACCTGCCTCAATATTAATCGAAACTAAGACAAGCATAGCTTAGGAGATCTGAGTCAGTATTGAGACAGAAGTTTTTGTTTTCGAAGAAATTCGGCAGGATATTTACCCTATAAATTCCAGATTTGTAGTGACTGAAGTCCGTGAAAACGTCATACGAGCCAACAACTGATCCTTTCGTCATAATTTCTCTCTGGATAGCTGGTACCGAATACTCTACCGTGTAGAAGGATTTTCCTGTGATTTTTATGTATAAAAACGTGGCATACAGTATGCAAAACATTGTCTGAACATATCATCGCTACCGTTAATGTCCCAGAATCAAAACTGGTGAAGAGGCAAGCCGAGAAAGTTCCTCTGAGGTTGAAGATTGGGACGATTCCTCGAGAATCAGACCACACTTCACTAAGTCATTCATTATGGAGTAAAAATCGATGGGTTTTAGTTCGAGGTTCTTTTTTCTACATTATTCTGTACAGTTCACCAAGTTGGCCCCAGTGAGTAGATGGTTCCCGCTCCAGTGTGGTGACATAGTATTTCTCCAAATGTTACTCCTAGGCATACCTTGTATTCTATCCTGAGCGTATGACTTGTTGAAGCCGATTCGACATTTCCTTCTGCAGAATGGAGTTTGTGCAAATCGGGGGCAATATCCGTAGAAAGTATCGTTGCCATGTTGTCCACATGGATGGAAATAGTAAGGACGGCAACAATTCTGTTATCAAAACTCTTATAAAAGTACAGTTTGTAGTACTTCAATAAGCTATATAGGATAATCTGCATCCAACATCTGAATGAGTTTACCGGCGCTTCGAAGTGTCCTCCGCTAACACTACCTTTGGTTGCAAAATACTCCCAAGCTCTAAACGTGATTCCACCATCACATCTAAATCAGCAAAGAGTATTCGTCGTTGAAGAACATTTCCTTTAAAGGCACAGTTCACGATAATTCAATGGGCGGGAACGTCAATGGCTTTCCCGCCTCTCGATCGCTGTCACTTCATCACGTCAGACCAGTGTCGAGGCAACACAGATTGCAACTACTCGTTCTAGAACCCACACACAATCAGCTGGTCGCCGAGTGATGAGGCGGTGTTTTTCTCCCATTCTTTGTTCCTACCTTTTCCTCTTTTTTCCTTTTTTTATGTTATTCTTTTTGCTGCCGCGATCCCTTAATTAATTTCCTACTCCTAGAGGCTGAAAAAAATGAGCTACTTTTGCTGTTACTGAGGTTTTTTTGTATACTTATGCTTAGAAGTGAATGAATTTTCGCTTACCATAGTCTGTTATTCGTACCAGGACCCACACGTACTCAGTAAGACACATTGTATAGCTCGTTCAAACGCCCCACTCTTTTTCATTTTGCTTATCTCATTCTCGTCCAGCCTACTTTTCAACGGTTTTTCGAAGCCTTTTTCACTTTGGAAACACCGATTCACGCAGTTCTCCACCTTCATCGCACTATTTTCGACCTGGTCTTCCATTTTTCATCATAATCTGGATTACCCAAAATCATCGTGAACTGTGCCATAATCATACCCGAAACCGCAGGTATCACAGCACGATAAAATGTCGGCAGAAGAGATGAACACCTGAATTTTTTTTTTACTCTGATGATAGTTCGGCCTAAAAAATTCCACGAATTCTAATGTTGAACCTGATTTTTTCCCTTTGAGGCAATGCATAAACGATCCGAAATTGCAGCTGCCGTTGACACAGCCCAGCACGAGCCTGAAGAATCAAGTGATATAGCTGAGACCCATTTTTGAAGGCTGATACAATTTGCCTTGGGAAATTTGAAAAAGTACTTACCACAGTTTGCCTGATCAGGGATGGTGAAAAGTGACGAGCAATTGGGCCATATAAGGCGAGGATCATAGCTATAAGATGATGCTCATTTCAACCACTGCATAGCATGATAGAGCTATTTTTGCCATGCTTTTCCAAAAAGGGTGTGAGTCAACTTTGCTTTCCCGATTGGATACTTTTGTATTTTTACATTCCTACACTAAATTAATCATCTTAATTGAAACTCAGAATTGTCCCTCTACATAGGATCGGTTAAAGGACTTCCAATTCGTCTGGGAGGATAAGTGTACTACTGACATCCCCATAGCCTGATCCTACGAATCACTGAGATGTTCAGTCATCCGTTCAACGCTGCCGTTGAAAATTTAATTCGGTATATTTCACGGGACGGATTAATCAACACCGACAAACTTCATGCTTTACCCTTTATTAGAACTCCAAGGATAGATACAGGTACATTACTACAAGAATTACATCAATGAAGTCATTGGTGGCGTTACTTAGTCGGTATTTACTTCTACAAATTCGAAAGATAGTTAACTACCCGGATGGTTCTCAGCTAGCTGTTCGTATGAAGTTCCATAACTCAGGAAATACACCGATTTATCTCAAATCAAAATATCCGTCGACCTACTTCTCCGGAATGTCAGGATCATTGTCGTCGTTTACAGGAGGCTCCCTCCGGTACTGGCTCATAAATTTCTTACTCATTATTTTGTACTTGAAATCAGGTGTCGGCTCATCATTTACCTGGAAATCAAAAGTTTTAACGTAGAACTCGGAATTCGTGCATTTTTAGTAAACAAATGATTGCCTCGAAGAGATTCTGGCTCTTTTTGAGGTACTCGACAAGAGCCTTACCGCTCAACCTCTGCGCTTCCAGCGGGACGCCATCGTTGGCTGTAAGAAGAAAAATTTTTATTATGTTTTGATGGGTTCAAAACTGAACTGGAAAGGACTAACCATCTGGAGCAGCTCCGAATGCAAGTGTTACTTGACATAGTAAAAGGCCGAGGACTAGGAATAAGTAATTCTGAAAAGATCTCTGGCTTTTTCGATTTATATGAAGAAGATTCATTCAATGGAAATGGTGGAGAAGACAACTCACCATTGTTTCGAGCGCTTATGAATGAAAGCGTCAGCATCTTCTTATATAAGCGATGACCATATGTCACAAGGCAGCAAGTCTCGATTTTGATAAGAGTATTGAGAGAAAATTCGAATGCAGAGAAAGAGATTAAGGAGACTAAAAACATAATTTGGTGAGATTCTTTAAATTTTTGGTGTTTTTTAATTTAAACTTAAGTTTTTAAAGCTTTCTGGACGCGGGCGTTAGCATTGTTGTATGTTCCGCAAGCAACCGAGTCAACTCTTTGGGCAAGACTGGAGTGATGAGAATGACTCGGAAGAGAATCTCACTGTAAATGTTTCAGAATTTTTCTTGGTGGTGCTAAATTATTTCGAATTGGACGACGGAGGTAATGTGGTGGCAAGTGGCCCGGGGACACACCACACACACATGGTCCGGGATCGGATCCGGAGTGATATGCGCCTGGGAAACTAAACGGTCCATCCCGTCAAAGCACTAACTTGTACATAGGCCGACCACGGCAAGTCATTGGATGTATAGGCCACATACTCAATAACTAGGCCTCTGCTATTCCGAATGGAAGTCGAATGGGGGAAGGGGGGGGGGGGGGGGAGGGGCAGGGAGCATCCTGAGAACGGCTTGTTCGAAGCTAGGAGACTTTATCCCTTATCGTTTATTTTGGAATGGGGAGCACTTACCAAGAGAAGAAGCTGACAAGTGACCTCTTTGGAAACTTGCGCTCATTTCCAATAAGGGGGTTAGTCACGACGCTCCACTCTATCGGGGAGCACGATAATACAGAAATGCAATGGTTAGAAGCAGATTCAAGGAACTCCCTTTTTCGCCTAGTACAGCTCTTGCGGTCCTGTCCTTATCGGTTTCCCTTTCATGCCAAGTTTTTTTTAAATATTGTATCGATCTGATGTTCTGGCCGAACGCACTTTTATCAGTAAGTTAGTGAGGTTGGATTATGACCGATGCCAAAAGGTGATGTAACTGGGTTCACTATATATTACTATTGTAATGCGTAGAGACTTGGCAAAGACTTTTTAATCTGACTTTTTTTTCCTTTCTAGAAAAATTTCAGTCACATATTCTAATATTTTTCGTTCCTTTCCTGCTCCAGGAACTGATGTGAGTAAATGGCATTTCGGATCTTCGTATTTGGATAATTTACTTTTCGCAGAAGTTTGTAACATGGGAGTCTTGACGCCTGAATTTTGCCAATACTGACCGCTCTCGTAAAGCATTTTATTGGAAAGGTAAGTGGAACATCAGGGCCGACAACACCACTTGTACTGAAGACCAAACTGTATCGCCTGTTGACATTTTGAGCATGGGAGACTGTTCCTATTAAAGAATTCATTTATAGTATATGGGTAAATGTAAACAGTACCGTTCCGTAACTTTCTCCTTGAAGGACTTATCAGTCTCTGATTTCTCGACCGTTTTTCATGGACCTAGCTGATGAACCACTTCATGCCTACACATGTTACTAATCAGCACCAAAAAGAACGTCCTCTAGGGAAATATTGTAGGCAGCGGTACATGGAGCAGCTATTTGTTCGGGAGTAAGATCAATCTGACTGCCTAAGCTACTTCCTTCCTTGCGAGCAGATTCTACGACATTCACCCAGCACTATTGCGAAGCGCACAAAACGCTACAGTACTAAAAACTCAGCGTAGCAGGTGCAATCGTTCAAAAGCAAGGCGTATTGTTGCTGTGTTCCCTTCCACTGGCTTCGAATCACAGGAGGACAAGCATTACTATGTAGCTGATACTCCGTGCCGAGTTTGCTGAGTCATGCTGGCTCATGATTGTTAGCGTAGGCAACAGCTTATAAGCACTCTGATTCGACACATTGTACCCTGAAACCTATCAAATGTTTTCCAACCGACATCAGCATCTTCTGAGCTTCCTCTCCCATGTGAACTCATTTTTATTTGGTTTACGTTCATATCGCACCATGTTAGAGACTATCTACGTCAACAAGTCCACCTGAGACATCCTCTTCAATTCCACACTCGTTCTGTCCACGAATAATGCGAAAGAATCCTGTAAAATATTTGGCTATGTCAGAATTTCATAAGAAAAATTGATAGATGAATATGATTTGACCTAGTGTCTAGAGCAAGTAGTATGGTTAGCAAATGAGCGCAGCATTCAGCGCTGCAAGGGCGAAATCTAAGGGTAGAGTGAGATGAAAAGAGCAAGTAGGGAACTATTCTGAGGCATTCGTTCAAGAGGATTCACCTTTCTCTCCCCAGTCGTTATGCCACGAGTTAGCGATGAGCCAGAAATCGGTGCCATTTTCCGTTCCCCAACCGATCATCTTAACTGCATGGTAGCCTCGCAAACTGCCAGCGGTATACTGTAACACTGGTTCCGAGTACATTTTTCTTCCTCTAGAATATGTAGTCCATTGTTAAATTCACTGTCCTGATGGGCTAGAATCTTTGTTTTTCGAATCTGATTAGCTGCCGGAGGTTCAAAGCTCGACGTTCAGAACTCCTAATGAGGCATACTTTCAAGGGCACTTCGAAGAAAATCCTACCTTATAGATCCCTGATTTGTAAAGTTTAAAATCTTCATAGACTGCAAATGTGGCTACAACAGGGCCATGCTCCAAGATATCCCTTTGGATGGCTTTAATCGATTGTGGAAGGGTATAAGCAGTTTTACCTGAAATCGTATGGTTTGATGGTTATGTCAGAGACATAAGAACGTTTTAGGAGGAATGGAATAGTGTTGAAAAACATCATAACTGACTTGCGTTCTGGAGAAACTTGGCCTCATGACGAAGCTCTTCGACTCAAGGTCGCTAGCAACCGTCGAGTCTAATCGCTACTTTTATTTGGAAGATCTTTTTGGTTGTGTTTAGTTGACCACACATACTCCTCTTTCCTCACAGATTCCTCTTTCAACTTTTCCAGAAAGTTCTTTCGATTTGTAACTCGGTTGTGTAGGAGATTTCACGCTTACCGTGTCGTTTGTCCAATCTGTACGGCTTCCTGAATCCAGCTTGACACTTTCTCTTACACGGTGGAGTAGGCGCTGATCCAGGACATTCTCCGTAGTAGGTATCGTTGCCATGACGTCCACATGGATGAATCGGGTAAGGACGACAGCATCTCTATTGCTCAAGTAGATAAATCATCTCCACAGATCCTATTATTATACCTTTGTACGGTAGTCTCCTCCAGAGACGACTCCATCATCTATGAAAAACTTCCAAGCCTCGATAGGCCAGCCTCCATCACATCTGAACAATCGCATGACTACAATAGGCCTATCGCTCGCTCTCGAGCTTTTAATTAGCCATGATCGTAAGGATTTACCCGAAGCCGCATTTTGAGCAGCATGACAAAATGTCTGTGGCAGAGATATACACCTGAAATGGGATTTTCAGATCATCAATGAAGTCCATCACTGCGGATAGAGTTAAACCTGTTTCTCAGCTTTGGTAGCAATACAAATACGATCCGTAATTGCAGCTGCTGTAGAGACTGCCCAGCATGAGCCTGAAATTGAATGGGGGCCAAGGTGTAATTCTTAGAGTTATCAGGTCTCTGTTCAAGTTTTTAACCAAATCTACCTACCGCAGTTTGCTTGGTCGCGAATGGTTAATAAAAAGGTGCAGTTGGCCCATTCTCTTCGAGGATCATAGCTGTAAATTTAATCTGATGACTATTGCTTTATGAGGATGAAGGAAAATAGATCTGTACTTCTTCACCCATGCCTTCGATAACCAGTTTAGAGTTTTATTCATCTGCAAAAGCACTCTTGCGCTCCTATTTTTTCACCTACAAGCTACGTCCCAGACTGAAGTTTTTGTGATTTTAAGATCTGTGGTATGTTGTGTCAAACGTTAGCTTTCAGCGTCATCAAGAAAAATTAGATTGTAGAGACCTAACGGATCCTCGTATCGAGGACCGACTGTTAAGGACCACAGCAGTCAAGGTCGAGCGCTATATGAGAGCAAAAAAGATTTTTGCAAGTCTCAAGGTTGTTCATACGGCTGTAGTGTCTCAAAGTGAAATGTGCCATGCACGGTAATAAACGACAACTGTCTGTGCACTAGATTCTTATCAGGTGTACTAAGCAAAAAAACGCTCCAATCCGACTGATGCAACGCCTTGATTGATTGAGATCCTGAGATCAAGTGCCCTTTGCGGACTCGGACTCATGAATGTTAAGCTTGGTGGAACTACTATCAAAAGATCCAGGCAGCAGAGTGATAAGCATCGAGCGACCGAGCTATCAGTTTGGGCAGGCGTACACACATCAATCGCTTATCTTCAAACACCTAATAAGGGGGGGGGGGGGGGGACTGATACTTGTGTGAACATCTCAAGAGGTTCAATATAAGCTACACATTTGATATCTCGGCATGAAAACAGTTATGATATTCCGATGGATGTAGGATAGCGCAAGAGGAAAGAAAGAGGAGGTCCTGGCCGTCCGAGGAGGCTGGAGGCACAGCATGGAATGGAATTCCGGCAAGTATTCAATCATTGGATGCATCCTATAGGGCTTGCCTAATGAGTAGTGAAGGCCCTCGTTGAGATCAGTATTGCCTAAATTGCCTTCACAGTTTTGAACTAAATCGACCTCATAAGTTCTGAGAGGTTTATAAAAATTGACCTTCTAAGCCCGACTACTTTAAGCTGTCGCTCTATCAAACCTAGAAATTTCCTGAACAACGGAGGTGTGGTGGCTCACTTTTCCGGGATGCCCTCTCCAGTGTCGTTATCATCTTTGACGATAGGGTTCACGTTCTGACTTTTGAATTTTATGTTCATTAATCTCAGCTCGAAACCAGGTGTTGGAACTGAATTGACCTGCAAATAAAGTAGACCTTCTGATGCACTTTTCTTCCAATCACCCAAGATTACCTGGAATAGGTTCTGATTCTTTTTGAGGTATTCGACCAGCGGCTCACCGCTCAACATCTGCACCTCTGGAGGGATTTGTTGAGCACCTGGAAGAAGAGATTTACGGCATTTGCATCTCCATCAGGATAGGTTCCGGGTTAAAATCTGCACCGACCATTTTCAACTGCTCCGGCTGCTCGGCATAGGTAAACGCAGAGTAGGAGCACCAAGTGCCTCTGGAACTTAGATCTACAATTTATCCTCTTACGTAAATCTGTTAGTATATAATACTAGCTGTAGAAAGAATCACAAAATTTGCTTCAAGAAAGGTAATCAAGTAAATGACTTACCATTCTCTGAAACAATTGTGAGGACATCGGCTTTCGCTTTTATTGGGTCTATCAGCTATCAGAGACCAATTTAATTGTTATTACCACGATAAGAGTGCGAGAAGATTCTGCAAAAAAAAGAAATATAATATTCAGAAAAGAACTTCATTCAGCAAATTTGTTGGCTTCAAAAAGCGTATTGTTCACGTTAGACTCTATTCCGCTTACGGAGAGCAGGTGTCAAAAAGGCAACAGCTGCGATAAGCAACTCAACGTTGACAAGAATGTCTTGAGTTTTAGTGAGAATGAGATTCTTAGAATATTCTTTCATCGATACTTGATTGGTAGCCGAATCGATTGAAGGCACAGTTCACGACAATTTTCAGGAATCCACCTCTTCAGGATCACTCACGAATTTTTGGAATTTTCCTGCTCTCCAGATAGGAGGGCTTACAATGACTCATCATATCAATGTGTATCCTTTCGGATGAAGATGGTACGCAGTTTCATTACTTACGAGTACCTTTCATTGTGTTGAAATGATGGGTCCTCGATCCACTTCCCAACTGGCTCACTTTCAACAATTTCAGGACAGTCGTCAAACCGTTGAAGTGGATGGCGATCATGCGGTGCAGGCAGAATGTTCAAGAATCACAACTTTACCGTGACAGCTAAGGTCGTTCATCAATTTTGACACTGACACCAACGAAATGAGGTTAATAAACTGCCCGCTAAACGCGTCATCAGTGACAGGCTGTAGTGAAAGTTACAGCGCCGAGTTTGTAATGCAGGTGGTGATTCTTGATATATCAGTAATAAATAGATCAGGTGTCAGAGCGTTTTCATGCAAATAGTCATTACGAGGTCATGTACAGTGTAAGCTTTTCAAGAAGTGACCGCTAAAATGCGAGGAAATCTCCCCAACTGTCATGTTTCCTCTTTTGACTTTCAAGAAGGTGCCCCCACAGACCATTAGGGATGTCCACTTCAGATGGTTCTATTCACTTGTGACAGTTCCGTTCTCAACCCGTTCTGTGCAGGAAAGCACGTACACATCATAACTAACTTCCTGTTGTTATCATTCGTAAGATTAATTCCTATTACACCACAGAAACTGCTGGAGCTATTCAAGCCGTGCTGTGAAAGTCTGCAACTGCTACCCAAGAACAATCCGGGGATCACTGTGATGACTTCTCAGACGTTCACACAGACGTGGATAAGATTCTATGTGAATTTGGGTGAAACCAAGCATTCGCGAACGAAAAAAGGAATTCCATGGGTCTACGAAGCAATTACAACAATAAAGTTAATCCCTGGCTAGTGGGTAGTAAAGGTTTTATTTCGATTTGAAAACTTGAGACTCGTGTAGTTGCAACCATAAAAATCTCCTATACGGTCAACTGTTTTCGGTTTAGGTTGATCTGATCGTGCTGTGCACGACTTGCGCAAAACTTACAAAATCGAAATTCGAAGTTATAGTAAACTGAATCTTTTCAGTATAAATACCGAGAGATCAGACCGATACCAAAGTTGTCCCAAGCAACTCCACCAGCTAAGCAGCAGTCATCAGTTGGCAACGTTTTTTTCCGATAGACCCCTTCCTTATGATTCCTTGAGTTCGAAAAGTTAATCGTAGCTCGAGATCAACGTGGTAAATATATTTCTGTTCAGATGCAACTGATTGTTCTTCTTGCTATTGCTGGGGCTACGTTGGCCGTCTCACCAGCGGGCTATGAGGCTGCCGAAGTGGTGCAACCTGCTCCACCTCCAATGTCCTCTGACGATGGAGATCAACAAGCATATGTATAACAGCGATGCTGGAGCTCAAGCTCCTCCTCCACCAGCACCAGCAGCTCCCGCAGTTCCAGCAGTTCCGCCACCAGCACCAGCACCAGCAGTTCCACCAGCGCCAGCAGACCAGGGAGCAGCTCCTCCTCCACCAGCACCAGCAGCTCCAGCCGTTCCAGCAGTTCCGCCACCAGCACCTGCACCAGCTGTTCCATCAGTGCCAGCCGACCAAGGAGCAGTCCCTCCTCCTCCTGCACCAGTGCTGGTGCCAGCAACTGGTGGTGACATGGTAGGTCGTAAATGTAATGTATCAAACCCTTCCAATAGGAAAAGATTGCTGGAGCAGAATAAGAGCCGCCTATTTCCAGGGAATGAGCAGTGGCGGATACCGTCATCGTCTCCATCGTCTTCGTGCTCATCGTCTCCACTAGTTGAATAGCAATTGTGGCGACATTTCATGGGTCTCATTTTAAAACCGTCGGGTTCAATAAACTATTCTGAACGGTATTACTCATGGAAGGTTCTCTAAATCTCGAATGGCGAATTAATTGGCTAACTTTATGGCGAGTAAGTGCTGTCCAAATTGTTCCAGTGTGGCCGTTTTGGCCCACTTCATGCGTTCTCCGTGAGGGAGGTTTTTGGCGTTTTCAAGCCTCAGTCCTGTACGTAAGAACCATTAGAACTCCCAATCAGCAAATTCGGCTCCAAATCAACTCCAGCGGTGTCGCGAGCAATGACATCTTTCAACAACCATTGCCAGCCTTTTGTGGATTGCACTGTTTTTTCCTTTATATGGTCTGAGTTCAGATTTAAGTTCTGGGCTCGCCTCTGCAGGAGAAAAGGCCAGTGCCAAAGCACAAAAATGTATCGTATGTCAGCAATTTGTATATGGATATTGCATTAGCCTCTTTTAGGTTATTCGATGATGTAAAGCTATCATCCATACTTAATCGCCTTTAAAGGAAGCATAAGCATTTACCCATAGGAAATCGCGGAGGACGACAGATCTCACAACTAAGGCGTAGAACTTTTTCCAAAACCTCTATGACCGTGGGCTTTCTCTTTCCGAATGCTCCAATACGACCTTTTTATGGCGAATGCTAAGGCCCACACCTAAAGGTACAGATTACGATGAATGCGCCTTCTGAAATTTCTTTCTAGGGTGAACTGCGATGTCCAGGGATAGCAAAAGAAACGCTGCTCTGTCGAAAACCGACCTATACAGAGCGTAATGAGAGCACCATTACTGGCTTGAGTGATGTACACACCCATGGTCTGACAAGATCTCAGGTGTTGTAGGGACTGTAGGGATTGCACCATTCGCACCTGGACCAACACGTTACACCAGTTTACTGTAGCCAACTGTAAGCAACGGCACACGTATTTGGATAGCTCGTCCAAACATCCCATCCATGCTGCTTTTGTCGTCACATTTTCGTCCAGCCCTAATTTTACTATTTTTTCGAAGCCTTGCATTTCTCAGAAGACGCCTACTTTTGCGTTTCCTTTGCCTCCTTCTGGACAATCCTTTCCATTACACATGCTACAAAATTATCGTGAACTGTATCTTCAACCTTGTTGCTGGACAACAATAAATACCACGAGATTAACCGCACGGTGAATCCAGTGCAGTTACAGAGCTCATTCCATCAAAACGTGAATAAGCTTTAGCTAGAGGAGAGTTTGTTGAGCACTCGTTTGCATGCACACACTTTTATTCAGTTTACAACCATTTGATAAGGCTCTAGAGCCCGTCTGTTTCGACAAGTCCGGCAGTCACACCGCTTTCAATTTCACACTCATTGGTTCCACGAACAATGCCGAAGAATCCTGCAATATATTCATCAACTGCATCAGAAGAATACATTTTTGCAAGAAATGAGTAAATGTCAGGTGTATCAATCGCTTCTGTTCGGAAGTGGTGTAGTGTCAAGTGGCGCACTACATATGTCACAGGCACGGTCAGGGTTTCGAATCCGGGATCATTCCCCACCTGGGCCAACGAAGCCTTCTATCCTTCCGGGATTGGTTAGTTGGTACCAGGCTCGTCAGGGAAGATAAAAGCACGACTTGTACATCGGCTGGCCACGGAATTCATTGTATAGGCCACATACGCACTCATTACGTCACTACGATTCTAAATGGGAATCGAGTGCGGGGAGCATCCCTCAGACAAGATTGATTAACACCAAAAACTTTATACTTTATCCTTTATCAATCGCTTCTGTTTCCAAGAGTGGCGCATGGTTACAAAATGAGCATTATCCTCATCAGAATAAATTTGTCTTGGAAACCCACCGTCCTCTCCCCAATCGTTGTGCCATGAGTTAGCTATGAGCCAGTAGTCAGTACCATTATCCTTTCCCCATCCGATCATTTTTACTGCATGATAACCGCGAAGTTCACCAGCAGTATGCTGTAATTATGCGTTACAGATGTCCAAACGCTTTTTGTAAAAGGTATAACTTCTAGAGACATATTTTTGATGTGCTATTTTGTTGAGTTTAAGAGTTTTGTTAAGTTCCCCATCTTTATGGACAGTATACGAGGGCTACCGAAGTTGAACGGCCCCAGCTAAAGAAGTTAGTTTGGGATGGGACTCTGTATGTTGGACCCTTTACTGGGAAGATTCCAGAAATTCCTTTTCTTACGAAGCGCAGAAGCATCTATGCTCTATACTTTCTGGAAAGGAGCGGTGAAGGAAAAATCGGTGAAGGTGCTAAACTATCTTACGACGAAGAAGACGATAAATGGTCTGGCTATAGTCTCGGATTTCATCAGAGGTTGGGCCTGCGCTGTCAAAAGGATCAGGAGAGACATGGCTGTGAGGACAAACACGAAAGAGGGGCACTGGACAATAACATCTTCGTAAGCAGCGTGAGCCAGCTACCGAATACGAAAAAGATGACTTCCACGTAGAGTTCGGCGATGCTATCAGGTTAGTTTTGAGAGGGGCTATCACACCATTAGCAGATGATCTAAAAAGGCACATCGGCAGTGAATGGAGGAGCCTAGGAAGGATGCAAAAATGAGGAACACGTGTCAGAAGCGAAGAAGGAGACAGAGTCTTCGACTTGGACGCAGTCTACACTTAGTAGTCTGGAGCACTTCCTCCTCAAAAAGGAAGGCCCAGAATGGACCAGTGGTGAGAGTCAATGTGAGGAATATTAAGGTCAAAGCTGGCGACGAACTGGCCCTTCAAAACAGACTTCCCAGAAAGGATCCGGTGGTGGGAACTGGTTTAGCAAGAGAGATCGACTCTAGCGAGGAATTTTCAGAGAAAACTTGTCCCCTGAACCCTCAAGAATTGGTCCAGCAAACACGGAACGACGCAGTGAAAGCCATCCTACAGCGTGCAAGATAAGCACCGGGGTTGATATGAAGGGAACCCTGTAGCCTCGATGGGCTTCATGTATCCTCTGAGACCATCCAAGGGTGCATATAGGAAAAGTATACCGAACAGTGGTGAAGCTCACGATCGAATCCCACCGGAGCTGAGCAAGTGCTGCGCCGCAAGTGAAAATCATAAAAGGCAGCTTCACTCGGCTGAGATGAGGATGCTGAGATGAGGTTCCGGTTGGACGCGAATGGACCGTGTAAGAAGCGAATTCAGGGCGGGAATACAGACAGCACCTGTAAAGCTTAGGGCAAGAAAACAGCGCTTACGATGGTACGATACGATGAGCACATACTATGAGACCACGGAATCACTCGCCCTAAAGAGCAATGAAATTTGAAGCCCAGAGTAAACAATGATAATAAGGTCTGAAGGAGAGGTGGTGAGAAGCGATCAAGAAGGATCTTGGCGGACATATGGTATCCGTAAATATGCTGAATACAGAATGAACTGGGTACGACTGACAAGAATAGCGGGCCCTGCGATAGCGCAAGCTCAACGTTAGGGAGAAAGAAAACGAGAGGGTAATGGTGATTTTCAAAAATTTATTCAGAGTTTCACCTTATAGATTCCTGATTTGTAGTGTCTGAAGTCTCATAGGCAGCAAATGCGGCTACAACAGGTCTATTTTCCATAATATCTTTCTGAATTGCTTTACCCGAAGGCGGTAGTTCGTAAGCAATTTTACCTGAAATCGAATCCATAATTCAAATAGTGGAAGGGCTCCGTCTAAGCGCGTTTTGTGGAAGAGGTGACGATCAGATGATAAGTTGACTACTTTGGAAAGCAGACTACATCTAAAAGCACAAGATCTCGATGATTCTAAGGTATCACTTATTGAGCGGATAAGGCAAGTGATCGTCCAGAATAGCGCAAAAACCATGAAGGAAAGGTGGAAATCGCCGTCTTCAGATGAATAAATTCTTCGAAATCTAGTAAAATCAGGGGTTAGAATGTAACGACAAAAGTTGCAAGTAAGGGGGTTTCGACAAGCTGTCCAAATGTGTTCATCATTGCATACAGTTGGATACAATAAGCTCCTTGATTGCAATGTTTGCGTCCCAGTGCCAATGCTGCAATTTTTACAGCTTCAGCTTTTTACAACAAAGGTCCGAGAAATTAACCGTTATTACAATTACCCTTCTTGCATTACACTGGCCGCTTTGAGGATTGTATCATGCATAGAAAATATGTAGAAGTACAACAGAGCTTCCTGTGCAAGCTATTGTCGATTTTCTTCTTTGATCTTTGTTGATGTTTCTAGCGCTCGCTGTATATTGCAACTTTTTCGATCATTCGATATCATTTTTTGACGATTTGTTGTTGTTTCGTTCATTTGTACATGAACGGAACAACAAACTCCCGGAACTTACTAAGCTGCTTAGACTCGTTATTTCGACGGGCAAACTATTTTAAGTTCATTCGGGCAAGCCCAAGAAAAGTACCTTACATCCTAACACTCTTTGTTATACCCTTTGTTTTTTCTCCTTTTTCTTTCACTCTGTAGCTCATAGTTAACTTGAGACTGCCTAGGAACTGTTCGTCTGGTTCTTACTTCTGAGTGCGGGAACGGGCGTTGCCTAGACTGACTATGCACCTTGCTGTGCTCCAATGTGACTGCACAGATGAGAGATCGATTCCCAAATGCAGCACTCTCAACTTCTCAGATATTCTTGGAGTACTGATGGCTGAGGTCAACTCGGCATAAATTCTACTATTATATGCCTATTCTATATTATTATTTTATTATATTTTATTCCATTATTGTATGCTACGGCTCGTTGTTCTCAGCTTTGGTCGCTGAGTTAAGGGAGTGTTGCATCCTGGTATACATCATTATTGTACTACTACTATCGCTGGTTTCTTTTCACAAGTATTGTCTGCTTTGTTTATTTCTTTCGTCGCCTCATGTTATACCAACAATTTTCTGCTTTGTTTGGGCTCACCAAGGGTGCAATTCAAATAAATAAATAGATAAGTATATGGGACTTTTTCGAACTTCGTTGCTTCTTCATCCTTAGTAGTGCGAAAGAGATTCCTAAGCCTACCGTAGCGTTTGTCCGTCCTGTAAAGGTTTCTGAGACCAGCTTGACAGGGTTTCCTGCATGGTGGAGTAGGCGCCATTCCATGACATTCGCCATAGTAGATGTCGTTGCCGTGATGACCACATGGGTGAATCGGATAAGGACGGTAGGTCTTCTGTTGTTAAAATCAATGATCACGTTCCTAGATTATATTGGGAGCCCATGACTTATATCATACCAGACTGCTGTAATCTCCTCTGAGACATCTCCATCATATACGGAAAAACTCCAAGCAGCGATGGGCCAGCCGCCTTGACACCTTAATCAGTTCACACAGTAAAAATGGTTGGTGCAACACTCTTTATCGGCATCTCTAATGAGACATAAGTAATAATGGTATCGTATCCCATACCGCATTCCGTGCAGCACGACAAAATATCAGTAGCAGAGATATTCACCTTAAACTTGTGCTTTTCAATGAACAATAAGTTGATGCACTTCAGATCAAGTTGCACCTGTTTCTCTCCTTTCGTCGCAATGCAGAATACGATAAGAAATTGCAGCTGCCGTCGATACGGCCCAGCATGATCCTGAGAATTATGGTATCAGGTAACCACTCCTGTTGACTGTTGACTTGTTAAGCATCTTCAAGCTCCTTACAAAAGCTGCTCACCGCAATTTGCTTGGTCCCGGATGGTAAATAATGAAGTGCAGTTGGTCCAGATAGTTCGAGGATCGTAGCTGTAAATGCATTGCTTTTGTGTTAGGCACAATACAGAGGAACCAATTCTGTACTGTTACTCGTCCTTCCGCTGAAGAGTATTCATTTCTCTGTCAAGTACGAGTGATCCAAGTTTCGAGGCTAGTGATTAAGAGATGTATAATATGCAGGTTTATACTCTTCACAGTATATTTATAGGAAGAGCGCAGCATTTATCTGCGGTTCGTTAAAAGCACAGTTCACGACAGTTTGGGTGATCCAAATTGTGACGAAAAATGGAAGGTGAGATGGAAAATAGTGCGAAAAAAGTGAAGATGAAGAAACTGCGTGAATCGGTGTTTCGAAAAAGAAAGAAGATCCCGAACAATCGTCAAAAAGGACGAGAATGAGACCAGAAAAATAAAGAAGAGTGGGGCGTTCGGACGAGCTATACAATGTGTTTCAGAACGTACGTGTGGGTCCTGATGCGAACAAGCGAAAAATTCATTCACTTATAAGCATAAAAAACAAAAAAACCTTAGTAGCAGCAAAAATAAGTCATCATTTTCAGTCTCGCTAAGTAGGAATTTGAATAAGGGATCGCGGCAGCAAAAAGAGTAACAGAGGAAAAAAGAATGGGAGAAAACATTGCCTTATCACTCGGTGATCAGCTGATTGTGTGTGGGTCATGGAGCGAATAATTGCAACTTGTATTGCCTCGCACTCGTCTGAAGTGACATTTATCGAGGGGCGGGCGGGACTGGGAACAAGGCTTCCACTATGCCCTAACTGTCGAGTTTTTGGGCGCGTGAGGGACCCTTCTATTACTCTTGGGAGCCACTGAGTATTCCTAAGGGAACAATTCAGTAACCGTTCTTATCGTGAGCCGTGCCTTTAACACCTCCTTCTGACTACTCAGGAACCTAGCAAACATATAGTAGAAATTTGTCTAGGTGAACTCGAGTTCACGAGACATTTCACCACAATCTGGAGTATCTCCAAATATCTCCTATACAAATTTCAATGCAGTGCCACCGTTCACGAAAGACGTGGAGCTCAGTTCGAAGAAGCGATTTATTTTATTGATCTTGCACTTAGTTCAAGATTAGTATAGCGGAATCGAAGGACTTGTTTGGATATCTTCAAAACTCGCTAAAATACCCTCCCACTGTTCTGAACTAAGCGCTCATACAGGGTGCGCCAAAATTACTTGCTCAACGTTGTGGAGTTTGACCCATTGATTTAATTATGATATTGAGGATGATCTATCGAGCATGTTAGGCACTTCTTCCATTATCAAGAACATAAGCTTCGATCCTCAGTTCTTACTCTTTTCAAAATGATTGGATCTCATCCTCTCAGACTCGCGATTATTCAGTTACACCAGATGGGTAGCTAGCTGTTCCGACACCATCGCAAAAATTTACCAATCAGCAGGAAAATTATGGAATTCACGTCAAACCATTCAAGGAGTACAACAGAACACCGCTCACGGAGGGGAAGAAAGGCAACTGCAACTTCCATGAGAAAGTTTAAAGTTGTACGGGGTATGGTGCGGCGCAATCCGAAGAGTTCGATGAGGAAGATTGCCAAAAAGCTGGAAATAAGTCGTAGTTTCGCTCGACGTATACTTCAAGAAAAGCTGGGATTGACATCTCGTCGATGTCGAAAGGTGTAACTCCTCACTGAAGAAAAACCGGATCAAAAAGTGCAAGATGCTCCTCCAACGGTTCGCGTGGGGACACTGCCTTCTCCGATGAGAAGCTATTTACGTTAGAGTCCACCTTCAACCGTCAAAACTATCGGGTGCTTTGCTCGACAGCTGTGGAAGCCAACGAGAGGGGGAGCATTCATGGACGCTCTGGACATGCAGAAAAATAATGGTTTGAGCAGCGATCACCTACGAAGCGAAGTTTCTGCTAGTTTTCATCGACAACTATGTTAAAATCAATATAGAAATCTACTCGGAGGGTGTAATGAAAAATATCTTGCTTCCGTGGACAAAATATCACTTTGGCTCTAGACCGTTCGTGTTCCAACAAGATTCAGCACCGGCTCATAGAGCGAGAGTGACCCAGCAGTGGTGCCGGGACACCCTTCCAGGATTTTTCAATGCTCCCAGGAATGGCCATCCAATAGCCCTGATCTTAATCCAATGGACTATCACGTATGGTATCTATTGGAGAGCAAGGTGTGCTTCAAGCAACACTACTCAATTGATTCGCTGAAGATGTATCTGCTCAGAGCATGAGAAGAAATACCTTTGGTGTACCTTCGCGTCACAGTGGACGACTTCCTCTTACGTCTGAATGCCAGTGTCCAAGCACGTGGAGCGATTTTAATTGGCTATGTGCAATGGTTTTGAATGAAGTGTTGTAGAGAAATTAGTCCTCAATCTATGGTTCAGCCGTTTTTACAGCGGTGGATATTTGATTAAGCAACTTGGTGCAGCCTGTGAAAGCCTCTGGAAGGTTTCAAACGTTGACCACTCTGAAGTCGCATTCTCGACATGTGCGCGATCTCCACGAAACCGAGGATTGACTCGAACATCTTTGAGGTAACGGTACTTTCCCGATATCTACCAAGGGTCATGATAAGAAGAGAATCGCTTCATAAACAAGCACGATTTTCAAGGGAGCGCGTCTGAGAATTTTAGAATTCCTCTCTTCCAAATGTCAATCACTCTGAAGTCCCATACTTCAAAATGTACAAAGACCTCCATCAGAACAGAAAGCATACCCAAACCGATATGAAGTCCAGTGACTTACGTTTCCGGGATGTCCTCCCCAGTCTCAATATCGTCCTTGACAATAGCATTCATCCTTTGATTTTTAAATTTTATACCCATTATTTTGTACTCGAAGTCAGGTACCGGATCTGGATCAACCTGCAAATATTACACAAATAAAAAAGTTTTGATGTGACATTTCACTAATCAAAGGGTTACCTCGAAAAGGTCCTGATTTTTTTTGAGATATTCGACACGAGGTTTACCGCTTAACATTTGCGCCTCCAGCGGAATTTCTTGGGCAGCTGTAAGGGAGAAACTATCAAATATATTTTTGCAATTCAGTTAGTTGCAAATGAGCGACTAACCAACTGCATCTGCCCGGAATGCCTGCCATAAACAAATGAACAGTGCAAACCGTAAGTATCCTTAAAACGTTTTTTTTCAATTTTATCGTTACATTACTGCTGGGTGGATGCTAATAGCTAAGCTTCTGCTACTAGCACATGCAAAATCGTTCTCACGATTGAAGCTCGAAAATAGGACTTACCATTGCTCTGAGCGTGAATGCGAGCGCACCTGTATCTGCTTATATGAAACCTGATCAGTTGCAGTGGTTGCAGTCACTTTATAAGAAGATGCCATAACCAGTATAAGAGGATTGTAAGAAGATTAAAAGATGTCACAACCACGATAAGAAGATCGCAAGAAGAATTAGGAGGGAAAAATGCACGAAGAAACTTCACCCAGGAACTTTTTATGGTTGGAAGGTTTTTTTTTGTCGAAATTGAAATGAATCACGCTTGCGATGGCAGACGTTAGTCACCCAACCATCTTCTGTGAGCGATCTCACCTCATCTCCGATTTTGTCATCTCCGAGAAATGAGATTGGAAAACCGAAATATTTGTAACTGGAATTCCCTTAAAAAAAGCAATCGTCAAACCTCATTTGGGTAATAACTAAATTATGGTCAAAAAACGTACTCATGACAGTTGTAAAGATACGCAGTGAAATTGGAAATAACCTCTATCAAGATTGAAATCTCATGTCATATTGGGCTCATAGAGAAAGTCAGATACTGAGCTGCTACTCAAGACGTGATTGACCGGTGTTTATTTTTATGAGCACTATTTCAAGAATTTCAGCCAAATCTGCTCTTCTCATAAGAGTGGCGTTTCCTACTTCTGAAAAATAGTTCCGCCTTCCGAAGCGTGAGGAAAGATCCATGTGGTCTGGTCACCGAGAGGCGCTCGGAATTCCATTTGAAGGCATCTCATGTAATCCGTTTGTTCCGTGTTGGTTCCGTTTGCTTTTTTTTGATTAACTGCGCCCCTGCGAAGTGTTCATCCGCACAATTACTAACAACGGACCAGTGTTCATATGCACTATTATCAATGGACCAGGAGTTATTCACAATGACTCACACAACTTCTCACAAGGAACTAATCAAAGCCTTTCCAATATGTATGTCAAGGATGTGAGGAAAGGATTTTTTATCCCTGTAGACTCTACAGATGGCCTTTCAAAATCATCATTGAAAGGAAGTTTCCTGCTCACTGTTTTATATAGTAACGAGGTGGAGCTTAAGCTCCTCCTCCAACTGAAGAGCAAGGAGCAGCTCCTTGACCACCACCACCGCCACCAGCTCCATCTGCGCCAGTAAATCATGGCGGTGCTTCTCCTCCACCTCTCCCACCAGGACCAGCATATGGTGGTGACATGGTAGGTAAAAAATGCAACATATCAAACTGATTGAATAGAGAAGAACTGCCGTAGCAGGGTAAGGGTTGACCAAATCCAAGAATCAGTCAGGGTTACCGCATTCGTCTTCGTGCTCATCGTCTCCACTAGTTGCATGGCAATTGTGGCGACATTTCATGGGTCTCATTTCTTAGCCGTCGGGATCAATATACTATTCTGATCAATATCAATCTTTAAAAAGCTCTATAAATCTCAAATGACAAAGGAAATGGTCAATTCATCGTGAGTAAGTTCTGTGCAAATTGATCCAAATGGTTTAGACTCACTTCATCCGTTTCCCATGTCAAAGATTTTTTGACTCTTTTTAGTCTCGATCACTGAGTAGGAACATCAAGATCTCCGATATACCGCTTCGACTTCAACTCCACCTCCGCCGCAAGGTGTGGCACATTTCAGCAACCATTACCAGCCCTTCGTGAATTGCAGCTCTCTTTCCTCTATGTGGTCTGAATTTAGCTATGAATTTTGAGGTTGCCTTGGCAGGAGAAAAGGGTAATGTCAGCGCTTATAAGTGGGTGATAATTCTTCAGTTCTTTATTTTGATTACTGCATTTGGTTCCTAGTGCACTCGCTCTGACAAGGCGTTTATGAGAACGATCGTAAGAAACTGAGGAGATTCTACTTACAAACGAAAAAAAACATTTCGTAAAAGTTTTCGTGTTGATGAGTTTGGAATCACGGGACAGTCACTTACGGCGAAGGTCATACTAATTTATGTTTGCTCTTATACAAAGTGCTGTGTTGAAAAATCAAAAATCTACATAGATCAGAGAGTAAGGTTTGGTGTCTCATGCGGCATAGGTATCACTGATAGATACATATAGATATAAATCAACACTACTATGTAAACGTGACACAACAAATGTGTAACATGTCATTTAATGAAGAAAATTGCATGGTGACGTCTAGGTCCTATAACACCTATATTAAACATGCTAGATATGATAATACATCTTGTGAGATTTCATGTAGGCAATGAATCTGAACATATATTAGGTGTGTGCATTAATTTCCGCTGCCGAATTCCAGGGGTCATTGCGCAAACTATGTTAGAGGTTTACCGGTGGAACCTGTCATATTCTATATGGTAGTGTATTGGCTACCTGCTTAAGGACAGACAGATCAGTTTTTCCCCAAAATCCCGTCGCTCTCACAATCATACTGATTGGTCATGGAACGTGATGAACCGTTTTCCCGGGGGTCCTTCTTCTGCTGTTTGATTTCTAGGAAACTGGCACTGAAACCCACTGGATGCTCTTCGATACTTATGGAGGACAAGCTTCTTTTGAACGAACCTGCTCTGAGAAGGGTTCTCTTCACTCGAGAGTTTGCAATGGAAGCATAATGCCCACTGGCAAAAAGTAATGCTGTGTGTGCATTTGGAGGTGGTATCGAAAGATTGTTGTTGCATTTGGAGATGTTGTGGACTATGAGCTGCTGAGCCCGAACGAAACTGTTACTGCTGACCGCTACGAACACCAACTTGACAGTTTGTAGGATGCTCCCACCTGGAAGCGGCCATTATTCGCAAGAAAATATCATGAGGTGCTGTTTCACCACGAACGTGCCAGACCCTATGTTGCGAAGAATATCCCTAAAAAATTGCAGTTGTTGGATGGGGTCAGCTTGTTCAGCCTACATACTCTCCGGATGTTGCTCTCTCTGACTACCACCTATTCCGGTCCATGCAACTCAGTTTGGTAGATACACGCTTCCGGAATGCCGAAGAAGTGCGAAAATGGGTGGATAACAGGATCGCCTCAAAAGATGACGACTTTTTTAGACCCCGAGCGAACAAGATATCAGAAAGTTGCAGCTAGCAATGGGCAATACATGATTAATGTACATTTGGTTTTAATTTTGTAGTAGATATGTTTTTGCACGCAAAAAACGGCGGACATTAATGCATACACCTAAAATGTATAAAAATGCTGCTCAACAGAATTTTATGTGAGGACCTTGACGTTGTGATAGAGACGTAGTTGTTTGTGGAGATCCACTTCAACGGTTAGTACAGATATAGGCCTAGAATGATTTGTGGGCCTAAATCTTCCCATTTGCCTTACCTGGGTACAATCAAACCCTTGTTCTAAGGCTGCTGAAGCGGCCCCTCCCCTAAAACTATGGGTAGTGTAAATCTTCCTATGCCTCCAATAAGAAACACTTGTCGTAATCTTTCTGAAATTCTAGATTTGCTGAGAGGTAGGCCTGTGGACTAGGATGGGAAAAGATGGTTGCCATTAATTTTTGTCGCGTATTCCACCTGTTTTTGCATCCCTTTCTCCTCATCTTTGATCTTGAAAGAAACCGTGATCTCCTTTTTTGCCTGGTCTGTCTTTGATTTCCTGATGAACATCGAATGCGTTTTGTTGTCCATGGAGAGATCCACTATTCCGAGGGTTCTAGCCTCGCTAAATTTAAGTAAACCCCTGAGGAGCAGTATAGCCAGGGCAACTGTGGGAAAGGTTCAGGGATCTGAGGATGAAGCGCTCAAATGTACTAAAGTATTATAATCTGCCAATCTTCTAATTTTGGTCCAATGGTTGACTGGTACTCTGTCCCTGATGTAACTTTCCAATAAAGACTTTTCCATTTCTTTGTTCATTTCCTTCTGTCTTTGACCCGCCCCGCTCCCCATCATTCAACGAAATTCTTTCAGTAATGCGAATACGCCTTCAACGTTGCATTAGATCGATGATTATTGAGCGAGTATCTGATAGCCTCTGCTAAGCGCGGTAATTTTCACTGGATGGCAGTCTCGCATAGTGCACCTGCTCCCTTCCATGGTGGTCCTAAAAAAAATGAGGGGAGGGGATCAATTTGTTGAGAGAACAAAAACTTGACTAAGGGTTCTATCACAAGGACATCTTATATAGTGTTGTCTTCTGACCTCGTAGTCATCGCTGGAACCTGGAGACATGACGAAATACCGTCCTCGTATTTCAAGGAGATATTGCGTTGAGGCAATATCTGCGATGACGAAATGTCATCTATATCTTGAAAAGCAGCACTCATGCTGTTCAAAAAAGGCCAAGTCTCTTTGAAAATTTCAACATTAACATGTCGCTATATTCATCGTTACCCCTATCCTGCTTGATTCCATTATATTTGTGTCGTCTAAGAAGTTATGTAGTGTGTAGTACGTAGTAGTTTATTAATGGTGTTTTTTACCATTGAGCATTGCTTGGGGAGTAGTTAAAGTAGAGCACCCTAGTTGCGAAGGAGAAGTAGGTTGTGTCGCCCGTTCGCACTGCTAGTCCCTGTGCTGGGGCAGGAATTCCCGTCGTGAAGAACCTGTCTCGCCATGGCAAGGCTCTGGGCCTTCTTCAGCCGGGGGCTCCTCGGTTCTACGGAGCGCAGGATGGGAGTGGTGGTCTCGTGAGATAGCCAGATGTCGATCGCGTCCAAAGAGTGGCTTTTATGCAATACGAAGCCTAGGAAGGCTGTTGTTCACTCAAGGAGCTGGACCGAATGCGCCATTCGAATTTGTCATGATTGTTTTATGTGCGGCTACGGACTGGATCTCTTGAGGCGTCGAATGAATACCAGGATGCGCCCAGACCCAAAATCAATTTTTTTTTACAAAAGATCTGGACAGGCAGAATAGATTGCCTTACGATATTTTGCGAGGGACTACTCTAGCTGCCAACAGAGTCGCATGTAGAACCTGCTGGCGTCGCTCAAACAATTCGGTAGTTAACGGGGGGCTTGGCGATGACTGCTGTTTGGGTGCACGTTATACAGGTGTTGAGAAGGAGGATGTAGAAGTACCAATGCACCATTGTTAAACTTTATTGACTAAATTTTTGGAGAACATTACTTTTTTAGGCTCGTGACGCATTTAGTGTTAGAGGTTTGCTAGAATTTTTCTATCATTCCTCATTTTTTTTGACGTGTTCCTTTTCCCTCACCTATCAGTTTGCCTTATCCTTTTTGAGACCGGAACGATTGTTTTCTTCAGCACTACTTATTCTTTCAGGCGCCTTTTTTACGTCGTCTATGAAGTACGGTTAGCTTGGACTCTGAACCGTCTTCGGAAAAAGCGTAACGAAGCAGAAAACTGTATATGGTGACAGATGAAGCAAGCAAAGGTTCCAAAGTATGTGGACTATTTTTCAACACCTCGAATGACTATGAGCCTTTCCTTTTTGAATGCCTTCTACGGCTCTTCTGTAGTGAATGCTGAGGCGCAGACCCACTTACGATAAAAGTGTTTCTTAAGGTTTCTTCCTGAGATGAACCTGTTCCTCCGAGGTCAGCAAACGAAACGCTGTCTGGTCAAATAGCGATCCAGACAGGGCGTAATGGGAGCACTGAGAATGGCTTGGCTGACGTACAGACCCAAAAGCTGACGAGCTCTTACGTGTTGTAGTTGCTTTAAGGATTGCACCGATCGTGCCAGGACTCACACGTAGCACGCAGGTAGCTTACTTTAGCCAGCTGTACGCAATGATAAGCACATTCGGACACTCATGCGAACTCCTTTCATGCTAAGTCCGTCAAAATCTCGTCCAAATTTCCCTGAATACGCCGACTTCAGCATTTTCTTCGCTAAATTTGCACCACTGTGAACTATCTCTTGCATTTAACTGATGCCGCGTAGCCCAAAATTGTGGTGAAGTGTGTTTTAGTGCTGTTGCTGGGCAACAGCGAATACTGAAAGATCAACCCTGCGAACACAGTTCAGTACACAGAGCTTATTCACTGAAGTTCGAATGAGCTTCTTTACCAAAAAGGTGTTTTGTCGAGCTTCCTTTTTGAATGACACATGATATCACTTTTACTGGTTTTATAGTTTTTGGTAGGTTCTAGAGACTGTCTACATCGATAAGTCCGCCAGTTACATCGCTTTCGATTTCACACTCATCGTTTCCACGGCGAATGCGGAAGAATCCTGCAATATGTTTATCAACTCCACTGGAACATCATACTTTCGAAGAAACGGGCAATTGTCGGGGCTTCTGTTTCTATTATGAGGCATGCCTATGATCACAAGAAGAACGCTCAGCAGCGCTATTTCAGACAGTTACAGGAAGTACTTGTTTCATAATAAAAAAGCAGTGAAGCAAAATAAAAGTTTATGGAGGCATTTGTCTCAGAAAACTCACCATCCTCTCCCCAATCATTGTGCCATGAGTTAGCTATGAGCCAATAGTCTGTACCATTACTATCCTTTCCCCATCCGATCATTTTTACTGCATGATAACCGCGAAGTTCACCAGCAGTATGCTGTAATTATGCGTTACAGATGTTCAGATGTTTTTTTGTAAAAGATATGACTTCTAGGGACATAATTTTGATGTGCAATGATGCGCAATATTCGTTGAGAAGACTCGATGTGACATAGAAGCTTCAGTGGTAGTGATATTCGCAGTAAATTATAGGAAAAATAGCCGAGTGGTCAGGGTGTAGGCTTATGTGTGCCCTCGGAATGACCAAGTCGATCCCTGCCGAGACAAATCCATACTTCGCAAGTGTTGCAGAAATACCACCGCCAGGTCCAGGTTGACAAACGGGCTGATGGGGTACGTAACCTCAAAAAAATGCCTGAACCAATTGAAAGGAATCAGCAGTAAAGTTAGGATGTCATCCACAGAACCCGCCCCAGTTCTTTGGAGAGTATGCGAGAACCACCGCGGTTGAAATGGAAGAAGGTATCAAACAGTCGTGACTTCTATGGAGAGTTTGACGATGCCATTAGACCAGCCTCTTAAGGGGCTATCAAACCATAGTAGGTGATTTGGTTGGTCACGTCGGCAGTGAATGGAGAAGCCTAGAGAAAAGTTATAAAGATGAAGGACAGGAGTCAACAGGAAAGAAGGAGAAGGAAAATCTCCGGTCTCGTCACAGCCTAGGACCCAAAAGTCCAGAGCACTTTCGTCGCAAAGAGGGAGATCCAGATTGAAGGTGACACCGAAAGATGCTGTTTATAGAATGCAACGGATCCGATTGACTGAAGCAGCGGACCCTGCGACAGCGCAGGTCTAACGCGAGGGAGAAAACGGAGAACATATTGGTGATTTTCGAAAACTCATTCAGAACTTTCACCTCATAGACTCCTGACTTGTAGTGCCTGAAATCCTCATAGACAGCGAATGCAGCTACGACCGGACCATTTTCTAAGATATCTCTCTGGATAGCTTTAACCGACGGTGGTAGTTTGTAAGCGGTTTTGCCTAAAATTGAACCCGTAATTCGAACATTCTGAAAACATATATAGTTACAAAGCAATAGCTGAAATGCCGTGGTTAGGCCGATGGCAGTCTGACTACAATTTACTTGAAGGCAAAGTTCACGACAATTCCGAAGTACCTGTGTTTTTTTGACAAAAATGAAAGTGATATTCTAGAATAATGCAAAACCGGGGAAGAAAACAAACTGGCGTCTTCAAGCATATATGGCTTTAAAAAGGGGATTTCGGACGAGCTATCCAAATGTGTGCGTCAATGCGTGCAGCTGCAGCTAACTGCCTGCGTGTAACGTGTGCGTCCCAGTGCTGATGGTGCAACCTCTGCAGTCTCACGAAGACGTGAGAACTCATCCGCCTTCGGGTATGGGCGTCGGCTACGCCGGTTTAGGACCCTTATTAAGAGATATGTGGGCCTTCTTACAAACTGACGGCGTCCCTAGTGCTGAACTCGGGATCATGGGTTCATGCTCATCCTAGAAAGTAATCTCAGGAACCATTTTTCAACGTGAACTATGTCTTTGAAGATGAAAAAAAAAGATTTCTTATGTTCCCCAGGTGATAAATTAAAAGCCCTCCCTGATACCAAATGTGCCGATGTCAGGTCGAGAAACGTCGTGGGTAAGGCACAATAGGAAGCCAGGCACTGTATCGTGTGAATGCCACACCCACAGCGGACAATTTTCAACGGTGTCATAAAGGGTGCACTACCTCAACGAAGTACTACTGAGGAAGGTGTAACAACTTGTCACGACCCATGGTGGAAGTGGAAAGCAGTTCTAGACTATTTTGGCTTCATACAGTCAGCTTTTTCCGCAATTGTCACAACTGAAACCTCGTCAAAATACCCCTTTCATGCCTTTCCCGTCATAAAAACCTCGTACAATCTCTGTTTCCACCACTTTCGAAAACCCTTACTTTTCGCGGAGTAGAGAGATTCTCTCGCTTTCTTCGCCACTAATGCACTACAATAAATGGAACCTTCCTCTTTTCTTCTTCAAATGGGTGCCTCAATACTATAGTGAACTATGCCTTCAAGTAACCCAATAAGTAAGGTCAGATATGAGTCAATTGTGAAGTGTTGATAAACTCGTGGTTAACATCCAAATGACACTGTACCAAGGATAGTTACAATTGCTACTTTTGAACCCTCGATTTGAGGATTATACCATAGGAAGTAGGCATAGGATAGGTGTAGAAAGACCATTGCAATTTTGCAAAACTTCCTAAGCAACTCATTTCCTACTTTCCTCTCTGGAAAAAATCCCAGTGCTTGCTGTCTTGGGCATCTTTCGCTATCAATTGCTAAGTTTTTATTTGGGGATATAGCGGTTTTGTGTTCACTTGTCTGTTGTTGTTTAATTTTGATCGCAAGTTTCTTCTACAATCTCAATCGAGCTGGAATCGTTGCAAACGAGGTTCCAAGCCTACCGTGTCGTTTGTCCATCCTGTATGATTTCCTGAAACCAGGTTGGCAAGTCTTCCTGCATCGTGGAGTACGCGCCATTCCCCAACATTCACCATAGTAGGTGTCGTTACCATGATGACCACATGGATGAATCGGATAAGGACGACAGCAATCCTATCAAGGAATTCTATGAGAACTTCCGATATTGTTGGGAACATGTAACTACCACACCTTACTACGGTAATCTCCTCCGGATACAAGTCCATCGTATATGAAAAAGTCCCAAGCAGCGATAGGCCAGCCTCCTTCACATCTAAATCAGTGAATAGTACACTTAGGAAAAAAGATTTTATATATTCCGTGATCTTAGGAAGCTCTGTGTGAGTGGAGAATCATACCCGTAACCGCATGCTGTGCAGCATGCAACAAGGTCAGTGGCAGAGATATAAACCTAAAAATCGTGCTATTAAGTCACCAATTTGTTAGGTTAGTAATTATGAGCTTCCACCTGCTTTTTCGCTTTGGTCGCCATGCAAATACGATCCGAAATTGCTGCTGCCGTCGACACAGCCCAGCATGATCCTGAAGAGCTATGATATCAAATAACAATTATAGCTTTTTTGAGCATCCTTAGTTCCTAACAAAAGCTGCTCACCGCAATTGGCCTGATCACGGATGGTAAATAACGAAGTACAGTTCTTCCAGATAGTTCGTGGATCGTAGCTGTAAATGCATTGCTGTTGTGGTAGCTATGCCCAACAAAGAGGAGCCGATTTTGTACGATTACTCGTCAACCGACTACATCGGACTTATCAGTTCTGACTCAGCTAAAGAGTACTCTTGTACTTTCCTATATGATCCGACTAGCTAAGCCTTATAGGATAGAAACTGGTATTAAAGTACCATAGTTGGAAAAAACTCTGTCTACCTTAAAGGCATAGTTCACGATAATTTTGAGGTGCCCTTTTTCATCCGAAAAGCGGAAGTGTAGCTTGGGAGCAGTTCGAAGGTAGTGAAGAAAGCGAGAAAATTTGCCACTTTCGAGAAATAAGGTTCCACAAAAATAGGAACAATAAAGGTTGGCCGAGATAGCCATGACGGAAATAACATGAGAGGGATATTCGGACGAGATTTCATTTGTTACAACTGCGAAAAGGGCTGCCAGCACTGTACAAAACTGTCTCCAACTGTGGGTCATGACAAGTTGCTTGAGTCACTTAAATGGATTCTCTCGGCAGAATGGCGCAGCCTCTGCAATGCCGGTGAAACTTGTCCGAGGATACACACTATGTCATCTTTGAGCCTTCAAAACGTCCTAACCAGGACGTTCTCCGACCTGATAGCGCCAGATATGATATACGAGGGGTCTTATAGGGGAATCTCAGAAACCATTTTTATCGTGAACTGTGCCTTCAATGGCGCTAAGCACGCGTGAGACAGATGATTGTAAACAGGGTTATGCTAACACCAGTCGGGTCGCCCAGCTAACGCCGGGCTTCCCTCCTTCTAATGGGTTCGCCCGGCTACGCCGGGCGCTCCTCCTTCCTCTGAGAAATTTGCTATGCGCAAATAACACTTCGGATTCTACTTTTTCTTTAAAAGCTGTACACCCTCAGTAGTAGCTTCTAAATATGAGCGATTTTTTCTGTAAGCCATCTTCGCTGTGTCCGAATAGAACATTGCATTATATCACAAAGGCGATTATTTAGAGAAAAAAAAAATATTCAGACTCTTCATCGCGGCTGAGTCTACTATGTTAGCTACCATCAATATTCCCAGCCAACTCCTTGTGCCTTCAAGCTTGAACGGTCTGGGTCCGAACTAACAGTACTTATTCACGCCCAGTAATTTGGGGCGGAGTTTGGTCTTGCAACCTATCATCAGTGTTTCTATCCTGCCTCCTGTATACCTACTAAGTTTGACCGCTCTAGGTCCATTTTGACATACCTCTGTAAGCCCTGCACCCTTGAGGAGTTATGATTTTCCGCTCAACCCCCTCCCCCCCCCCTCCTATTGTGCCCAGAGTCCGGTCCTGCCACCCATCATAAGTGTTTCCATCCTGCCATCTGTACTCCTACCAAATTTGAACGCTCCAGGTCCAAGTTTAAGTTTTTCACACAAATCCCGCCCCTTGTAGGCGGAGTCCGGTCCTACCACCAACCATTAGTGTTCCCATCCTGCCCCCTTACACCTACCAAGTTTGAGCGCTTTAGGTCCACGGGGACAGAAGATATGACTTTCCGCTCAATCATTTATTTTGCACAAACCTCGCCCCCTGTGGGCGGAGTCCGGCTCCGCCACTTACCATTAGTGTTCCCATCCTGCCCCCCTTACACCTACCAAATTTGAACTCTCTAGGTCGACGGGAACCGGAGTTATGAATTTCCGCTCAAACATTGAATTCGCCAAACCCCGCCCCCTGTGGGCGGAGTCCGGCCACACCACCCACCATTAGTGTTTCCACCCTGCCGCCTGTACTCCTAACAAATTTGAACGCTCTAGGTCCAAGTTTAAGTTTTTCACACAAACCCCACCCTTGTAGGCGGAGTCCGGTCCTGCCACCCACCATAAGTGTTTCCACCCTGCTGCCTGTACTCCTACCAAATTTGAACGCTCTAGGTCCAAGTTTAAGTTTTTCACACAAATCCCGCCCCTTGTAGGCGGAGTCCAGCCCCACCACCCACCACTAGTGTTCCCATCCTGCCCCCCTTACACCTACTAAATTTGAACTCTCTAGGTCGACGGGAACCGGAGTTATGAATTTCCGCTCAATGATTTATTTCGCACAAACCCCGCCCCCTGTGGGCGGAGTCCGGCACCACCACCCACCATTAGTGTTCCCATCCTGCCCCCCCTTACACCTACCAAATTTGAACTCTCTAGGTCGACGGGAACCGGAGTTATGAATTTCCGGTCAAACACACACACACACACACAGACAAACCAACAGACACACTTAGCGCGTTATATATAGTAGGATAGATTCAGCTGAACCAATACTTCCTATTCTATGAATTATACTGTTCTCTCTTGTTAGAATTTGTGACTTAGGTTCTATGTGGTGACGACTGAAAAGTTATACTTTCACAGTACATTCATAGGAAAAGCGCTGTATCCATTTCCTAATATCTCCTCTCCCGCTTAACTATCTGTTGCTTGAAAATTGTAGCTGTCCAAAATCTGCGCTATAGTTTCATTTCTGGAATCTGAGCTGTGTCTATCAGGAAATAAAAGGTAATCTATGGACAAAAACTAGAACTTTTTGCACATGACTGATGTTCTCTAATGCCTGGCAATCGAACGACCTTTACAAGGCTTATGCTGTGAAGCCTCTCTGATGAGATCTACAAATGTAGCTCTCAGCCGTGATGAGGAGCCAAGGGTTGAGGAGACACCTGGGCAAATTTGTCTAAGAGACCACGAAACGTCTCAGCCAATTTCGTAGCAGTTCTGGATTTCTCCTACTGATACACTTCCTCTGAGTGCCGCTGTTCCCGAATGTTGTGGAGCTCAGCCAGGTTCAGGTTTGATTTAGCGGGATGAAAATACTTACATGGCTACTAAGAGCCATTTCAGAACTCGCTAAAATAGCTATCTCTACCCATTTTGAACTAAATATAAGCGCTCTTTACAACTTCTGAAGGAGTCTCATTGTCGATCATCCTGAAATTTCATATCTTGGTATAAGCAGGATCTTGTCGTAAGCTGGAATTTACTCCAGGCTGCTTCATACACCTGTACACTTTTGGGACGTGTGAATCTAAAAACTTTGGAAAGGTCATCTCCATTTGTTAATCAGCCTAAATCTTATACTTCAAAATCAGGGACCTCGATCAAAACTGGAGGCATACTGAGATCAAGTCCTAGAACTCACCTTTCCGGAATATCCTCCCCAGTGTCGTTATCGTCTTTCATAATACCACTCATCTTTTGGTTTTTAAATTTTATATCCATTATTTTGAACTCGAAGTCAGGCACTGGATCTGGATCGACCTGCGAATATTACAAATTTTCAAATGTGAGATGCTAGTAATCAATGGATTACCTCAAAAAGATCCTGATTCTTCGTGAGGTATTCGACAAGCGCCTCACCGCTCAACTTTTGAGCTTCCAGCGGAACTTCTCGGGCAGCTATAAGAAAAAATCCATCAATTATGCTTTTTAAATGAAATCAGCCGAAAATGAGCGACCAAACATTTGTACCTGCCCCGAAGGCCTGCCATGAACATACGAAGAGAGCGAGCACTACGTACTTCTGAAACGGATTTTCTGCTTGCAATTAGCTGCATATGCGAAATCTGTTCATTGACGGAGCTGAAGAAGATAAGACTTACCATTGTTTTGAGCGATTGTCGGAGCACCTGTATCAGATTATACTCACTTTATAACAAGCTGTCACAAGACAAACCATGATAAGAAGAGTGCAAGAAGAATTAGGAGAAAAAAGTGCCCAAAAAAGCCTCACCCAGGAATTTTTTTGGCTCGGAGTACTTTTCTCTGCCAGAAATAAAATAATTCATGCTTTGTTAGCAGATGTTAGACCCTGACATCTCTGGTGAGATTATCAAGTTTGTGCATTTGTTTCATAATGAAAGAGACTAGAAGGCCCAAGTAGTTCTCACTGACTTCCCTTCCAGAAAAGAAAACATTTGTAACACCTTTTTTTGGGAATTATTCTGATGGTTCTTCAACAGTGTACACGACAGTGACAGGGTTCATCAGCTTCGTGATGGGATTCCCGTTCCCATATTCGTTTCAATGCAGAAGACAGATTCTGAGCTACTAGTCAAGAGCTGGGCGATGAGAGGGGGTACTTTTTTATCAACATCATTTCAGGAATTCCAGCCACATCTGCTGCTCGAACGATTGGACGTGTCTTCAATTCAGAAAAAACATTTCAACAACAAAATATAATCCGCTTGTTACACCTTCTCCTTCTCCGTTTGGGGTTTTTTTCTCGACTGACTGCGTGGCTGTAAGGTGTTCATATGCACTATTATCTGTGGACTGCGAGGAATTAAAAATGACCTTTCTCGTATGGGAGTAATCAGTGCCGTTTTAGATGTTTCAAGTTAGTTGTTTACTCTGACACAATCTGAACTTCTCAGAATGATATGTGTGTAGAGGTCGCTAGGAAGAGTTCTCTACTCCTGCAGGCTTCATAAAAAAATTTTTCATACGCTTTTTTCATAGAATTTTTTCGAAAAAAGGGCCCTGATCACTATTTTTCACTGGAGCGGAGAGCTCTATATGGTATACTCTATAAAGGCGTGGTGGGTCTTGAAACGGTAGACTCCGTAGATTGCTTCGAGTTTTAACTTTTCTTGACAAGGCACCCACGCCTACTTGGAAACATATTCTTTGTTCTAGGAAATGAGATATTTTTGGACTTTATTTCAATATTCATCTGCGTTACTCCTCTACTCGATGTGATAGTGAAGAGAACCCTTAATTTCTCATGTAGAACTTGACTAAATCAAGGAGGATTCTTGCTTTTGCTAATTCTGGAAATAGAACTACGAAGTCTTTTACGAAGAGCCAGTAAAAAGTTGAAGAGTTTTTTCTTGGTGTGGAGCAGTAGGAACGAAATAGTCGCGCGCGCGGCGAAAGCCACGTCGCGCGCGAAGGAATGTAGCAGAATGCAGCACCAATTAAACAAATACAGGAACAAAGGAACTAATAGTAGAATCATGCTATAAGTAATAATTGCATAGCGATTGAGCTGTATGAAGAACGCTAGAACTGATATAATGAGGCAAATGGTCCGCTACAGCCGCGTGCGGCGGATCGATTACACAAAACCGTTCCAGTGTCCGTTTCCGTTTTTTCTCGTTGACTTTTGCAAGAAATGTTGAATAGGTGTGGCTTTCGCAATAGATGTTGAATGGGTAAGGGAATAGAGCTTCTATATGAATGGTGAAGGGCAAACCATTCGCGAGGTGCGTTACATGCCTTCCCAATCAGAAATAGCAATAGCAAGAACAGGAAGGAAGGAATACATAGTTGTCGCTTTATCAGAGTGCTTTCAAATGGAAAAGGCAGTTCCGTAGGATGCGACAGTTTTTGGATGAAGCTTTGGATCTGACTTAGGGTTTTTTGGCTAGCGCTAAAGAAGAGGAAGAAGAAGTGGATGAAGCTGTTTTTGTCAGCAGTATTTCCAGAACTTCAGGCTCGTCTATGCTTCTCAGAAAAGTAGATTTATCTTTCTGATGGTGTAGGTGGTTTCATGAAAAACACCGTTAAAAAAAGTCGCTTATGAATGCCTGGGAATCGCCTTTTATTTTTCCTTTCCGGCTTCTTTTTTATCTTGGATATTTTTCCTTTCCGGCTTCCTTTGTTCATGAACAAAGGCGCGGGTACGAAAAGATCGTGCGCTCTATTATCTATGAGCTAAACAGAACTATCTATTGTTGACTCAAACAGGTAATCATGGCATTATAGATATATCAAACAAACAGACACAATCATTCCTTGACATTATTTGTTTGGCACAATCTGAGCAGTTTGTTCAGCGGTATGCAAAAGTGGAGGGTCAGAGTTTTCGTTTCTTTAACCCATCGGCGACCGCGCCTTTTTAGCGTGTCTGGCGTGTGGGACCGAGCGCGCTCTTCGCGGGCTGCTGCTGTGGGTGCTGGCGGGCCACACGGTCCCAAGAGCAAGTAAATTTATTCGTAAGCATTTCCAGCCGACAAAAATGTTTTTTTTTTTAATTTGGCATGTAAGTTTATAAGTCATACACACTATTTAGAGCTACGTTATGGCTGATGTTGTTGTTGTTTCTGGTTGTTCGAAGGGAGGTGAGAGTTTTTGCCAAATCATTTCCAAATGCGACTCTGTCTAGACTCGAGGAAGCAGACAAGATGAGAATGGCCTGTTTTGAATCATCGCATGCCTCAGCAAAGTCCCTTTACATCCTTTTTACATACATTTGGTTACCTTTGGTTTTGCTTCTTTACCAATGCCCTCAGAAGTAACTTTGTTTTCTCTTATTATTAAAGTAGGAAGTGGACATTTCACGGACCACTGCGCGTCAACATTCCATAGTAGATTTTATAAACCTGTTCGATACTTGAAAGGGTCAGAAAAACCGAAAATGAATGTAATACATGGAAAATAATACTGTGGCCCGTATACGGGCGCACGACAGGGCGTGGCCCGCATACGGGCCACGCGGTCGTCAATGGGTTAAGCAATACCACTTCTGTATGAATAGGAAAAGACTATCAGTTGAATATACATGGAAATTACTGAGCAAACTGAATGGTCAAGAAAGTAGGTTCATTAATGTTTCATAAAGAGTGCGAGTTCGATCTCTGCCGGGGCAAAAACCATACCATGCAAGAAATGCAAAGTGCTGATATTACCAAACTCAGGCTTAACTTGACAGAAGTAACTGGGAAAAATATCATTTGCTCCCGATTTATCCAGAGATATACCTATTCCTTCGAAATCAAGGAGTACGTTGAGCATCTTGAAAGTGCATCTGTTGGAGCGGAATTCAACCCTCTCACCACGTCGGTCTACCAGTAGAGAGCCTCAGCAGCTTAGCAGTGGTTTCTCGTGGAGCTGTTCACAAGAAAGGATATCCTTCCTGATTAATCAGCTTTGGAGGGAAAAAATTATTTGGGGAAAGAATATACATGAAGCTGAAGCCAGTAAACTGAACCATTCTTGAATACAAAATTTCTGTCCCTACTTCTCTTTTAAATCCCTATTCCCAGCTGCGATACACACCTAACCCGGTACGAGAGGTCATGAAATTTATAATATTAACGTTGGACATAGCCAGAACAGCCATTCAAAGGCAAGTACGTACCATTTTTAGTTCTCAAACGGCATAATCTATCCCAGCCAACCTTAAATAGGCATACCCGACGAACGATAACTTCTTAGGATTTATTTGTGTATGCACATTTTTATTCGGTTCACTATCGAACTTGGCATTTTAGAGGCTGTTCTCGTCAAAAAGTCCCACATACACACCATCTTCAATTCCACAGTCGTTGTTCTATGCAGAAGTACCCTGCAAAATATTTATCAGCTTCAAGAGAAGCTCCTATTTGTCATGAAATGAATTCATCGCTGTCTCAGGGTCTACGACATACAGTATGATGGAAAAATAAGTGTAGGAGCCATCTGATGCTATTCAGAACTACAAACACTTTTGTCCATGGGGACTTACCTTTCCCTCTCCAGTCTCGATTAAACGATTTAGCTGAAAGCCAGTAGTTTGTGCCGTTTCCCGTTCAACATCCGATCGGATTAGTGACAAAACATTATCAGTGCTATTTCAGAACTTAAAAAATTTTTTATTAGCCTGGCAATCGAAAAAGACAAGGTGCTCAAAGACAAGGTGTGCCGGGGAGTTGATAATGAAAAATGCATTTTATTATTTCAATAGGCCAGAAGATCGGTGGTGTACGGTCACAGCTTTATCGGAATTGAATAGTTGCACATTTATCCACACGATATGGCATCTGGACTTACCACAAGGAGTACGCATCAAGGATTGTACTCGTACAGCTGAGTATCCCATCCCGAACATTACACTGACAAAAAAGAAGTACTAGTAGCGCAGTAACCACAAGCACTTTTTGCCCTCGCAACTTTGACATACATATTGATCAGTACGCCACCCATTCTGCAACTTTGGCATATTGATCAGCACGTTACCAACCGCTTTGCCTGATCAGTGGATTTCCTTTGCACTCCGATGCTTGTTGATTTCATGTTTACTTGTTGATTTTTCTTTCTATCCTTCTATTTTTATCAGTGACTGTACACTCACGTTTTTCAATGCTCTATTAACTCGCTCTTGAAAAAAGAATTCGTAATCAAAAATATTGTAGGGTAGTTCCACGGGGAGAATTTCCGGAGCGCTCCAACCACAAAATTAAAATCTGATGCGAAGTTTTTCTATCACCGGATTATCCTCATGTCTTTTCAACAAAGACGCTGTGCGGAAATACCGTGTCGAACCGGTCTAGCAAGGTTGCAGAAGTTTAGCCATTACTTCGAAAATGAAATGGCAAGTGGGTTGCACATATATCATCAAAGAGTCGACGCATCATACCTGATTGGTGGAACTACTAGTTCTTCAGAAGCAGTTTTTTCATGTTATGTCTTCAAAACTTTGAACGCTTTCAGGGCGCATTTCATGACGCCTTCAAAGAAACTACCAGGTCGAAGAGGAAGTCGTCAGAATCAACTTTTGCAATAGCCTAGTATTCACTGCGGCTTCGATCCTAGCACTGTCATGACAATAACTTCCTTTATGCAGATTTATGTGAGCCTCGTTCCACTGATTCAAACGACCACTCTTAATTTCCTCGTACATAAGGTGCTCCAGGCTGACCGGCGGTCCAGTTTCGTATCCGGCTTCAAACATGACGTCGATGCTGCATTGGCCCAGTCGAAAAGATGGAATCACTTCTGAGCGAGCCACATAAGAATTAGAAAACCATCTGGCCACAATGGTTTCTACGCCTTCTGGTTCACCTGTCTGTGGAGGAGGCACCTCTTGTGATCTTATAGCAAGCCCATGATGTTTTCGACGAGTCGTGTATGTGTTGTTGAACTTTCGAAGTTCCTCTAAAGGCCATGCGATTTAGGAAATTACCCTAAGTTATACAATGTCTGCTCTTTCCCAGAACGAGGCATTAACAAGGAAGTCAGGAAGAGAGCTGAAACGTTCCACAACTGAGGGGAATTCCGTGTCAAATGTCTGTATCGCGCTTGAATTGCAGGATTTGTTTCAAATGATGCAGTTTTTTGTGAAGATTTTACCTCTCAGCTCCCTCGAGTTTTCTATTATTTTATGCTTGGTAGTTAACTGCGCCACCTCACGGGGTCGTTGGCGAAATGAAAAAAAGTATTGCATTATAGTATGTTCTATGTAGCAGATAAGTTCTGCTGTTTCTTCCTTTTCAGACCCAACAAAGTGAAGCTGGACAGAAGTTTCTGGGTTTATTCGAAGGAAGAATTTCATCAGATTAAGAGTGATTGTTTTGTCTCATTGATGAAACGCTCAGGTAGTTGCGTTCGACAATGACTACACTACTTGTAGTGCATTAGCACCTCGCCTTCCTACACTGACAAGATTGTATGGCTCAGAAATCATCGAAGGGTTCGACCGCATCTACGTCGACCTGGATGAAGTTTTTCATTTTTTTTTTTGACTGACTTGAACTAGTATTTAAAAAATTTCACAGACTACCGAACGGCTATATTCTCGAGGTAGTCATGACAGTATCATTGACGATATTTTCACTTACCATATTGAGGCTTGATGTCTCAACTACGGGCTTCGAAGAAGTGTAGCCAGCAGTATACCAAGGGTTTGGAGGTATGGCAGGGTTCACTCACTTTCACTCCACCGTAAAACCTATTTTTAATAAGTAACTGATGTAACTTCCGTCTTTCCTTCATTTTTAAAGGACACGAAATTAGCTGATGCGATCCCGCTGGGGTATCGAACATTCAAATGTTTCTTTTAATCTAGCATAGACTGATTGTGCCTTTGTGCAGATATGTATGATCCAAAGATTGCTTCTACGGCTTCACTTAATTGATTTTGTACCACTTCCGAACATACTCATTTCAACCTATTTCTATTTCATGTATCTTCTTCGCTATGAACTTCGTTTCTGCCATTTAGGAGTTTGCAGATTCTATATATCGAATTCCATGTAGAGTTGGTCTGGTTGACTCCACCTTACGTTTATGATAAGCTCTTCTTTTGCAGAAGCGAAAGTCAAATGAGCAGCACTTCGAAGCGTAACTGTTTTCGCTGCAGAGCTCGTCAAATTTCGGAATGGGGCATAAGGTGAGTTTTAAATGAATTAGGCATTTCTACGTTATCCTTTCTGTACGTACATTGCATGAGTGTCATAGAAAGGTACATGCGAACGTTCCGCTGACCATCGATTTTGTTCTGGATCAGTTTTGAAATGTTTAGAATGAACAAGCCGGTTGATTGCCAAGGTGTAGTTCTATTTCTTTGAATCAACTACAGGTTAATCAAAAAGTTTGATAGGGTTCAGATTTTTTCTGCTTTATTTTACAACTTATTAACTGCAAACAATGCAGGCTGATCAACAATATAATAATCACTGTTAATTATAACATTGTTCCACCTAACAGGCAGGTCAGCGAATCCCTTCTCCTAGAACTGGAGAGATTGGGAGACAGTGAAGTCACCGACCACTTGAGCAAGGTAGTCAAGTTTACGAACTGTTTTTTTTTCGCCTGAAAAGGGACCAGAACAAGTAGTAATCTGGGAGGCCAATATTAGGTGAATAGGATGGATGTGGAACCGTGTCTCTGCCTAGCTGCTCCAATATGACACAAGTCTCTTTCTCTGTGTGAGGCCTAGCGTTGTCATGGGGGAGGTGCTTTAAAGTTCGTCTAGGCTTTTTTTTCCAAATGGCTTCTGCAACTTCATGTAGCTGACCAACGCAATAGAGAACGGTGACGGTGTGGCCTTGCTTAAGCAGTTCGTAGTACAGCGTTCCTTTTGAGTCCCAGATACAGCGAAGGAGAAACTTCTTGGAGTTTGAGGTTGGACTTGGCTCGCGTCGGCGGCTGTTCTCCTCGTGGGAGCTAGAAGGCGCGGTGCATGTAAGCGTCATAGAGGATCCAGCTTCCATCTCCAGTGAGTAGACGCTTCCAGAAACTCCTCGCGATGTGGACGGAGAAGGAGAGACTGACAAATGTATACCCACGTGTACCGCATGCTATCGGTTGAGACATGAGGTATCCATCGAGTCAGCACTGTTCTGTAACCGAAATTCTGAAGGCGTCCGACGACTGTGACTGTTCATTTTGCACACTCAACTTTCGTCGCAAGACTACGAGTGGTAAACTCCGGATACTCTTTGACAGTGACAAGAATGACGGAGTCGAGGGGGGGGGGGGGCGTGCCTACCAAAGCTTGCCTTTCAAGCCCATGTCTCCTCTTTGAAGCGAATGAACCAGCGCTGGACCATAGCGGTGGAAAAGGTGTGCTCCCCCAATGCGGTTTTGATGCTGTGTACTTGATGGTTCGGATGTAGCCTTCTAAAAATGACATCGTGTTGAAAGGCACAGTTCACGATGAAAATGGTTTCTGAGTTTTCCCCCAGGAACACTCAGTGGTCCCCAAGGGTGATAGGAAGGACGCTGTTCAGTCCCAAAACTCAACAGTTAGGGCATAGTGGGAGCCCTATTACCGGACTGCCCAGACTTCCCGCCCTTCCATCGATGTCGCGTCAGACGAGTGTCGAGGCGATGCAGATTGCAATGTTCGCTCAAAGACCCACAATCGGCTGATCGCGGGGTAATGAAGCGATGTTTATCTGCTATTTCTTTATTCTCTGTCAACCTTTTTGCTGCTGCGATCCATTATTTAGTTTTCTACCACAGGAGGCCAAAAAGGTGGTTTAGTTTTGCTTCTGAGTTTTCTTTTGCTTATAAGTGAATGAATTTTCGCTTACCGTAATCAGCTATTCGCCCCAGAACCCACACGTACGCAATGACACCAATTGTATAGCTCGTCCAAACGCCTCATTCTTCTTCATTTTTGTGGTCTCATTCTCGTCCAGCCCCTTGTAACGATTTTTCGAAGCCTGTTTTCACCTTGAAAGCACCGATTCGCGCAGTTTCTTCGCTTTCACCGCACTATTTTCCATCTTATCTTTCGTTTTTCGTCATGATCTGGATTATCAAAATTATCGTAAGCTGTGCTTTTGAATACGGGCAGGTCCACGCGCCCTCATGTACCTTTTGCGAGGAAACTTCCAAAAGGTTCTACAACCATCACATGATAGATCATGGGTATAGGTCAAAAATCGAAAAACCCTGTCAGGACTTTTCGACCGACCATTACTTTTTTTGTATGGAAAGGGAAAGAATATCGAGCATGAGTATAAATTGCAAGCAACAGACGGAATTTCTTCTGTAGAACTGATCTTGTCTGTCTTGGGAAATCTCTTTGAATCGAAACAAAACTCGAAATCTTGGAAATTCTCTTGATTCTTCACCTTTCTCGACGGTTTCTCAGCGGTCCCAAAGTTAGCATATTTGTTGATGCCACACATGTTTCTGTCTTGAATGTGGAAGCCTTCGATGACTTGAGTGACCTTCAATCATTACACTTCTCAGCTCATCTGTCGTCCCGGAAAGAAATATTAGGTTGATGCATAATTATTGCGGATTTTTTGCGGCTCTTTTTCTCTTGAAAGAATTTGGTTTTCGGGTTCGGGTTTTTCCTAGAAATAATCTACTTGATTTCCTCTACAAGAATATACTCGGAAAACCATCCGTATATTCACGAACTTAGGCTTTACTACTTCGAGAAATACTGGACAGTAGCGCACTCATTCCGCGATCTCAGTAACTTTTCCGCGATCGTTCATTAGGTGATCTAGTGGAAGTACACATGATCTCCTGGTGGTCAAACACGGTCAAATACGGTCGGACATTTTGATATTTTCCATTTCCCTGCATTTTACCTGCCTCTATATATTAGATTGATGAATAATTATTGCAGATTTTTTCCACAAATTTTACTTGAAGAAACTTTAGAAACACTTAGCAAAGACATATTCAAATAATTACTCCGGAACTTATTCACCATCTACGTAAAGCACTGCTTCCCACTGATAGTTAGTCGGATCCCAGAAGCGAAGAAGTTTTGATCCTTATGGGCGATCCACGCCTTGACATCGGCCATCAAATCGTCCAATTCGACGTAACTTCTATTCTCTAACTATTTTTTTGATGAGCGGTTGACGAGATAGTCCATAAAAGTTCCTGCTGGTGAAGATGTCAGATTTAGGGGCAGATCCCATTTCTTGGTTGGTTCTGGCTCATTGTTCGATCGCCGAAAAGTTACTGAGAACGCGGAATGACTGCGCCACCTCCCAATCTTTCTCGAAGTAGTTAAGCCAAATTCGCGAATATGCGGATGGTTTTTTGTATATATTCTTGTAGAGGAAATCAAGTAGATCATTTCTAGAAAAAGCCCGAACTCAATAGTCAAACACTTACGGGAGAAAAAAAGCCGCGAAAAAATCCGCAATAATTATGCATCAACCTAATAAATTCCTCCAAATGCCGTGGAATGCAACTCCAACTCTTCAGCAGTCACACGTGACTCCACTAAATGGCAGAATCATAGCCCTGATGTTGTTGTACAGCTTTGAAAGCATCCGTATGCGAATCGTCTTCTTCATCTTCGGCATTTGTCCCGCTTAGGAACGATGTCCTTTTCTGGTTTACCGACGTCACTTCCCACGACTGAATGCTTTGTCAGAATGAAGGCCAACTTGATCCAAACACTCATGCAAGGCATCAAGGAAGCACTGCACACACCGTTTTCCGAGTACGTCGATGCAGAGACCGATCATAGGGCGCTGTCATCTGAGGCGAGCTTCGCTCATTTTATCAGTAGTAGCGACCGTTCCCTTATTGCAGCGTTGCGAGTATTGTTCAAGCGTTTGAGTGTTTCGCTTCCATTACTCCGCGAAAGGCTTCGATTTCTTTTGTTGCATTCCAATCCCGGCTTTTGGCATTCTACCGGAGTCCGAACATTGCCAGACGGTCAGGCCAAGCTTGCACCTAAGCTTGAGAACATCTTCTCTTAATACGCGAGAATTGCGCAATCGGCATGAAGAATGTTCACTTTTTCTGAAAGTTTCGTGTAGTAGCATCCACGACTACAACGAATGGCAGTGGGGAAAGCACAGAGCCTTGGTGCATCTCGACGGTAATGGAAATTTTCGAAGAGGAACTTGCTGCTGTTTGTACTGTGATCGTTGAATTTGAGTAGAGAATGCGCACGCACTTGATAGATTCTTCATAGATTCCAAGCTCTCGTATTGAATACCAAACAACTCAAGCCGGTACGCCATCGCAGGGCTTCTATAGGTCTAGAAGGGGAAGATGCGCTCTTTCCGTTTTTCACAATGTTTTTCCCGTAACAATATATATTGCACACACTTGTTAGTGGAGTGCTGGGTGAGTTCTGAATACTGCCGTCTACAATTCGTCCTCACACTATGCAAAATCAGGCGAGTTGTGACCGAATAGCCTGTGCAATCCGAACAGCTACCCTTCTTCATCAAAGTCGGAATGGTGATACTTTGTTGTTCCAAATCTGAGGTTACCTTTTAATGCGGCGAACTCATTGAAGAACCTTTAACCACGCTGCAGGACTACAGCGCCATGACACACGCACACGTCGGCTGCCAAGTTGTCAGAACCAGTTCCCCTATCAGACATCACCCTCAGGCTGCTTTCATTGTTTGTTTGTTTTTGATTTTTTGATTCCTTAACCATTATCTTGCCTTGAGCACCTTACTCCTTTGTTTCCTACAAACACCATGTCTCAACGTTCTTACTTGAAAACCAGTTTTCCATGATTCACGAAGGCTGTACCGTGAATGTTCTGCCTGGCAAAAGTTCGAAAAAGGCTTGCCTGTGGGAATGAAACCCTTCCGAAAAAGTTCAGATTTGTCTCTTTTTTTCTGCGATAGCGTCGCAGTGACGCTAGATTCGATGGATTAGTGAGCATAACGTTAACACATAAGTTAGGGTTACAGTCTAAGGAATGTTGTAGGAATGTTGTTTGTGACGGAAGGCAGCTACCTCGATCTTCTTGCCCTTATCTTCTCCTTCCTTTGCAGCTTTTTTTGACTTGTTTCGTCAATGCGGGCTGTTGAATGCACCGTTATCAAATAGTTGGATTAAGTAATTGTACCATGACCACTGATAGAAGATGCTGTTCATTACTATTCCGAATCTTTATATTGAATCTGAACCTATGAACCTTCACATAATATGAACAAAGCGCTGCAAGTTCGCGTCTTATTTTCTCGAGTTCTGAGTGCATTACACACAGAAATAGGTTGAGATTACAGAAGAAAGCAAAAAACCTTCTCGTCTGCTTGGGTATAAGCTGAGCAGACGGGCGAGGAATTCACTGCTGTTTCGGAAGTCTTCTGGCCAAAAATGCTGAGCTGTAGCACCTCTAGAAGAACAGCCGTCGTATCAGAACCTATGAAGCTTCGACAAAAGGAGAGTGGGAAGAGTTCGCAAAAATTAGTTGTTCTGTAAAATTTCCTGAAGATGTTGGCAGAAACGATCACATTTGTTGCAATTCTGAGTAGTATACATGCAATATAAGCCAGCAAAGGCTGCTACTGCAATGATTCTGCAAAGAACTCTGAACACTAAGCGGTTTCTTGTCATCGTTCTTGTTTACCATCTTAAGAGTGCCTCTTTGTGCCTTGTAGCATTATAGGGCCCTATGATGTGCGATTCATATTTTCTTTCATTTTCATGGAAAACCAGTAAATCGGGGTTTTTTGCGAATAGGCAGACCATGAGCACACTTCCTAACAAGGTGCATATGATGACTGAATGCTTTTCCAGCTCACATGAACACGGATTCCAGAACGGGAGGCAGCGAAGGAAAGCATGGTGGAATCAGGAAGAAGGATGAAGAAAACTAAGCTTTTTGCAGCGTTGATACTCGTAAGTAGTTTCTTTGTCTTTGCATGTCACCTTTTCTTGAACTAAGCTGCCATTCACTTTGACATCTTTAACCCCTATTGGCTAATAGCAGTCGACCACTTGGAAATACCAAATTGAGTTGAATCCAATATCCCATAGTCCATTAAAGGAGTTTATTTTATTCTAAGTGACTCCGCATGGATAAAACTTCTGTGTCGATGATTTGCAAAGAGAGCGATGAGATCAAGTTCGCGTCTGAGGCTCTTTCAACGGCTTCTGAAATTTCTTAGGCTTTTTCTTCAAGATCAGTCATTATGATTTAGTTTTCATTACTGTCGATTTCCACATCTTCCCAAACCGATTACATGGGCGCATCCCCACACAGGATTGGCCAACGCAACAGGATATGTTTTTATGCTTTATGACCGTTGTTCATAAGCAGAAAAGGAAGGACGCTCTGACCTAGCGCACTCCAAAGTTCCTTTTTGAGAAAATTGCGATTTTCACCATGAAAATCATTCATTCAAGAAGGAATATTTATAATTATCTTTCCGATTGGTGAGAGTTTTTTTTTCGAGCTACATTTCGGTATGAGCATGTTGTTTAAGATCTTGTTAGCTTGTTGCGTCGTAGACCGACTTCAAAGACTATTCACGTCGACAAGTCCACCGGAAACTTTCTCTTCAATTCCACAGTGATTGGTCCCACGCAGGATACGGAAGAATCCTGTAACTGTTACCAGTTATGCCATAAGCTCACGTTACTCAGAAAAAGAACAAATGCGGCTTGTATCGTTTGGTTCTGTTGTCTTTGACACTAAGGATGAATCGAAAATGAGCATTCGACTAAGTAGCGCTGTTTGGATGGCCTGATTCAGAAGTAGTCAAGTAAAGTACAAATGCTCATTGCATTAGTTTCAGAAGACCCACCATTCTACAGAGTTTCAGAATGCTTTGCCGTACAGGTTTGTTATGATGGAACCGCTTATTAGACCTACGTTTTAAACTAAATTGTCGTCTTCAAGGACCTGAAAGTAGCTCGGAAACATTCCTGCCAAGAAACCGTATTCCGTTTATATCGGACAAAGTCAGCGCAGAAATACGACACTTCATTGCACTAGCGGATTTGTCTAATGATGTTTTCTTGATGAATGTACCAGCAGAGAGCAGACAGTATCAAGCATCTTTTGATCCGCTACAGACTCTATGATCGTGCATGCGCGACAGATAACTGCGTTGTTTACCCGTTCGGAAGGAGTGGAGATTGATCTAGCAGGAAAAGGCGAGGAAGCCTGCGATCGCTACCTGGCAGGCATCGACTAGAAGAGCATCAAGGCGAAAATTTTGATATCAAATGGAAAACTTTACCCTACGAGAATGAGATTGGTGCTAGAAAGATATTGGAAGCGTTGTACATCCGCGAGCGGATTCCTAAGCTTAACAACCGAAATGAATGCATTGCCAGTTGCATAACGAGTGAACTTCTGCCATTCATTCCCTTTTGCGGGCTTTGAGATCACCGCGCAGTTCTTACATCACGACCGTCAATGGTGTCTCATTGTTCCCTTCTTGTTCACGAAATAGAGTGGGACGGCAACGCTGGTGGAACCGCAGAAGGTTGGTTTCTTGGCAGAAATATTCCGATGTTTAAGTTTCCAGGAGTAGTTGCAACTGGTCTGGTGTGTTTGGGAGCTTGGTCAGGTAAGTCACAGACAAAAAGCTCCGAACTTAATTCAAGCCCTTGAAGACGACGAGTTAGTCGAAACGTCGGCCTAATAAACGGTTCCATCATAACGAGCAAAGTATTCTGAAATATTATGTGACATACCAAGGTTCAAAGAAGACCGAATTTGGAAATAACTCACCATTTTCTCCCCAGTCGTTGTGCCACGAATTCGCGATGAGCCAATAGTCTGTACCATTTTCCTTTCCCCATCCGATAATCTTCACTGCATGGTACCCTCGAGACCTACCAGCGGTATACTGCAAGTAGAATAGGTGTTATACGATCTTGCTACAAAGTGAGTTGGATTGTGAGCGTATGCTTCCTACGTGTTGTATTCGACAACGAAAACAGCATCAGCAACCGCCCAATTGGCAAATATCATAATAACCACAGTGCTGAGTTTCTTTAGGGATCTTACCTTATAAATTCCTGATTTGTAGTGCTTGAAATCCTCAAAAACCTCGAACGAGCCAGTAACCGATCCATACTTCAAGATATCTCTTTGGATAGCTTTTACCGAGTTGGGTAGTTTGTATGCGATCTTGCCTTAAACTTCAAAATGTGTCGTACTCAAAGAACTCCGAGAAGGAAACTCATAAAATGAAGTTTGGTTTTATCGGCTCTGCTTTATTTTTTATCCGAAAAGCATATTCTGAACCCAAACCAGTCAATTGGTCAACAGACCAAACAAAACTGAATAGCACTACTTAAATAATTGTATTTTTTTCGAAGGTGTTTTTTGCAGAAAAATCTTCTTTGTTATTATTCTGGCGTTCTTCTACGGTGGCGTGGATATTTAAACAATTACTTGCAATTTATCTTGTTGTTTTCTTTAGCTTTATCTATCGATCAGTATTTTACAATTGAACCAAGTTTGCCTTCATGTTGTACTGGCTAGAATGCTTGCAAAACAAGTTTTTTGCCTACCATATCGTTTATCCATCCTGTACACTTTTTTGAAAGCAGGTTGACATTTTCTCTTGCAATCTGGAGTATATGCCAGCCCAGGAGGACACTCTCCATAGTAGGTATCGTTTCCATGACGTCCGCATGGATGAAGCGGATAGGGACGGCAGCAACCCTAACGACAAAACTCACATTTGCGCCACTACTACTAATCCCATTGAGTATCACACCTTACTGAGATACTGTCCGCCGGAAACAACTCCGTCGTCAACGAAGAACTTCCAGGCATTGAAGGACCAACCTCCACCACATCTGAATGAGAAAGCCGATTCTTGGGTAAGAGGGCTAGGTATAAATTCTCATGCATTTTGAAGGTCAAAATAAGCCATAAGGTAGTACCCGTGGCCGCATGGTCGTGTACAGCATGTCATAATGTCAGTGGCAGAAATATATACCTGAAAATAGTTCTTTTAAGTCAACAACGTTCCACTATCACAGATCAAATTTTACCTGTTTTTCTCCTTTGGTTGCAATACAAATGCGATCCGAAATAGCAGCGGCCGTAGAGACAGCCCAGCATGAGCCTAAAAACGCCAACGCTAGCCAATGCTGGCAGACAGTTGTAGCTCCTTGAGTTTCAATCCAAACCTCCTCACCGCAGTTTGCTTGGTCACGGATTGTAAATAACGAGGTGCAATTGGTCCAAATTTTTCGTGGATCGTAACTGTAAATACTCTCGATACTATTGCTGTAGTGAGCATGACAGAGAAGAGGTACGAGCTATATTCTGCTCTTCAGATCAGATCATTAGATTATACAGATTGTATCAGACTTATCAACCGTGATACTTGTGAGGGGTTATCTGACGCTGTTTCTGATGTTTTTGATAGATGAGGTTATGCTCACCTGGCAAAAAAGGGCTCTTCCGGTGCTGAGCTTGTGAGTTAGGCATGTATGTAGATGCTGCACTTTAACGCTCTATGTATGTCAATGAGAAGCGCTGCAGAATTCAGCAATATACATCACAAAAGAGTGAAGGAATGTTTTTGTCGCAAATCAATCCCGTTTTACGATGCACTCAGCATTCGAGAGTTCGAGATTCAGAGTCGTAGTAGCAGTTTCAATTCAGTACTCTATAATGGATGGCCAGCTGATGCAGAAGTGGTTGCGCACTTCGGGACAGGACCGGTACCGATCGAGAACTTCCGAGAGGGCTCGGTTGGTCTGGGCGAATATCGGCCCGAGATTCGATTCCCTGGCCATGTGTGTGTGATAACGCGACATACATATGCTCCTGCCTCACCTAGACCCTCACCTCATGCTATCAGATTTTCTGGAGTGCACGCCAGTGTAAGTCTACGATCTAAGTCTACGAGCGGACTGGTCCAGTGGATCGTCTCCGCTCAAGGAACACGGAGCATAAGATTCCTTTTATTGGAAGCTTCCTTAAAGAAGTCTAAGCTTCTCGCTGGTGACTGTCCTGGTGTTCGCTTGACATTCTGAGGGATCCAGCTAGCAACCACTCCGGTCCAGCGGTCATCACAATAATTAATCCGTGTCCCGTCTACCCGATTCATTTTTTGACATAAGCAATGGCATCGTGATCTTCGTTCGTTGGCGCGGCTATTTTCGGCGTTAAGGGCATAAAGGATCAGTCCGTTTCTGGGGATATGGTCTTCGTTAAGTTCAGTCTTAGACCGATCTTTTCACAAGCATTCGGTCGCCTGCTCTATGTATGTCCCGTGTTTGAGCACGGTTTCGTCTGTAAAGCCGATATGATGTAAAGTGGTCGTCGACCCGCTCCCTCGAGTTTTCCCATTCGAAATGACTGTGCACAGTTTGAGCAAGATCGTCTCGCCATGCCGAGCCGCTACCGACCATCACTTCCCTAAAGATAGGCGGAATGCTGGTAGTGACAGAAGCATCCTTGTGCATCGAGTACGAATATCCTTGTTCGTTAGGGCTCCAAGAAATTCTGCTTCTGCCTCGACGGTATCGAAGGCGAATAACGACGTGCCGTATTCTTGCGATACATCAGCCAGTCCAGTAACAGTGAGGATGTTATTGATTGTACTGTACCCTCTAGGTCGAAGCAGGAAGGATGGCAATGTCGAAAGAACGGAGCGGGATCTATTTTTGCTTCTTACTGCGTCCTCGATGTACTGTGCTCCACACGCCGCTTGTTTCCTCTACTCAACTCTACAATTAGGTCCTTATCGAGATGACTTTTGACTTTTCGAACCAGGTAAACGTTTTTTTACACCAGCACTTAGAGGCGTTCCTACCATTAGGCGTGAAACGAGCTTCAGAGAGCGATTCGCCCTTCACAAACATAGGCGGAACGGTAGCGAGCCGATCTTTCCATAGTCTAACCAGGTGCATTCGCTCGCTTTCTCGACATTTTTTACTATTAGGTGTAAGCATTAATTTCCGCGGTTTTTTGCGTGCAAAAACATATTTATTACAAAACCAAAACAAAGTGCACATCAACCGATGCTTGTTCATGGTAAGCTACAACTTCTTGCCATCTTCCGGCAGCTTGCTGATTTCGCATCTGAGAAAGTCTCCATCTTTTGTGACAATCCAGTTATTGACCCATCTCCATTCTTCCTTTCAATTTTGCAAGCGTGCCAAACTGACTTGCATGGACCGAAATGTGTTAATTCGAAGGAGCTCCAGGGAGTATGCGGGCTGAGGAAGCTGATCCCTTGGATTTTTTGGATGGGATCAGCTTGCTCAGCCCGCATACTCCCCGGAGCTCCCTCGAATTTAAACATATCTCGGTCCATGCAAGTCAGTTTAACAAATAGATGATGGATAGGCAGGTGCAATTTTTTATGAACGTTCTTTGCAACATGTGGCCTGGCGTTGTCGTGGTGGAACAGCGTCATATGATGTTTTCTTGCTACTGACGGCCACTTTTTGTTGAGGGTATCAGACAAATTGTCAAGATGGTGTTCGTGGCGGTCAGCAGTAACACTTTCGTTTGGATGCAGTAGCTCATGAAACACAGTACCCTCCTGATCCCACACAGCATCATATTTTGGAAATGGGTATTCCGGTTTCGCTGTAAAAATCCTTTGTTGGCCTGGATCTGAATACGCCGCTTTCCGTTTCGGATTATTGCAGTAGATCCATTTCTTGTCCTCTATCACAATCTGAAGGAGAAAATGCGTCCTTTTGTGGACTTTGGGGTTTTTCTGCAAGCCTTCACGAGTGATTCGAGCTGCTTTTCTAGCAGCTGGTGAGCAACTCATTTTCCTTGCTTTCGTGGCTTCCCCTTTGCGTGCAAGCGTCTGGAACTAGTAGCACGGTCGACGTTCCACTGCCAACTCTGTTTAGGTCTGAGCTGGATTTTCATCTAACAGTGCTTGCAACTGAGAATCCCTTAACTTTTTCGGCTATCCCACACATTCCTTGTCTTTCAAGTAGAAATTTTTACTTGAAACCCGTTGGAACCACGTTTCGCAGGTCCGTTCAGATGAAGCTTACTCTTGATAAGTATCGAAAGGCATTCGGTGGCTTTCCTTTCCTTGCAATCAAACAGGAGAGAGAGGCCTTTGGGAGAACGACTTATTGCGATCCAGGTTTGATCAGTTTGAGGGTAACGGAATTTTGTGGAAAACTGATCTGTCTGCCCTTGACTAGGTGCACAATAACTCTTCTTCTTCTTCTCATTCTTCTTCTTCTTGCTTCCATCCCGCGCCGTCGCAGGGTCCTCTGTTCTTGTCAGCCGTCTCCATTTCATTCTATCTACGGCAGCTTCTGCCGTCACCTCGGCTTTGGCGAGGTACTTCTTGATCACGTCCCGCCATCTCTTCTTTGGAGCTTCTCGAGGTCGCTTACCTTGGGCCTCGAACTCCATTTTTTTCTTTCGGATGGCTCTGTGGTCTTTTCAGTACATGCCCGTACCATTGCAGGTGGTGCTCTATCATCTTCAGTTGAACTGGGGCTGTTTGCATAGTCGTCCTGAGGTCTTCATTTCTGACCCGATCCAGCCGCGTCCAGCCGCAGGCTCATCTGAGCATTCTAATTTCAGCGGAGTGGAGCTGTACTTCATGGGGTCCATTCACGGGCCAAAACTCGCTGCCGTAGAGCATCGTGGGCCTTACCACTGTCCGATACGCATTCCCGTTAAGGGTTCTGGAGCATCAACGGTTGCAGAGAATACAGGTGGACTCCCTCCACTTCATCCATGCCGCATTTATTCGGGATTTTGCGGCCTGGTCCACGCTAATATCAGCGGCTAGATCACTCCCCACGTAGTGGAAGTCCTAGACGTTTTCGATAGCTCCCCCGCAACCATCAACGATTGACTCCATGCCCTCCTCGGAGCTGAAGAACTTGGTCTTCACCGTCCTCCGCCAATACCCTCTGCCAATTCTGGAGTTTGCCCTGGAGTTCTTCCTTGTTCTCCGCTATCAGAGCGATGTCGTCAGCGTAGAGGATGGTCTTCAGTGGTCCATCCATGAGTTCTTCTGTGATGACGTCCATCGTGAACAGGAAAAGGAACTCACAACTCGTTGGACTTCATCATTGCAGAACCATGCTTCCTTGTCCTCTCGGAAGCCACCTCGACTTTACCCCAGCCTTTCCTTTGCACAACGCAGGATGACCTTCACATCGTTGCTCCAAGTCTGCTGGATCGGCCCTTCGGGATTCGGAAGTCCAGCTTCTAGTACCTTGTCTTTCAGGTGATCTCTTTCGAATTGGCGCCAACTTTCACCACCGGATCCTCCGTTCTTGCCCTTGATTCCCTAGGAAGATTGATGGCTATGTCTGCCAGAAGAGGTCTGTGCTGTGAAGCCAGATCTTCACCGGACAGTATCTTGTTGCCCTTTGCAGTTTTGAGGGACGACCTTTTTACTAGCACATGATCTATAATATTTCCGTTTCTTTCCCTCCACTGCTGTAGGTTACCTTCTGGGACTTCTTTTTCGCGAAGGTGCTGCAGACTGCCAAGTAGTCCACCTCCAGAACCGATCGGATGGCCTCGTCAAGGCTCAGATAGAACTCATGTTTTTCGTAGACGGGGTAGCCGACTTGAGGGGCGTACACCGATATTATTGTCCAGTACCCCTCCTTCGTGTCTATCCTCACCGCCATGATTCGACTGCTGATTCGACTGCTTGAAGGCGGGGACAGAGTTTTCTAGGGACCCTGCCACTGCTATGGCCACACCACTTCGTTTGGTGTCTGCTCCGTTGTAAAAGAGTTTGACACCTTCTCCAGTTTCTCTGGACTTGGATATTCCTGCGCTTTATAAGATCAGCGACCTCCCGGGATTTCACAGTAAGCAATCCCACATTTAGAGTCCCCAGTCTAACTAACTTCTTTGGCCGAGTTCCTTCACTCCTCGATAGCCCTCGCATACTGTTCACAGAACTCAGGCAGGCGGGGGTCCTGTGCGCCACATCTGGGTGACGTCCTAGCTTTATTAGTGATACACTTTGAGACTTTAGACATACTTGTTGTTACTGGTTTCTCCATCAGCCGGCCTGACAACCTGAGCCTGGCGCTGGAACCGATTCCATTCTTGCAATTTTTGCAAGGCATGGAATTGCCTCGGCAGGTATCGAACTCGCACTCCCTCTAAGTGCAGACGTGAGCCTACACTCTTATCCACTCGGCTATCCTTGCCTCAATAGGTGCACAATAACCTTGTTACTTAATGTGACAAGTTTCATAGGTAAGCCTTCAACATGCCTTCGCGCAACGACCTATTGAACTCGACGGCGGAAATTAATGCACACACTTAATTGGAGAACGATGTCCGCCGCAAAAGGGAAGCCCCATATACTGAGTACGAGCACCCTGATCGCACAAAACTTGGATTACCTCGTTTCTCAGCTGTATCGAAGGCTTTCTTGGAGTCGACGAACATAAGGCTCAAGAGTATGTTAGACATTTCGTACCCTCGTGACAATTCTGGGGCACCTGTGATTATGTGGATATGATCGACCGTAGTGAGACCTCTGAGGAAACGTGCTTGCTCGCATGATTGATCTCCATCCAGTTATCTGCCAATCCTGTTACAAGTGACTTGGATGGAAAATTCTTAGAATGGGAGGCAGATTGGGCGATAGCTGTCATTTATAATAGTGTATGTTTTTCTACAGTGACAGTAATAAAAGGATAGATAATAATAAGTAATAGAATATTGGACGTAAAAACTTAACAAATATACATAGAAAGTCTTATTGAAGCAGATAGCTCACTTCTCTGGGATATCGTCTCCAGGGTCAGGGTCGTCCTTGACAACAGTATATGCATCATCATTTTTGAATTTTATATCCATTAATTTGGACTCAAACCCAGGTGTTGGGTCAGAGTTGACCTGAAATAGGAATAGCTTTTAATCTGCAATTTTCGTGTCAATGAATTACCTCGAAGAGATCCTGGTTCTTTTTAAGATACTCCACAAGCGCTTCACCGCTGAGCATTTTTGCTTCCAAAGGAATTTCATGAGCAGCTGTAAGAAGAAAACGAATAGATTCACTTTCCGGGTGAAATGAGTTTTCAAGGTAGAAAAAGCAACAGACCAGCTACATTCGTTCTGGCTCCTCGGTATATACAAAAACAAAGCACAAGCCAAAGGTACTCCTAGAAAATCCTTTTGCAGACATGTGAATACTTCCCTCTAGGGAAAAGGTTTAAGATACAACTCACCATTGTTTCAAGCGATTGTGACACTGTGACGTGAGCCTTCTGCTTATATTTAATACAATCACCTGTCACAGGACAATTATTTTTGTGACTATGATAAGGAAAGTGCAAGAATAATCCGCAGAAGAAAGGATTATTAAGATTCAGAGGCTCAGTTTTATTAACTGTTTATTTCAGAAGTATTTTTTTAGTTCCTGTGCTTGCAAGAATAAGCCTTTGAAACCCCAACTTCGGTAGGCAGTAGTTCCAAGTATGATTCGAGGCATAAATCATATTGAATATAGCCATATTCGTCTTCAGAGTTGGTGGTGCTTGGCAGCACGTTGGATATTTCACTAAGGTATTCCTAGTCATGGCATCTCAAAACCCTGGTACTATGGATAATGACATTGAAAAAGGGAAACGAACCTTCCGAACTTCTGTGGACATTTCGAAAAAAGCTCTTTTGCTACCAAAGAGCGCATTGCCGTCACGTTAGATTTTATCTTAAATCAGTAAGAATGAACTCTTACTGGTTGATATTGATCTAGCATCTAGAACATTGCTTGTATTGCTCGATGAAATGCCCGCGAGAATCTTCTCTCAATTTTTCACCCTTCTTGGCAGAGTTTGTGAGCTAGTGGTTCAGTGAGTGTTCCTTTGCAGTTTTACCACATGGTTGCACAACAAGAATTCTGGCTGTTAGAAGGAAAAGAGTACCACTAGGAAATTTGAAAGAAGTCAAAGATTGTTCTCATCTGTTTGGATTTGGCTAAATGATATGACGATAAGGCAACTGATCAGCCAAACGGACTCTAGTATCACTGTCGGGGGCTCAATGATAAAGAGATTTATAATCGGATCAACAGAAAGTCGATTATAGATAATGTTGTTTGAGGGTTTATCAGAGCATCAAGGTTGAAGTGATTCAACATCTGTCGCATGGAACACAGAATCTCATCATATTGGAAAAAATTAATTGAAAATTTTACCTAATTGCACTGCATCGCTATAGATTCGACGTCTGAAACCTACAGAGGCGAATGCCTAACCAGGGAGAGGTCTCAGGTTTATATGGAACTTCCAATGGGGACCTAAGCGTTTTGATAGGGTTCCATGCTTTTCTATGATTGCAGAAGACAGAACTGCTGAATGAGGCTCCCCAGAATGTGACGAGCTCTAAACAAGAATCAAACTTCGAAGTGATGTGGAAGAGTTCTTCTACTCATTATACTTCTGCCACTTCTGCTTTTTTCATCTACCTTATCTAGCTCTTCTGTCTTTGTCTTCCTTTTTCCCTGGTTCTACTTTTGCTTCCACATCTATTTTTATCTCTAATTGGTCTTCTTCTTCTTCGTATTCGTCTTCGTCTTAGCCTTCAACCTCGTCTTCGTCTTCTTTTTTTCTGATCATACTTTTGCTTCCACGCCTATTTCAAGTAGAATCAGAAAAAAAAGAAGACGAAGACGAAGATGAGATTGAAGACTAAGACGAAGACGAGTAAGAAGAAGAAGAAGAAAAAGAAAAAGAGGAAGATGGTGGTTGTAATGATGAAGCAGGAGAGTTAGATAAGGAAGATAGATAAGGATAATTGGTGATTCTCAACCGCTGTCCTATTGTAATAGATTATTTTACCTTTCCATTTAACAACATTGATCCCGTGTTCTTCACATGCAATTAAAAACAGGAAGAGCCATTTCGGTTTGATATGCCTTTGATAGTGACCAACAAATGCATACTGAGCGTGGCAACAAGGTTGCTTCACAGTTACCTGCAGGTATTCAGACATGTTTGTGCTTTCGGAGCTTCAGAGATAGCTACAGAGAAATAGCAACAAATCCATAAGTTGCTTAAGGTTAATTTCTATTTCATTAATATAGTCTTCTCAGAATACCGTAGTGAATTGAAAAGCTTGCGGAACATCCCCAGAAAAATGAAATGCCAAAATAAGATGCTCGGCCTTCATTTTAGAGTAAGTTAAATGTGATGGAGAATGCTATTCAAATGAATTTGAATGTGTAAAGGAGTATTTGTAGGCGGTAGGGTTTTACATAGTAACCTGTGATCGTTTACATAGTAACCTGTGATCGTATGGCTAACGCCGGCTTTCCTCTTTTTTTTGTGTTACCCTTGGCTTGTAAACGATGTTGGATGCTGTGGTACAGGAAAACAGAAGTTAGACTTATCGCCCAGGCGCACTGCTTCAGCGCCCTTAATGAGTGTAACCCTGGTCACGTCACGAGTGTTCAAGTATGGAACTATTAGGTATAGTAAGAAGTTTTGATCGACTCTTCATCCCTTTCTAGATTTTTTCGTAGGGAAGCTTGGAAGGACTTCGTAATGGGTTATGGTAGACCGTTCCCTATTCCTTTCATCCATTCTGCAAGACTTCATAGCTCGTCCTGCGTAGAACTTCCCTTTTCGAATAGACAGATTTTCGAATTTAAATTGCACATAGCAGTATTTCAAATCATCTCTTCAACGTTTTGTAAGAAAAAAGTCTCTGATGCGAAAATGCAAATTCCCCAGAATGCTGCTTTCTGTTATGTTATGCCACAAAAAGACCCTTCCGCCGTCTTCCGAAACTCGACAATTAAATGATTGCTTAGGGTAGTGTGAATTTGAAGATATAACAAAACTGGTGGCCTCTTTACAATTGTTCAAAGGCTCCTTTCTCCTTCTGATAGCAGACATTTCATTGCAAAAATCAATTTCGCTTGCTTGAACTCGTTCCCTGAACTACGTAGCATACCGTATTCTTAAATGGATTTGATCTCGACCTATCAAACGTGGGGTAATCTTGGCAGTACTTATGCGGAGTGAATGAATTTCCACTTAATACACAGCTAACATATTGGAATAAGAGCTCCAGAAACAAAGACTGCCCTCGTAAATCCTCATCGTTTCTATCAGGGACTTTTCTTCTATATGATAAGCGCAATTATCGACGAGGCTGATCTCTGCTAGTCAATTAAGTCACCATGGGCGGTCAGTTTTGACAAGTGTCAGCTCAATTCTCGTCAACCTTTCATTTTTGATGTTTACTACTTCAACTAGTTTGCTTTCAGTAGTTGCGAATTTTTGCATAATTTTCTAAAAAAACTGGCCTCTTTGTTTAATGTCAACATCTCAGCCATTAGTTAGTATACTACGAACTGGCACTGCATAGCTACTTTCCCAAACTCGGTGTTGCATAAATATATTGTAAATAGACATAATTAGTTAGTTGTACCATCACTGTATCAACTCTGTCTACCACTAAATATCTCAGCTGAACTTGTCAGTAGGCAAGATAAAAACGTTTCTCTTCTTTTGAATTGAACTGCTTTAATTATTTAGACATGGAACGGAAAGTTTTTGTCATGCCTCTTATTGGTTCTGTGTGTTGTATTTCATAAAATCAACTTGCTTTCAGGAACTTCTCTCAATGTCATCGCCACAAGTCCGGCGATCATGTCCTCTTCAACCGTGCAGTCGTCGAACCCTCAACACATGTGCAGGAGAGCTGCAATGATCCGGTACTCTTTAAACCTTCTGTTATCTGCAGTATACCCGTTCCCAGAGCTGGGAACATTACGGATGTCCACTCTAGGAAATGAGTGATTAGCGGAACGACGGGTGATGCAGGCGATGATGACATTGTTAATGGGTCTATGAGATTCCATGTTATCCAAGAAGACGACTCGATGTTGAAGTTTGTAATCATTCGAAGGGTTGCAGTGCGTTTGTACGGTCTGGGCGAACTTCTTTGTTTCCAAAACCGTGAGACTGTAGTATCAGTCAGTTCAGATCTATGCCTAAAAGGCTGACTTACTTTTTGGATAGCATCAGTTGCTATTCCAAAAAGAAAGCAGTCTTCTTAGGTATAGATCGAACAAACATATGTAGTACAAAGAACATTCTTAGATTCGTGCCAGGCTTCGACCTTCATCTTTGACCTTAGGTCCGCAATCCATACCCCATTTTAATCGGTCAGAAAGTATCTAGTGAGAGAAAAACAATGACTCATATGATCCATGACTGTTTGTTCATACACAGCATCGTAAATGTAATGAGCCACAAATTTCATCACAGAGCCAGCAAATTTGCTGCCCTTACTTGATTTGAACTTTTCATTTAGTCCACATGTGATGTGTTCGAAGAAAGAATTGTTTTCACGAAGATCCACTGATAAATTATGTCATGCGCTGAAAATGCGTTGCTGAAAAAATGGACTGCTACCATTTTTCAGCAACGCATAATTCGCTTCTGACTGAGAAATTGCAAAAGTTTCGGTGCAAATGTATATTATTTCAATAGTAGTGGGTATATTATGG
>LS997562.1:6666868-6756115 GCA_000469685.2 Haemonchus contortus | reverse complement strand
CTTCCAACCATCTATTTCCTCTTGCTATGCATCGCGATCAGGGACCAGTAGCTTTCAACATTATCTCATTCCTTCACAATTAGACCGGTTTCTGCTTCAAAGTTCTCGGGAAGTGCCTTTTGAGAACACAAAATTGGCTTGAAAAGCCCTTAGTTGTGCCAGCTAGAACATTTGCTTCTATTTCTATTCAGTTTATCAGATAGCATTCCCTCATGGCTTTCCGAATACAACCTTTTCGAAACAACGCAGCTCTCGTCACTGGCGGTTTTTTCAGGTCTTCATCACATTCTTTGATCAACTTAAGCTGAATGTTCGTGCAGTAGATGAACTCTTCCCAAATTTAAATGAGCTCTATACATCGATAAATGCGATGAGTACCTTACCGGAAGATTTTGATGGACGTGCAAAAGTGAAAGCTTGGTGAGTTTGAAGTAGCAGGATTCTTTTTCAATTAGTAATAAAGCGGTTTTAGGCATGATCGCCTTTCTACTATGTCAGCATCTGAAGAAATCACTGATGAAGAAGCTCGTCAGATGATATTCGAGCTTGAAGCTGCTTACTCATCTTTTATTAAGTTTCTACATACTCAACAACATTAATGTATTTTTTATTTATATTTATGTAAATAAATTAATCTGCACAAGGAAACGAATGCATTGACCTTTGCGTGAAGAAGGAATGTTATTATGGACTATCAATTATGAGAACAGCCATTTTACTTTCCGCTGTCCTTTGAACGAAAGTGAGAGATGGTTCCGAAACTTGCCAGAAATCCAACCTCCACTACTTTGATGGGTTTATAGTTTCATCAATGCATATTTATGCTTTCGGCTGACTCTTGAGATTACCACCCGTCCGTCGTATGATAGTGAGGCAAACGTCCACGGATCAGCTGCTGCCCACAAACATGCATACCTAGAATCATGCAGTTCAAAAATTATGATTTTGAAGTCGCCTGTTTAGAAATCATACACGGAGAGAATACTTAATACCAAGCGATTACGTGTTCCATAGGATCGAAGTACAGTTCTGACCTCATCTACGGCTACCTAGTAACGATACGCCAGCACACAATCGAGGAAAGCTCACCTATGGAGATTTTACTCAGCGGAGCTTTTAAGATCAAGTTGTGGATGAGATTATACTATGCGCAAGATTCTTCTCTTTCCTTTCTATTGTACCTCGTACACGAGTGCCCTTGTTTCGATTGAAAAAAGCGTCTGAACCCTTGGGGGAATAATGATTTCGTAGCATTTCAGAGGAAGTTTGGCAAGTAGGCAATGGCTGTCGTGCTAAGTGGCATTACTTGAGATTCTCTGGGAACTGCCTGAAGTCCTAATAGGATATCAATGGCCTTTGGGTAGTAGAGAGCAAAAACAATCTCAATAGTAATCGGGTCATATGGGAGTCTCATGTCTCACCTTCACCGTCGAACTACAATATCGAATCTCATAGTTATGCTCAATAGCAGGGAAAAAACTTCCACAAACATACACAGATTCCTCATGCTCTTCTATCCGCTCCAATTGGCCATCCTCCAATTTATCTGTTTCCTCGCCTTCTGTTGTGTCATCTAGGCCCAGGTCGCCTACTTCACTACTTGCGGAAACAACACACGATAAAACAACTGTGGCATCACTTCCTGCTGATAAAATTAGCTGATCATGGACAGGATGGAACCTCACCTGAAAATACCATTAGCGTCCAGGATAACACTAAATCGATGCCATGTTGTGGGACCTACTCCACGCTAAATTCTTCCCACATTTCCTAGATATAAGATTACCTGCCAAGCCCAATGTGCATGTGGAGTTACGGTCACAAGAGTGGAATTTGGATTTCGCCAATCCCATAATCGGACAGCGCCGTCGTCTCCACAAGAGGCAACACTGAACAATCAATGAAATGATGAAATGAAACGGTACTTCAGAAATACACGGAAGATACCAACACATGTTGCAGATTTGGGTTGAAGTCCAAGTGCAACGCTCGATGAGCATGAGCATCTTTGATTCGTAATGACTCTCTAAAACTTTTGGATTAATTATTGCGACACTAAAACTTGTTGAAGTTCCAACTTTGAGTGGTCGTTGCTTACGTGCCAGGCTCTTAGCAAAAATGACTCGAAGCCTATGAGTTCAACAAGGTCTCTACTGTGTGCTAAGGGGAATTCAACTGAAAACGAGGCTTGTATGTATAGATTCCCAAAAGGCACTGCTAAATTAATCTGCTAGGCCAAATAAAAGGACGAGGGCAAGCTAGGTTTCGACTGTGTGAGAGGTGAAGAGCATTTTGCCGGGAAAGCACAAGTACGGGTCCGAGTCCCGCCCGAGTGCAAAGTTTTGCCCACAACTTGTCATCTTTTTGAAGTTCAGGCATCGCGTTGTGTGGTGACACCAAACAGCCAACAAATCACCAAATCACCATGCGTTCATAGTTCAAGCACCTTTACGAGTCCTATTCGAATCAGGGAAGTATTCCCTAAGGCCTTGAGCCTTCTTTTCCTTCGAGAGGCTAGGAAAAGTAGAGTAAATAGATTTCATGCTGATTTGGCACGGCCAGAAATTAGATATTACCAGCTGCTTACCCGGCTGCTCGTAGATCGTGACAGGCTATGTCCTTATCGATGGCCAAACCGAGCGAATTACCGTCACCATGAGGATTCCACGTTTGTGCATGTGCTGTTCCATTGAGTGGCCTTTTTTCCTTGACCTAAATGACCATAATTGGTCTCTTCCCAAGCTCCAACATGGGTGTTTGAGAAATATCTTCTCAATCGCTACTTGTAACAGAAGGAACGATTTAAACACTGAGAACTGGAGTATAATGAAAGCTGTAGAGCTATCTGCTACTATCCATATCCATACTATATATAAACCGCAAATGTCCGTATGTTTGTACGTTTGTCTGTTTGTCTGTAACACTATCTTATATGGTGCCGTTTGGAAATCAACTGGAACAGCTCAGACAGGTTAGAACAAGTGGGGAATGAGCCGAACTCCTTGGGTACACGTGACTTAGCTAGCTCCGCCCACCAGGGGCGGAGTGTCCCACTAGGGGCGGGGCGTGTGCGAAAGCTGTAGTTCACCAAAATGTGTAGCTCCTGTTCTCCTGCGCCTGGAGTATTCAAATTTGGTAGAGGTGTAGGCAGCAGAAAGGGAAAACTGATGGTAGATGACAGGTGTAGACTCCGCCCACTGGGGGTGGGGCTTCCTCAAGAATATCGAATTTGGACCTGGAGCGCTCAAATTTGGTAGAGGTGTAGGCGGCAGAAAGGGAAAACTGATGGTAGATGACAGGTGTAGACTCCGCCCTTTGGGGGCGGAGCTTCCTCGAAAACAGTAAATTTGGACCTGGAGCGTTCAAATTTGGTAGTAGGTGTAGGCGGCAGAAAGGGAAAACTGATGGTAAATGACAGGTGTAGACTCCGCCCACTGGGGGTGGGGCTTCCTCAAAAATATCGAATTTGGACGTGGAGCGTTCAAATTTGGTAGAGGTGTAGGCGGCAGAAAGGGAAAACTGATGGTAGATGACAGGTGTAGACTCCGCCCACTGGGGGCGGGGCTTCCTCGAAAATAGTAAATTTGGACCTGGAGCGTTCAATTTTGGTAGAGGTGTAGGCGGCAGAAAGGGAAAACTGATGGTAGATGACAGGTGTAGACTCCGCCCACAGGGGGTGGGGCTTCCTCAAAAATAGTAAATTTGGACCTGGAGCGTTCAAATTTGGTAGAGGTGTAGGCGGCAGAAAGGGAAAACTGATGGTAGGTGACGGGTACAGACTCCGCCCACAGGGGGCGGGGCTTCCCCAAAAATTACAAGTTCGAACCTGCGGCGTTCAAATTTGGCAGAGATGTAGCCTACAAGATGGGAAAGCTAATTGTAGGTGAAGGGTACAGAATTTGCCCACAGGGGGCGGGGTTGGCGCAAAATTTGCTTTCATCGACTTAGAGCGTTCAAAATGGAAGTGATAGATGGTAGAATGTACTCTCTGTAGTGGGAGGCACTAGACTCTGCCTACGCCCGCAACAGTTTTCCTGACAGCAACCTGAACCACTGCGAAATTTAAGGATACGCCACTGACTCCACTTCTTTTGATGGTACTAGCGTTGGAAAGTGTACTGCTCCAGAATAAATAAAAATTGAGTGTTGATGAAAATACCATTAATTATCGGCAGTTTTCTCGACAGCAACCTGAACATGTGTGAAATATTTGGATACGCCACCGACTCGAATTTCCATTTGATTGCGCTAGCGTTGGAAAGTCTACAGCTGCCAAAATACATACAAATCGGGTTGATGAAAATACTACACTACAAGTATGGATGAATGCAAGTGAAAATGAGTTTTCATTACATCTTTAGTGTAGTACAGGTATTTCAACAATGATGAGAGAATAAACAAGGGAACTGAACTCGAGACCCTCTCTTGGACTTCAGGATTGTCTAAGTTAGTATATTGAGGTAATAACGAACGTTCATGGTAGTCAAGTGCAATCTTCCAGGAGTAAGCACTTTCGGTAGACGGCTTATGACGTTATTAGTTGCGATGGGAGTAGAGTTCCCTCCCATTTTTTTGGAAGAGAACGGTTACTAAGTTGCCAAGACCATTGCGCTTCAGGTTATTTTCAAGAAATTCATTCATGAGAAGCCATTAGACGCGCGCGGTATCATGAGCAGCGCAGCTGCCTTTTTAAACAGATAAGTTGAAAAGTAAAATGAAGTCTACAATAGCCCTGGCCACACAGGTGCGTACCCGGTAAAGACGTAAAAATCCCTGCAACTACCCAAAGGGGCTTTCCTTCCGAAGATAGTGTTCATGGCCACACACAGCCAAACTACACAGGGTTTCTTTGATTACATGGACTGCAGAGGTATTTGATTCGGATCTGTTCAAAGTGTATCGGAATACTTTTCATGGCGAGACACAGCTCCATTTCACATCCCAGAAAAAAAAATGGCCGCTACAGAAGTGTCAGGGAAGAGGCTCAGATGATGGAGGTCTTTAATGAAAATTAAAAGCTCATGTGGCTCCGTCACTCATGGCTAGACCCCCTAGCGCACGCAAGAGCGTGCGTAGCTGCCTGGTACCACATAACACCTATCTGATCACTACTAGTTATCAAATCATTAATTTCTACAATACTACCGATCTCCTAAATTATTCACAGCCACCGACGGGTAGATGTTCAGAGCCTTCAAGCCATATTGGAGCAGAACAGCTGTATGTTAAATGAAGTCAAGAAGTATACATAAGCTCGACATACCTTCAAACCTTCTCCAATTTCATAGATTTGTACGGATGACTGAAAAAGTGAGGAGGCAAGTCCACTTTGTTGGTCCCATTCACAGCTGCAAAGAAAGAAACCTGTTAACACTCGTTCACCAGTATTGCTAGCAGTTCCCAGGGTCGAGAACCGAGCTGTTGAACCGAATCAAAAATGGCTCTATCAGCCAAGCCATGCGGTACTTCCTGCTCAGCTCTTGGCAAGGCCGCCCCAACACTAATTTCTACCTTTTCGATTCGAGTCCCGGCTAACACGCTACTTACACTGGTGTGCAAAACTTAGGGACGAAAGCAACTTTGGATCACTGAACCTCTGCCAGACGACAGAGCTCGATGAAATTTATACCGTACCAATAGAGGATCATTACGGTATTACACAGGAAGTAACTGGCAGGAAATCGAAATAGGACTAGCAAATAAGGCATTTTTATTGAAAGGTATCGATCACACATAGTTCCTAACAACTTATCTTAGTACTTCAAAAAAAAAAAAAAACGACGCGGTTCCTAACAGCGTATGTGATCACTACGGACAGCAGTAAATGCTCTGCAATGCGATCCCATACTTTCTACGAGGTTGGAAATGAGTTATTGTGATAGGGCATTCCACTCCTCTATCAGCGCGATTGACAATTGCTGGATGGTTAGTGGTGCATTTGGACGTGCTGCAATGCCTCTACCCAGTGCATCCTGCACGTGCTCGCTGGAATTCAGGTCGGGGGAACGGGCAGGTCACTCCATCCGCTGGATAACCTCTTGTGTCAAGAGCCCTTTCACCTGAGCTGTTCGATGCGGTCGCGCACTGTTATCCATAAAAATGAATTCAGGGCTCACTGCAGCACTGAAAAGATACACATTAGGAAGGGGTTCCTTTTCACAGTAACGCCGACTGTTAAGGGTGCCACGCTCAAAAATCTGGAGGTCAGTACGGTTACGAAGCATGATGCCTCCACATACCATAACACCTCGACCACCAGAACGATTAAGTTCCACAACGTTTCTGAGAGAAGTGCGTGTCCCCAGCTCTGGCCATGAGGGTGCGTCCAGAATCACTGCTCAGACTGAATCTGCTCTCATGCGAAAAAAGCAAGCGGCCTCATTTCTCATCGGCCCGTTCGCTATGCAGCCGGCACCACCCTAAACCGTCTCGCCGATTCGCGAGGGTCGAAGGAACCCTACGTAGTAGTCGTCGGGCGAAGAGACCACCACCGTGCAGTCGTCGCGCCACTGTAGTGCGTGGGATGGCTTGCTTCGAAATCCTGTTAAATGACATTGCAATCAAAGAGGCTGACTGAGGTGGATCCCTTCATGCCTACTGCTCAATGTAGCGGTCTTACCCTTACCCTTAGAGTAGTTGCTCTTGGTCGACCACCTCCTCTCCTTCGTGCAGCAGTATAAGAGGTTCGGAATGCTCCCCGTGCACGTGAAACAACGCTGTGAGCGATATCAGGTTCCTGAGCTGCGTTCGTCTTTCTTCGACCTTTTACGAGTTTCCCGATGATCCTTCCTCGTGCCAGATTATCCATACGATGTCAGCGGGATATGATGTATAGAAGGGTATCACCACAGTACTTGGTAGCAACTAGCTGATTGACAAAAAAAATTTTTTCGTACCTAACAGCTCCCCCGATTTGTGCGGGTAGCCATATTTCTCGCTTTATTTGAACTATTCCTCCACCAAGGGATGTCCAACTCCCTGTGCATAACGGTCATAGGTCTGGCAATATAATCCCACACTTTCATTTATTTCCACCCAGTCCTCAATGTTTTATGTTACATTATCCATCTCGTCCCTAGGTTTTGCACACCAGTGTATTTCAACGCACCTTGCCTTGGAGATCCATTTCATTACGCTTCGCCTTATCAGGGGATGTGGAAATCGAACTAGAGTAAGTTAAGCAACTCAAATGGTTTCGTATCAAACGGACAGCCGGTAGTGCGATGTATTAGGACGGCAAGAATCAGATTCTAGACGAGGGAAAGCCCAGATTTCACGAGTAACTTCGCGTTTCTCGGAAGAGAAGGACGCACCAATGCCGGAGAAAAACTGAAAATAACGAGAACGCACCTGAGCGGGCAATCGTCGATAGAGTCGGATGCTAATTCTTTTAGCGCTCCTTTGGAGCTATCCATTTCCCACAAATGAATGCCGAACGTTGCTGGAGATCCATGAACTGGAAAGTAACTCAATAGCTTTTTACGTTGAAAAACATTTCGCTTCGAGATGGGCCACGCATTCTACTTCCATCCTTTTAAGAGGCAGTGTGTTGCTTGACTGAGTATAAGATTTTTACCTAACGTCCAGGGACAAATCGTTTGGAGTCAGGGGGGGGGAGGAAAGGACAACAGGAAATGGATTGCTTATTGCCTTGTATTCTCATGTCAATATTTCACTGCTGCCCCCATTTTTGAATTGTGGAGTAACCCGGTGATTTGTAGCTTTCATTCCTTCTTACAGAAATAAAAAGTACACTGCCTATCTATCCAGTCCGTTTGCAACCGATCATAGGGACTTATTGACAGAGGAAACGAACTTCACCTATCAGTGGAGACCCTTTGGCTGAAAATGAAATTCCAAAGGCAGCACCCTCTACGTTATTCAAGGATAGCTCAGCTAGGATCCTTGACAGGCAAATCCATAAATAACGTCCACTCACAATTAGCAGAGGCCGAAGCAACAATGTCGGCATTAGACGGTGATGCGGCCAGACCTCGTACCTCTCCAACTGTATGGGGAAACGATAACGATGAAATACGAGAGTACTCGCCATCAAGTGACAGACGACATATCTGAGCAAGTAGTTTCAACAGAGAAAGTTATAAGTGTACCACGCTTATTACATCACTCACCTGATTATCCATTTTGATGTTATGAGTACCGATGAGCAAATTTACGACATCTTCTTCTGCTGGCACATTTGACAGATATCGAGACTCCAAATCCAATCCGAACATAAGACATTCCCCCATTCTGAATTAACAGTGCTTGCTAAAATATGTAAGAACTGGTACGATGCATTTTGCGCGACATAAAAAAATAAGTTCAATCACAAAAGATTGCAGCCATGTAAAAAGGAAGTAAATCAGCTGGCACAAAGGTGAACTGAACTTCGCTGAAACACACAGCCAAGAACGGGGGAAAGGGATTTTCCAAACGAGATAATTACTTTGCATATGGCTTTTGAACTTCCTTAAAACTCAATCTGACTTCATTGTACGCTCCTATGGCATTTAATGGAGAGTGAATTAGCTTTTCTAATGTACACCACCTCTTCCCGACACGTCGGATATGAATTGCTCTTTTCACGCCCCGTTCTAAATGAGCGGTCTTATGGCTGACACTGTCTTACGACATTGGAAGCACTACAGCGTTAAGCACTTCGATGGGCGATTTGTCATTCGAAAATTCGTGTTTTTTTCTCAAGATTTCGTGTAAAACGGTGGATGACAACCGAGTGTAAGGCAGGAATAACATTCAATTCAATAGATCCAAATAGCAGAAAATGTAAGCATTACAAGAAACGATACTAAGTTCAAGTAAAACGTCTAGGTGGACGGCTTCGCTCGAACGCACCTTGCCAGCTGCGATCCTCAACAGTGCTACCCCAATAGGGGGGGGGGGGGGGAGGGGGGGGGAGAGAATATTTTTTTTGGAATACGGAAGAAGCCCACCTTTGTTCAACGCGCTCTTTTTGCAGCCTTATTGAATAATTTTGCAAATCGACCTCGAAAAAATGAATCTCGATGACATAGATGAGATCAGGCGAGTTTTCAGGTGTGGAAAGTAACAGCATAGCTTGTATAAGCCTTCGTAATTCATATGCACATGCTAATTGTGCCTCTGTGAGAGTTTCACCAGACTTGTTTTCGAGCAGAACCGTTTTGCCGGTAAGCAACCACCTAAAGGAAGGAGCAGGTGATGAAGCCAAAGTCTGTTTTGAGAGGAGAGCAAGAGGGTATTATCTGCCAGGTATTATCGGTCGACTTTCACCCTGCTGTCAATATGATAAACGCTTTCAGTAACCGAACAAAACCAGAGAAGAATGGTAGAACCGTAACGAGACATGGCAAACAAAAAAAAACAATTATCGACTAACTAATCTTCTGAGAGGGCATGATGGCCTACTGATGCGAGCATCGTAAATATTGGGTTGTAACATAAGTTCGTAGAGTTTTTTCACAAAGATTTATTTGAATCAAAAAACAATAATTATAATAACAAATTAACCAACGATGTATCCTCCGTTACTGTTCACGACCTCCTCCCATCTCTCGACCAATTTGTTGATGCCGATTCGCCAAAAATCGGCCGTTGTCGTGTCGAAGAATTTGTTGAGCCAGTTTTTAAGATCCCCTTCGCCATCGAGGGTAACACTGCTCATTTGGTTTTACATAGAGAGGAAAAGGAGATAGTCGGCAGGTGCAAGATCCGGAGAGTGCGGTGGATGCTGGAGAACCTCCCATTCAAGCTCTTGGAGTGCTGTTTGACGACTTGAGCAATGTGGGACCTAGTGTTGTCATGGAGCAAGATGACGTGACCTCGTCTATAAGGTCTTTTCAGCCGAATAGCCTCATTTACACTTTTCAGCTGGGCAATGTAGACCTCCTTGTTGACAGTGGCGTTTCATTCGAGCAGTTTCCCAGTGCGCCATGCCTATCCAGTCCCACCAAACGCAGATCACGTCCTTTTTTGGGTGAAGATCTTGCTTGACTCTCGGCTTCGGCGCCTTTCCTTGGGCCACCCACACCTTACTGTAGACACAAACTAAGACACCTTCCCCGTGCACACTGTATATGTCCCGAGCCGTTTCGGCTGCTTTTTGGCCTCGACAAAAAGCAAATAAAAGCAGATGTCGAAAATGCTAATTTTTTCTCTCTGGATGTTCCATTTCTGACCCCGAAAAAAGACGAACAATTGAATTATCATAAAAACAAATAAAACAGTTTTGTAGAAGAGAAAGAGCTCCTTCGAATGAATATATACATTTTGCTAAAAAACAAAATAAGTCGTTATGAAATAACTCTTACGCAAAACTCTATGAACTTATGTTACAACCCAATAGTAATAGCATTCACAAAACGTGACTACATCTTTCAGTCTGCAGAATCCTCGAATGGATAAAGTACTAAAGAGAGAAAACGCTTGCTCATGGAACTAAAAATATAGGACACCTCATTTTGAGAAAGCCTTCGTCCGTATTTTAAAATGATTTCAAGGATCCGGTACAGATACGTAACGATTGCATCGGCGATAGAACAAAATTCATGGTTATCTACCTCCGTGATAATCGAATATATCTTTTAAAATAAAGCATTTATTCGAATAAAATCCATGGTCAAAGATTGAGAACACGAATAAGGAGCATATTTGGACAAACAAAAAAGAATACAAAATCAATCAATTCCTATTTCACTGTTTGTGGAACCATGTTTATGGGAAAGATTAAAAACAATTAACAACAAGACTCCTATAGCCAGTGTAAAATCACCTAGGCACTATCTCAAGGCACTTAAAGTTTAAAATAAAAAATCATAAAAATTTTGCAAGGAATCCATGTTCGGTAGATTGAATATAAGTTATTAGAGACTTGAATGCAACTATTTGTAACGCAAAACTTGTATTTAAATCAAGGAATGCTAAGTTAAGCTACTATTTCGGATCTCGTGCTACCTAACCTATCCTTGGCATATATTCTCTTCATTTAAAAACGATTAAAAACGACGGTGAAATTTATGAGTGGCTCCACATGGTCCATGTGCACATGTAAGACTGAGTTGCTTCGAGATTTTTCGAAATAAGCTTGAAAAACTTCAAACATATGCACTACCTAACATATGCGACTACTGTCCAGTTGACTTGGCGACTTTTGAAAAAATTGGCGTGCTCTTGACAAAAAAATATTAAGCGACCGAAAATTAAATATGCTATGTTCTGTGATCGTTTTACAAAAAGACTTTGTACGTGTATATTCCTAATTTCTTACTTTCTTTGATGAGAGCTCAGTTTTCCAATAGCATTGTTCAGAGTACAGCGTCAAGCGGTAACGAGGTCGTCGGACGAGATGCGCTATAACATCATGCCTTCCATCATAATTGAAGAAATAAGAACTTATAAAACATAAGTAAAAAAATTACCCACTGTGCACGTTCACAGGTGGACTGCTTTTTCTAGGATCAAAAATTTGAAGTTATTCTTATTTTGAACGTTTGAAAAGTAAATTGTTGACCCATGAAGTGAATTCTTAATCTGGAAAGGGCTTCATTGCCGTAGTAAAGAGATTAGCCTTGGACTACTGCAAATCTTATTTGGTCTACCTCAACAGAAGGATACTGAAGCGATGCTGCGCACGCGAAGAGCTCTAATGGTGTCACGCGTGAATTGCTCGCCCCCCGTCAAGCGTCAGTGCTCGACACTCCTGCTTCAAGCACTGGCGTTCGGCTCTGTTAAAGGCGCAGGTTTTCGTTCGACGACTTGTTTTGCTTGTTTTTTTTTGTTCTGGGAAACACCCCAACGCAAAAGTACCATGGACCTTGCGCCCAATGGCGCTCGACGCTAAACCCTGAGAGCGCTCAATTTTTTGATATAAGAGTTTGCATTCTTTTTGCTGTCGGTTTAAAAAAATCAAAAATATCATCAGAAGCTGTCTGCTGGTCTATAAACATTCTAGCTATAGCCCAGCTTTGATTGTGTGGGGCGATTTTTCGGAACTATAACGCCATTTCGAATGATCACAGTTATTAATCCAATATTATTTCTAAAAGATCTCTCCTAGAAAATATGTTCTGATCGATTATTACATTAAAAACCCTGAGATTCGATGAAAATAAAGCCTATGAAGGGAATAAGTTCCCTGAGCAAGAATGAGCAATATGTAATGAGTAACAACCTCTCGAACAATGAACACTAGAAGGCACCAACTTCGAATCAAAGGGGAAGGAAGTAGGAGTTGTACATGACTCCAATGAGCGACAAAACCACATTTGTGAAAGTAACAAAAACTAAAGAAAAGGACCACACCGCTCGGCACACGGTTGGATCAAAAATTGATCGGAAAGTACCGGTTGTAGGGGGCAGTGGAGAGCTTCCTGTTGAAGCACCCAGCCAAGACAAATCTCCTAAATAAGCACTGATTTTTCTGAAAAGGACAATACAGAAGTCGAAATGTTTGCCAAAAAATACCAACCCGTTGTTTTCAATAAGAGGGCGAAGAAAAGTGTCAGTAGAACAGGAGAGAAATACTGAAGAATAACAGCACAGAAGTACGAATAGTAACGGAAAATCTGAAAGAAACTGCAATAGTGAATAAGCTTAACGCTTCACATCGCGATAAGAGAACGATCAACACTTGTCTGCCAAGGATGAATCTTTGTTAGCAGCATCGATTCACAAGGAGCTTTTTCAGCTCTCCCTGACCGCGGAACAGTAATCTGGACAAAGTAATCATACTGTCTCACTGTTCCTTGTAGGACATCTGGAAAAAAATGCAAAATCCTCCCGGTGGGTGGAGGTTGATTAAAACATGCAGCGACGGCTATGCTCATAGACCACCCAGTTTGCAGGGTCGATATGCAGGGCCGCATCCCAATACATTTCCCATTTTTCCTCTACTTATTTGTAAGTAAGCTGCCATAATGCGGTCGATACTCAGTTAAGCATTTGGCAGATTCGAGCTACTCATTATTCACCTCATCAGCTTAAGTTTTCTATTATATTAGAGAATTGAAGTGAAAAGGGTCCATCAGACAACCATACGAAGCTAGGTGAATTACGATCTCCAGATTGCGGATGGTTGGATGTGGATGAACAAAATCTCTAAGGCATTCAAATCGGGCACAAGCCCTATAGAAGGAAAGGAGAACGGACTGGAAGGTCGGCATCAGCCCAGTAGGTCACCTTCTCTCGCTATTGACTGCACAAGCAACTCCATTACTTTGTTCAGCAATTGTACTACAAATCGAAAGATTAGCGCACGAAGCGCTTCCTGATATATATTTCATCAAAACTAAAGTACTACTTCAACTTGGAAGGCTCTTCTGCCGAACCAATTGATGATTCTCCAGAAAAATTTTCCCAATGACTAATTTAACATAATGAAGCGAAGATTCTCACGGTTGCTTGAAGAGCAACATTCCTTATGTAGCCAGTTTCACGTTGTAATGCGTTCAGTTTGGAGGCTGAGAGATTCAAGTGTGCCTGAAATTTCGGATTAACGACAGGAAAATTAGATTCACATTAATTTGACCTTGCGAGTTCATACAATGGAATAACACCATAGCTGGCAATAAGCGCACCTTAGATGGGCCTATAAGAAAGTTATTGTCGATTTTAAAAATTTTGACGATTTCAAAAGCTGCGAAAATGTTGTGAACGTATGACACCCCCAAATAGGGAACAAAAGCTCGTTTATATCAGGCTCCATTTCTTACACTAACACAAAAAAATCTTATTTAAAAAAAGTGGAAGAAGATGCATAGTGAGCTAGCACCAACAGATCGAAAAAAGGATATCAACTATTCAATACCTGAAAATGAAGGGTCCGGAACGTCGCACGGCAGAGAAACGTTGCCAGAACCAAATAAACACGTAAAATATCGAGTTGGCTTTCAGTTAATCTAAAAACAGGGTTTCTTGCATATATTGCAAATGCAATTATTCAAACAAACAAAAAAAGTTGTGGAAATGTTTACAGTTTCCGAGATCCAAACACAAGTTGTTTTTTCACAGGGCTAGTGAATGATAACAAAGTCAACAGTGGCAGCAGAAATGTGATGTGCAAACCTAACCTGTAAACAGGATAAATCAGCTCTTTGAGGAGAAAATCAACAAGCCAAGAGGGATAGACTTACTTGGCAAGTCTTGACGCTTTTGCTTGAGCTTTTGTATACATATTTGCATAACGGAAGTTTGGAAAGACTAACATTGCTGCAATAAATGAGAAAAGAACGGACATCGATACATACCTGCAAAAAGTTGCATAAACTATGAGATACTCCTCCACTGAAAGCCAAACAAAAGATAGTATTAACTTACAGAAGTATTGGATCCTTCGAGTGGGTAAGACTGTATTCACTCACACCTGTTTCAGTCATCAACGTGGCGATGTTGGAACAAAACCGATCATATCCTATCATAAAAATTTTTCTTACGAATTACGACTGAAGTTACTGGGACTTTTTGTATACCATAGAAAATTCGTTTGGCTATTTTCATAAAAACCCATTTTTGAATGTTCAAAAGAAAGAAAACCAGTCCTAAGTGATGTGTTATCACATCAAAGCGAGAAAACTGAGTGAAACTTATTGTCAAAGATTCTAAGACCCCTTACTTTAAGGAATTAGCCCTTTTCAAATTGTCACGAATAAAAGGGAATAAAAACTTTGCGAAAACACAATAACTAACCAGCAAGAAGACGAATATCGAAAAAGTAATCAGCCTGAGTGGCAAAGATAACAGATAGAAGGAAGAATATTGCAGCGAACACTAGGAGTACGCTCCGCTCATCCTCGTTGACAACTAGCCAAGACGTAAGACGAGCTAATACCTGAACTATTGAAAACAAAATTAAAGTCCTACCAAAAGCTCAATGGCGGGAAGCCATTAGTGATCTTGAAAATTTTACCCCCATCGAAACTTGTAGGCTAAGGAAGTAATATTAAAAAATCTCAAGTGATATACAGTGATAGTGATATACAAGAGAGTAATATACCTGTAGGACAAAAGAAACACCAATGATCAGCCACAAAATTGAAGTATTTGTATCCGTATTAGAGGAGAAGAGGTAGACAAAAACTTCGCTGAAGGCATAAACCTGCAATTTTGCCCTTCGTCACCAGTAGCTTAGAACTTTCAAGAATCCAAGTGAACTACGAACTCAAGTACACTCACAAGGATGCATAATGGTACAAAAAGGGAAAGCCAGTGAACAGATGAATATAGAGGAAGATTTCTCAGTTCTTCCTCGATCACTCTTCCCACTTTGAGTCGGAGAGGGAGCGATTTTGGCACATTGAACCCATCGCTGTTTTCTTCCTCCCTGCAAATGAAAACAATAGTGATCACGGTAACGAAAAACTCTTTTTAAGATGAATAAACAAAAAAAACAACGTCAGTATAGACTGCCTACAGTTCAGATGATTTATTTCGATAATCCCCACCGTTTTTTCCTACGGACTCTTGGATTTTCTTTGGACGGTGGCATGAGGGCACGAATTTCGTCATTGGAAGGCGCAATGAAGCGAAACAATCTGTAAACGAATATGCTGATCAAAGAGAAACAAATCTGCGGCCAACATTCTATGGAAAAGTTGACCGACCCTTTAACGATATACAATTCCACAATTGACAGCCGTGATCCTAATTTACTCATTATAGTGAGAGCCACTAAAGAGACGACTATGTGAAATCCAAGTATAGCCTAAAACAGCAAAATTAACCTAGTCGAATCACTGAAAAAGGAAACAACTCACCATTATGATGATAGCTCTGACCTAAAGAAATTAGATAGCTGGGAGCCAGCCGCTTCCTAGAATTCTTGTGATCGAAAATGTTACGGTGATATTTTCCAGGACAAAAATTTACGGCAAAAACCTTCTCTTCACAACGCCTACAAAAAATATAAAGTTTTATTACAAACGTAGTCTCTCTCTACATATATTTCGTCGTCGCACATGATAAAAAGACAATCAAATCTGCGAATTCTCGACATCACACATCAATGAAAAACGAATATATCACACCTGTTCACCTGCGGATGAAGTTATGTGGTAACGGACATCGTGAAACCAAAAAAGCCTGACAGGAAGCGCACAATAGGGTCGATTTTAGATACGAGGATTAAGAGAAGGATTCAACAGAAGATACGATTACACTCACAGTGTACTTTTACTAACGCAATTAGAGAAGAACGAAAAAGAAGAAGCCCAAGAGACCGGTTCACAAATAAGTGATCATTCGTTCATGCCCAGCACGAAATCAATGAAACCATGCGCAATAAGTTAGTTCTAGAGCTACTACGAGTGACATTAGATAGAAAAGTGATTAAAAATTGTTTGTAAAAATATATTTTAGAACGGGCGTTGTATCGCGATTGCGTGAATTAACATAAGAACAAAAGAAAAACAAAAAATAGGCCAAACAAAACGAATCATGCGGAATAGCAAAAGGGTCGCATAAATAGCATACAATTTTTAATACCTTCATATATGCCATACAAGGATGTGCAGAACAGCAAAAGCTTACTACCAAAATGTCTAAGTAGTTCGAAACGATGAATGCAACAGAAAAGGCAAAAAGGTAGAAATCAAATTTCATTACAATCAGCTGCCGAATCTGAGACGCCATTAATCGCTTTCGATTTGTCTTCTACTCCCCAAGAATTCTTGGCCATCAAGAACTGTCGGAGCAGGGTGGCCAAAAGGGACCTCAAGGGCTGGCCTTCGGCAGTTTCGACTAGTTCGCATAGATGGAGCGGAAACTCGGCACCTAATGCCGGCAGCAAGTGTTTAGGTAAACGGAGACATTCTCGTAGCAATTCACAAACAACTGGTGCGTACGCTGTACGTCGAGCATCTGATACTGCTTCGCCATACCCACGTAACACAGCCGATACAACACTAAAAGTACCCAGTACATTGATTACCCAAAGTGAAGGTCAACTGTCTTCAGCCACTTACGAAAGTACGCCTTTCGCAACTTGTTCCTGTACAGGAGCAGATCGAGGATCGTTCAAGAGTCGCAATAAAATGGCCAACATTGCCCTCAGTGCGTGAGTCTCTTGCCTGAAATAAGTCGGAATGGCTGAGCAACAAATAATAAAAAATAGAAACCTACAGAGGCTCTCTATTTCTACAAAACCACAGGTAAAGAAAAAAGTCAGTGCTGACCTGATCAGATTCGGTTTACTCGAACCACGCAAACCTGCTTTCCACAGCAAAGTTCGCTGACCATTGTTGTCGTTGAATTGCTTTGCTAACCGCTGACTTTCACCTAGTGCGTCACACAGGCTGAATTGAGACAATAAGTCGGAAATGTGTTAAAAAAATCATTTTTCTCGAATGCTTCACCTCAACAACAGTATCGGATCCATTGTGCTGAACAACCCGTTATTGAGAGTTTCATCGTAATCTGGACCATTTAAATCATTTTTAGATGTAGGAGTGCTAAGCAGAACTTCCTCTGAAAAAAAGTAGTGACCCCATAAAACAAATGAATCTTCCCGCTGGATTTCATTCTTACCGGTGCTCTTTTTAGTTCCCAACACAGTGGAAGTCACCGCATCCACTAACTCTGACTGAACAACACAAAAGACTATTTGTTCCGAGAAAGCAGCATCAGGGTGGATAGAGCTGTAAATGTAACAGATGAACAACCATCAATCCATGAACTTCTAAACCTACCCATTCGGCCTCCCATCTATGCTCGGTACTTTGTCCTCAAAGTCCTCAGGTGCTCCATGAGGACTGGACTGTTTATCAGGTTGCCATGTCAGCAGGCTGAAAATAAAATTTTGGAGGATTGCTTTCAAGGCGACCATTGAACTTGATAAGTAAATAACATCGGGCCACTGTATCGTAAAACTCACGATTTGGGAAGAGTGGCAGCAAAGAGACGACGCAGAAGCTGCACAGTGCGTTCCCACATCTCGTTCGTGAAACGTGCTCCATTCAGTAATATTAAAGTCTCAAGACAGTTCACCGTCGATCGCGCCAACTGCTCGTTCTCTGAACAAATGTATAGCATGGACCGTATACTCAACGCCCAGGGCGGAGAAGGAGGAAAAGCCCAAAAATCAGAATTCAAGTGGCGCGAGTTTCGAATGAATCCTTTGCGTTGCCGTACGTCGAACTAGTTAATTCGAGAGTTGCTTAGTTCAGTGAAGAGCAACTCTCAAGAGGGGGATATGCTCCAGGGAGAAAGACAACGTCCGTTGCCACAATCTTTCGGTAAACCAATCCCCTTCACCATTGTTTAGGAAAGTTCAGTTCCACCCTGGGCATGGTGGGCATTGAACTCGCCCTTTCCTGAACTCTCGATAAACCAGAGTCTTGGAGAAGCACGGCCACGTGATCAACGAGGTTTTCCGGTTCTTCACTCGATTATGCGAGAAACTCTCCCAGTTTCTGCTCCACAGTCAATAGCCCGAGACATAGCAACGAAAAAAGCTGTTTGAATGTTCGCACGAGCCGAAGTCCTATCCTTGAGAGTGATTTCCCTCTTCTCCCCTATAGCGCTCCTCATACATGTTTCCGGAACTATAGCAAGGATTATTACAAAAAACCGTGGCAAATTCAACGAGACATGGTCGTAAACATCGATTTCATGTCAATTTATATGTCCTGGTTTCACTCGAGAGCAGTGAAATATGCAAACACTACAAAACTTACTCTGTTGTATGCAAACAGCAAACTGCTCGTAAATCGATGGCAACACCAAATCACAAAGTTGTGGGAAAAACTGCGTGAAAACGTCAACAATGGCATACATCGCATGATTGCATGTCGTCATCATCCACTCTTTCTTCTGAATAGCTTCACTCGAGAAAATGTAAGGCCAAAAATCAAAAATGTACTTACGTCTCCCCGATTCTCGTCCAATTTGGCGTGGTCAAATATCCGAAACACAATATTGAACAGGTCACGCCACCATTCTGACCGAAACTCACTGCCATGGCTTTTCATTATTTCAAACATCACGGTCAAGCTTCTGGTGCGCACGTCCAATTTACATCGATTTATTATACAGCTAAAATAAAGAAATTAGTAGGTATGGTTGGACCATACAGAGAACCTTAATCAGATGGTGGGGTAACCTTTTAATTAGAGGTTACAAGGAATAGAAAACAAGCAGTTTATAATACTCAACTGCCTAACTACCACCCACTAAATTCCAATTGATCTAACCTGAGCTCGAAGAAAATCGGGAACCAGCCACGTAGCCATATACGCTGGTCACCTGACACGCTCCACGACTCTTCCCAGGGAGCATCAATGATGCGTTCTTGATTCGTAGAAACGTATCTGAACATCATCACTATATCAAACGGGATAAAACGAACCCAGTGTATCAATTCGTCAATCGAGACTAACTCAGCACACGATCGGATCAGTCGTATCGCTTCCATGTTCATGTCTGGGTGGTTTGTGTTGCATGCGAATTCCGCCAAACACTTCAAGGCTTCCTGAAAATAATTAAGATAGAGGGCCATATGGTCAAATTTATCGTTCGTAAAACACCGTTGTATGACAGTCTCAGTGTGATCCAAACTTCATAACTTGGTGTCCAGCTATTTCAGAGACCTGAATCAGAAAAAAAACACACCTGGAACGCATCGAGGACTGAGGCAAAGTCTTCTTTGAATTGATATGTAACTACTCTAGAGCTTGCCAAGAATGCAGCTTCAACTATGTCCTTCTGTAGATCACCTGCAAATATTGATGAGGTTATTACACTGCAAAGTGCATACCTTCAAGGTCTACAACTTCCCAAATTTATAGTAGCAATATTTATGTGCATAGTTGTTTTGACCCATTGATAAGAAAATACTAATAAAAGGCGCAAGACACATCGATGGGAATGGGAAATCGAAAAAACGGGTGTTCGTTCACAATGTAAAAAAATTGGAAGGTCTATCTTGTCACATTGCCGTAAGCCACGCTTGCAAAAAAAAAAAAACTTTGCTCGAACTACAGAGCATCCTACAGGCTGTCTATAAGAGCCAGATAAAAGACAAAATTAACAAACCGGCTGCCAGGGTCCAGACAGAAAATAAATTTTGCCATCCGGATTTTATTCGGGGAGCATGAGCCTCAACCAGATTCGTGCAACACGCGACGACCAACTCTCTCGTTGGGGCAGAACGGTTTTTCGCCATAATGACCTAAATATCGAATATTGCTCTCGGATAACTAGTGCAATACAGCAAGATTAATGGTGAAATATCAGAAGAAACCTCAAACGGCCTCAGGAAGTCCTTTTGGAAGCGGAAGTTTGGCAATTCGCCTCTCTCAAGGAACTTGATTGCCAGCTGCCTAAGTGCATCGACGGAATAGTGAGCAACAATTTCGCTTGCATTACAGCCTGAAACACATTGGTCTCGAGACTGTTCAGGACTAATAGATAGAAAACACGCACCTGCCATGTTGAAGTGTTCACCAACCACTTCCCATATCCGTCGCCATTCTAGACGAATACGACCCATATTGTAGAAAGCCACCTTAACAGACAAGGGTACAAAAATGCAACAGAAGAACGCTTTAAAGCTCTTTCTACAAACTAACAACAGTGAAAAAAGGTGTAAATCCAACCTCAACAAGTTTCCCGAGAAGGAACATGCGGGGAGCTGCTGGTTGGTTCAACTCTTCCTTAGAAACTATACAAAGAGCACGAACAAAAGCGACTATAGCATCAGCGGACAGTCGGCATGAGCCTTGGAAGATCCTGAACGTTGATGAACAATTAGGATTTCGCTCTTTGACAAGGAAGATGTAGTATAGACGCAACCCTTCGAGAAATGAGTTGTTGAAAGTGCACAAACATACCTATCAACTGCAACAACAACTGCCTGAGAGCTGGTTTCGCCAAGTGCGCCTTGAAGGGTAGCCAAAGTTCGCTCATCAAGAGCACCCGTACTCTTCATCACATCTACAATGCGTTGAATTAAGCAAATCTTATGATCAATCATACAGCCCAGCAGATTCTGCAATCGCAACTATTGCCGTTCTTTAGTTCCATTATCCCAAGGCTCTTTTGCCTTAACTCGAAAAAATATTTAAAATTAGCACCTTATCGCAGCCTTCAGCTCGAGTCTTGTGGTTCAATGAGTCGAAAAGAATATCAAATCAGAGAAAACATGGCAAATAAAAATGTTGGGAGTTGAACGATTTTCCGAGAAAAATTACGTCGAACTCTTATAATCCGAAATGAGAAAAAAAAAAAGAAAAAGCAGAAGAGAGAAGAACTTGCGCAAGAAGGCAGGAACAAAAGAAAAACTGTCGACTAACAAAAAAAAATGACGAAGGCAATCATCTACACTTACACTGCCGGCTGCTCTCCTTGTCCTCTTTACCACTTGCACCTAATCCTGTTCCAATCAGTTGCGCAAGCTCAAGCTGGCTAATACATCTGATGACATCTATCCAATTATCTTCAAGATAGTCGCCATCTTCATCACCTAAAAAGTATTCTCGTGGTTTTTCGACGACAGAGTACTTCAGCAGGATCGAAACGGATCATAAAAAAAAACAAGGCAGCACAACTTAGGAGATAGAAGCTACGCTGTTGGCGTCACCTCTACCAGCACTTCAAACAGAAAGAAGAGAAAATTGAACTCATTCAAAAAGAAGTTCAGATGGCATATATAGATGAGAATAAAATTGACACACCAATGGCTAGGAGCAATTTGATGGCCTCGATGTTCTTCTCTTTCATTTCTCCCAGAGCATTCTTAGCAGTAAGAAGAGTGAATCGGGCAAGGGCCTGAATTGAAAGTAGGTGATTTTGGAAGTACGAAATAGAAAAGCTAGATCTAACCAGTACCAAAATTTCATTAGTAAGCTGAAAGAATAGAATTCACAAAATGACAATAAAAATGGAAAAATGAGCCACCTGAATGAAAGCATTCCGCTCCAATTTCGCTCGAAGAACACAAGCGGCACGTACTCCTAAGCGGAAACCACGTATACAGAGATACCATTCTTCAACGTCGTCAGACATTTGCAAGCCCACACTGAACGCCGCTAAGCATGGAGTCCAACAAATCTGTGAAACGCGTCATGAGCTTGGTAGGAAAGGGAGAAGGATCCCCATATTGTCCTTCCTCTTACTTTGAACATAGGCCGCACATGGTGTTGATGCTGTGCTGATGTAAAATCGGCAGCTGAATTACTTGCACTTTCCATGAGAGCTCGAGCTGTTTCGGACATCGCTGCAAGCTCTAACGAGGCCATGGCTCGACGTTGTTTATCATTCTCTCCAGCACCAGCTTTCCTTGCTGAAAAATTCCCTAGTTTTCGTGCGTCCAAGTGCGTCCAACTTTTAAGTTAAAATTGCAATTTGAGTCACCAGTTTACCCACTCACTTTTGAGAAGTTTGCTAGCTCCGGCTTTCATCTTTATTTCGTTAGTCGAAATGTCATCGTAAATTGCGCACAAGACATCAGGCGGCAGGTCTGCACCGTTATTGATTCCCCGATTCATATTCACATACTGTTCCTTCGTCATCTTGCTTTTTACCTTGAAAAGGAACTTTCTCTGTGAAAAACATTGCAAGGCTATTGCTTCAGTTAAAGCGATTTTCACTTTGGGTCTCACAAACTAGAATGGGCTTACTAAAACATGAGTGATGGGCCTAGGACCGAGTAGCACAATAGAAAACTATTCGAATCGTAGATAGAGGCGAAAAAAATGCTAACATCATTTTATATAAAAAATCGTAGTAATTTAGAAATTTGACCTGATAAAAACACCATAACCAAACTTACCTAACAGCTCCCTTATCATAAAATATGTACTAAAACCGGAATAATAAAAGACTGAAAGGTCTTTATGTGGAAAAGGAAATCCTCAAATGGCAAATGCAGGCCCCAAGAGATGAGAAGACTCAGATCGAGCTGCTGTTGGATGAAAAGATCGGACTTCTGTTGGACGAAAGGGGACTGAACCGGAAACGGGGACCTCATGGCGGTCATGAATACAGCCGATGTCCAACAAAAAAAAACAAAAGCAGCGTCTGCGGTGGTATTGATATACTAATATTGCTGAAATTTAGGAGTTTGAGGTTACGGAAGATGATGCTGTTGATAGAAGGAAGTGACAAGAGTTATAAAACGGGACTTGCAACGGCGTGGAACTGACAATAAGAAGAGGAAAAAGAATAGAAGGCTGCCCCTTATTAAAGAGAGAATTATTCACTTAACCCGGTAGCATGTTATGAAAAAAACACTTTCTAATAAAGCATTCGAGGCGAAAATACAATTTTTCGGAGCATAATATAACTATTGAATAGACTTACTTGCGCACTGTGTAAGTCGGTAGTTAGCATGATTATTGAGTAGGCAAGGACGTAGGCTGTATCAGCGGATGCAAACAACCCAAGGCTGAAAACAGATAGGAAAATAAACAACGCTCTCTCCATAAGGACTGAACCAGCAAAGGCAGCACTAAGGCAGTCGCTTAAATATGGTTTGACTTTGGGAAAGTATGATTCCTCCAGATAGTGAAAGAATCAGCATAATTCCAAGAATGGCAATGATTTTGTCCAATTAGGATAGAGAACATACTAGGCTACCATACAATTGCAATTAATAGAAGTAAATCTTTGTAGTGAGCAAAATTAAGGAAAGTGACCTGTGTTCCTACATGCAAGCTATTAATAATAGTGCCCCTTTAAGGTATCAGAGTATTCTGAACCGGAAGCTCTTACCTCGGATTGCATTCGCAATACCGTGAAGCAAACTTCTCCATGAGACGATCGATTTTTTGAGCCTCGCCCGGTAATCGGAACTTCTCAAGGAACAAACGAAGAGCAGAGACAAAATCACGAGAAGAAAAATCCATGTCATCGACGTACGCATACATGACTTGTTTATTGAACCTATAAAAAAAAAAGTAGTGGTGAATTGGTTCGAAAAGTAAAAGGAGGAACTTGACGGAAATATCAATTTGCACTAATCTCAAGGAGAGAGCACACGATAAGTGAAATTTCTCAGCAAACTAATAGAGCAGCTTCAGCTTACCGATCAATATAATCTGTTTGAATTACAAAAAACAATGCTATAGCCATGAAAGGCTATCGAGGTCCAATCAAAAAGATCTGTTGCAAAATTCTATACGGTGAAGGTCATGATAACCGAGACCACTTACTCATCAGGATCTCCCAGAAAGTCCCCGACAACAGTTTTGTCCAGACGGTCTTCTTTCATGAGGAAGTCCGCGATCTCGTTCGGTTCAGTGCCAACAAAACCATGCTCTTGCAAGAAAGCCAGGCCCTGCTTTGGCTTGCGAGAAAATCTGAAAAGTAAAATACAAGAATAATCCGATAACATTTTGTGAATAGGAAATCGCGAAAAAATCATGGACAAATTTTCGGGAAACATACAGCATGATTCCATGCTCCATCAGTTCCTTCTTCTGCTTGAGGTGAACAAATCTATGCACAGTAGGCGAAGAAGGCAGATCTGCATCGGTGTCCTCATTCTCCGCTTCTAAATATGCCGATTAGAAAACACAGTTTTTTGATTTTCAACCTCACAACTTTGTTTTCACAGGTCTGAATTTGAATGAATACAAGAAATTAAGAATGTTAGCATCGCAAAGGAATACAGAAACAAAAATCAATTACAGCAGTTTACGAAGCGAGGAAATCTGCAGAAGCTGTTAATAAAGGTAAAATGGAAATGATAAGACATGGTAGCATCGTTACCTGCACGTTCCCGCAACATGTGATTTTTCGTTGTCTCACACACATCGAACCAGTCTACCAGGCATTGCAGGAGGTCTGTCAAGCAACTCAACCCAAGCAATCTCATTGCACGTTCCCTTCAAAAAGAGGTGGATAATCGAGTAACCAAAATCAAAGAGCCCGATTAACAAACATTGCCTACCGCTCTTTTTGTATGACAGGAGAATTTTCGTTGATAGTAGTCCTGGCAGTTTTGGAAACTACATCAACGAGATTTTCAAAGACATTGTGTGCGGTCAAATCGCAATCGTAGTTAACATATAGATCTACTACTGACTGAGGATTCGCGAGAATCTTGCCTGAAGTCAATGAAGCATTGTATAGCCTTCAAAAACGGTAACTGGTAAGTATTACCGATAGTGTGAAGAACAATCCATTTATGTTCAAAAGAGCACGACGATGACTCAAGCATAGATATGATGATCTCTTTGAAGAATACCTGAACAAAATTCGTGTATAGGAATCAGTCCCACTTATTCGAAGTTAAACCAACTAAGCTAACTAGAGGTACTAAAACTGATCTATGCCATGCTTCTAAGACCTGACATAATCAATCCTTCGACAAAATTTCCACCAATCTGTCTAATCTTTTAGGCGTGTACATGACTGTTAAGCAATTATTTTGACCACCTCCCACCCAGATTCACACATTCAAGCCCCTGTCACAATAGTCAAGGCCACCTTCCTAAGTCCTCCGCTTATATTTAGATTTAGTGTGCCAAAAGAGTAGAAACATCATCAAAAAGTTGATAATAAAAGCTCGCCTCGATTTGTAACTTTAGGTGTATTTTAAACTTGTCCAACAATTGCACAAAAATTGCAAGCGATTTCTCGAAGACCTGAAAGAAAGACAATCAAGAGTAAGAATAAACCAACAGACTATACGTAAAAAGAAAGCATGAGCTTGCTTACCTTCACGTTTGACGAAACGGCGTTCCGAGATAGAGCAACACAGAGTGACTTTTTGATTAGAAGGATAAAAGGCTGAGCATTTTGTAATACCGTAGATGAATTTTGCAGAACTAATAGTAACATTTCTAAGGCAAGCATCTTTGAATTGAGGTGGGTGTTCCTGGAAATTGAAAAGACAATTTTAAAGCCTGGCATTTTGAGAACAAGTAAAGTTGTCATGGGGTGTTATGAAGTTTCTCTTACCTTGGATCACTAGCGTCACCTTCTTCCTTTTGCGCGAGCACGCATAGGGCGCGAAAGACCAAAAATGCGTCTTTTTGCTCAACGTTAGGAAAAGTGATATGATCTTCGGGCGGATTTGCTTCAGTATCTCCCCAAATTGTAGAGGCACCGGCACCGCGAATACTGCGAGATTCACCATCGTCAAACTGTAAATCAAAATGTACATAGAACAAACGAAGAAGAAAGAGAAAGTTGTGAAACCAGATGATTCGAGAGAACAACTTACAGATTCCATTGCAAGAGTCACCGCTGAAGTGACAAGGAATTCGACTACTTCGCTAACAATAACAGTGTCATCCTTCGTATTGCCTACGCGCTCCATATTTGCAAATACAGCGTTGATTACCTAAAGCAAAAAAAAATTGAAAAAGGCCTTCAAAAAAAAGCTCTTTAGGACTTTTCAGTCAGTGGGCGCATGCCCTTTTCAACTTGTAGAAATGACCGAAAAGCTGTAAAACCTGAGTGAGTGTCCCTTTCGCCGTCGATTGATTGATAGGACTTCTCGTAGCAAGAAAAATAGTAAAGCATGTCCGTACGGCAAGAAGAAGTGAGCCTTCGTGAACTTCGCAATTATTCGTGAGAACCACCGCCAATATGGCCTGAACAGAACAATCGATTCTTTGTTTTCAATACAATGACACCTTATGTATGTCATTTTTGAGGAAGGCTCATCGCAACTTTGACAAACCTTGATTATTTGTAACAACACTTGCTCATCGGTGCCTTGTCCTACAAACGAGGAACAGATAGCTTCCACAATCCGATCAATTAGCTTACGCTCAGGATTTGATGAATCTGCTCCACGCCCAGTAAGGTGTCCATATGCTATCAATTTCTGTAAAGAATACAGTCAGCAGGAAAAATACATCTCAACCGGGGAACTAAAGCATAATAAAGTATGGCCTGATAAGGTTAAAAGCTGATGAAGCTGATATGACCGAATTTGAGAAAACCATTTATCAGCAGAAAAATATTATTCACAGTGATAATTGAAAAACAATATTTTGATTCTCCCAAAGCGTTATAAATGGTATTACCATTTGACTGGGTCCTAAAAGGCAGCCAGAGCTTCAACTATCAAAATAGGTGCTTTTTAAGCGCAGCACTAATTCAGCACAAAAAGTAGAGTACAAAGGTACGCAATTCATGACCTAACATCTTCTCCATTTTGGTTTCAAATCATACAAAAGCGTGGCGTACCTAAACTACCACTCATGCCTCAGTTACAGCACTTTGATCCCGAAAGTATAAATCGAAGCAATTTCTGTCATTTCTTAGTATCACGACAGCATCAAACTCTGATATGTCAATATCATGAAATAGCAATATTTGTAAAAAGTTTAGAAAACCGGTTTACGAAGAGATCTTGAGGAATAAACCAGTCTCCACGTGGAAAAGTTCGCCACAATTCGGTTCCGCACAGGTAACCACAGTAGCAGTGGCAACAGAATTTTATTTCTCTAAGTGAGAAATGGGGAACAAGTCTATTTGAAAGCTTACCTGAAGACAATCGAGAGAAGTGATGACAATTTTCGGGCTTCTTGATTTACATGCCAATTCGAATGGCAAGAAATAACGATCGGCTTCGACTATTTGTTCTTTATCCGGCAGTACTACACCATTATTATTTTCGCCACTAGTATAAACACTTTCTGCTTTTAATTCTTCTGAAAATGCACATGATCATCGGAAAGAAAGCTCACAAACACGGATTCATACCTGGTTGAAAAGGAAGTTGAAATGAAAGTCCATTTACTTACCGATAACATTTTCGCATGCTTTTTTCAACTGTAAATTTTCCTTTTTCTTAATATCGCGATCGGAGAGTATCCTCTCAATAGCGCTTCTCAGAAACATTAGTCCTGTTTGCTGCAGGGCGAAGTTCATCACAGGTAACCAAACATAATAGTTCGGGATCTATCAGATTACCCTAAACTGCAAACAATAAATTGTACACAACATATACTAAGTTAAAACAAAACAACAACAAAGCGTAAATAAGCAATTCACAAGAGGAAAAAGGTTCAATAATGCGAAACAAGCTGGCATGCATGCAGCGCGCACCATTTCGATCCACAACGTCGACGGCCGCGCATCGCGACGTGGCGCGACATCGCGCGCGGAGACTTGAGTAGCCGGATGCTTGGATGGTGTCATTCAATTAGGATTCATGTCATATCTATATTGATTCTGAGAAAAACACATTTCCGGGTAGTGGCCCAGCTCCGATTTCCCAAATGTTCGTCAGATTTTATGCCAAGTAATCGAATTGGTGAATTTGTAAGCTCCCCCCAATCTGAAGCAGTTGATGTCGATTTTGCTTTGGAAAAAACGAAATCCAACCCATTTCAATTTTCTTCATTTAACCATATGTCATTCATTTCTCAGCATATGAAGTATCCTGAAAAAGTGCGCCAAAGCTGTAACCATTGGATGAGGAAGTGGTAAGGGGCGCCGTTGTTACACAGACGATCGGTGGATGAAATCCGATCCAATCCTACATCTCTTCGCTGTCGTTTGATGAGTAACGGAACTGTCGGCAAGCTTGAAAAGATTGACGTAGGACTTCTAGCTCATCTTCAGGCTAGGTACACATTAACTACCTAATTAAAATACTCCTGCAATTCCGAATGAATGGTGGATACAGGGCTCATCTTCGAAAATATCGACTAATCAGATGTCGAAGCACTAAATTCAGCAATGGTAAGTTGATGACAGAGCGCTAGCTCAAATGAACCCCCATGCATTCGCCATGGCGCAACCATATGCAGGCGAACGTGCCCAAATATTAAATTTCATTTCTAGGGATCAAGTATCGGGTATTCGCAGTTGACTGGTCCCATTCTCGGTGTGCGCTCCGTTTTCGGCTTCCCTTTAGAAGTCGCAGTGGTCTATTCTGTGCGTAATTGGCCGTAACAAAGGTTTAAGGTGGGAAGCCGTTGGCCGTAACAAAGGTTTAAGGTGGGAAGCCGATGCATAAATATTTTTTTGATTTTCCCAAGTACCATCTATCCGATCCCGGAGGGATGGAAGTCTTGGTCAGCTTGGCCGGATGCCGATCGAGGTTTCGATCCGTGGACCATGCCTGCGTGATGATGCACCATTTGCTGCTTCTCGCCCTTGCAGCCCGGATAAAAAATGCATGGTTAAAGACACAGTTCACGATAAAAATTTCTTGTTAAACATCTCGCTAGGATAAATTTGTGGCCCTCTCGTATACCATATGTGGCGGCGCTGTTATGTCGGAAAGCGGCCTGGGTAGGGCGTTATGAAGGCTCAAAAGTTGTCCCATGTGTAAGCGTGGATGAGTTTTACGGCATTATGGAGGCTGCACCATTTACACGGGAGCCCATGAAGGAAGTCAAAGGCAATTCTGGCCAGTTTTTGCTTGATGCAGTCAGCTTTTTATGCAACTGGAACTGGAAACAGAAATCTCGTCCATATACCCCTTCCATGTCATTTCCATCATGGTATCTCGTACAACCCTATCTTCACTGCTTTTGAGGAGTCTTTTTCCACGGAATTGGCGAATTTTCTGGTTTCCTACGCCACCGATGCACCAGTCCCAAACAACACTTTCGTTTTTCTGCTTGAGAAAGGAACCTCAAAATTATCGTGAACTGCCCTTCTAAGGAGAAACATAAAGAAAGAGTCAAAATAGACCAAATCGATGGAATTTTTTTGAAAGAAATGAAAATTCCTTCCTTTCACACCTACTAAAACTAGTGAAAGATATGGTGTGATAGTAAGGAGAGCAATATCTTCCCGTACAAATTACGGATAGACTTTCCTTTTCTCTTTCTGATAGAATGAATGAAGGCAATTTTATGAGCTCATAAAGAACAGTAATAGTCAATAAAAAAAGGCAAATGAACGAATTGTTTGCATGAAGGCATTGCCGTCAATCCTTTCCACCGTCCGTCAGCCGTCATCGTTTTTATGATCCCTTCGTATTTGCCGGTTCCAAATCGATTCAGTTCTACGGCTAAATCAATGCATTTGTGAGATGTGTCCGTGCATTGGACTTCTATTCAGAATCGTGGTAGCATTTGAATGCTCATTTGGCCAGTGCAATACTTGCAGTTGCCTTTCAATTAATAAGTTAGCGTTTCATCCTCCCAGATGGGTCCAATAACCATTAAACCAATCTCAGCTGGAAGCTAGGCTTAAAAGGAATGGTTAGCTGTTGGAACACCCGTCCGAGGACGATGTACGTGGGGATATGGCCCATGACACCAGACACCATCTTACGACTACGAAAAAAGTGCTCTTTTCATATCCGATTGACCGTTCAGGAAATGACAATTATGACAGCAATACCTAGGAAACCTCCTAGCTCCCATAGCACCTTCAACCTAGGCCCTACGATCATTTTCGGCCACGCTTTCGTCTCTTGGGCTCGTTCTGGCACCCGGACAAACTTTTTCAGACTGAAAGGAGGGTATCCTGCGGTAAGATCAATTGAAGTCATCTTCGGCGATAGCCTTGATCAAATAGACGTATATCAGAGGTAATACGGGACCTGTCCAGTGTCCTGGAGAAGCATTCGTCTGGGCAAATGATTATTTTACGTCTTCTCTGTTGAACTGTTTCCCCCTACCGCTTTCATTTTTTATACTAAAGCTATTTGTTCAGACTGTATTGTGTGAAATGTCTCACTGTCTACCAGCTCCTGTGGGTGATAATGCTGAGGGTTACACATACACGCATAGACCCACAACTACTCACTCATGTTTTTCATCATTTTGGATGAAATGGCTCTGAGCCAATGAAAAAGGTTGAAGCACATCTAGATCCCTTAGCTGTGAAAAGAAAATTTGTTAGAGCTGGAAGCATCAGCTCAGGCTAATCGTGTTTGCCAGATCGCCTTATGCAACCTACTCTGGCGTGACTGGAATGATGTAATCTGTTATGATTACTCAATATACTTCGTAATACGTGAAAAGAGGTGTAGGGGCAAGTCGCGCACTTCACACACGCGTTCGAATCTCGGATCGATATCCGCCTTAGCCAACCAACCCTTCATCCCTCCGGGTCGGTTAATTGATACCAGGCTCGCTAGGAGGATAAAAACACTGACTTGTACGTCGGCAGGCAACCCAAGTCATTGTATAGGCCACATACGCATTAAATACGCCACTACGATTCTGAATGGAAGTCGGATGCGTGGCGCATCCCCCAGACGGGAAACTAATGCCCCAAGACTTTATCCTTTATCCTTCAACTCGTACCCCACATAACTCCCCTATTCAGAAAAATGTTTCACTCATCCGACCTGATCACTTCTCAACAGATTCGGAGTATGGTTGCATAAGTTTCATTGCTATATATAGATCCAAGTTTATTTATTTATTTATGCGTAGTGAACGCGCTACACCATGACAGTAATAAGCTGGAGTGGTTGACCTAGTAAGGTGATTTAAGAATTAAGAATCAACAAAGAAACAACAAAGGAAAGTTGCAAATAGAAATCCAATAATGAGTAAATCATGACTAAACGACGCCTGAAAAAAGAAAGAAGAATGAATCTATGCTGAGTAGGTCGAGAAGATGAAATAGAGTGCCACAAAAGTCGCAAATTTGCCAATCGGGCGGACCGGTGACTGCTTCAAAACAGTGTAGCACTTAGAGGTAAGCGGGAGACCTTCGCTGCATTGAAGTAACGTGGTGAAAGGATTCGACCCAACTCAAGAAGTATACGTAATGAGTCATGCCGCTAACACCAGACACGCCTGAAGCCAGAAGCTACCCATAGAACCAACCTGCATCAGTCGGCAATGATGCCCGCTAGCCACATGCGGGGTCATAGGTACTTGCTGTAACTTCGGAACACGGGTATACCGACCACCCTCGTGGAAACGGCAGGCAAGGCAGATGTAGGGGTAGACCACTAGTAGACGTGAAAGGAAATAAGCCGCATACTCAGCTCTCGTAAGCTTATGACAGACAAAAAACCAAAGGTGGGTAATCAGCACGAAGGTTGCCCAAAAAATCTGGTAAGCAAGGCGAGCCGCTCGACCGACAAATTCATGATCAACAGAATTACATCAAGATACATCAGAGATACCAAGTAATTCCAAGAGGTTGACTTTTTGAATCGCTGATTTGAAGCTTTGAGCTGTTCAATGCCAGAACATGCGGTGGGAGAGACTAGTTGTGCGAATGATAAAGCAGTTCGCTCTCAAGTTTAGTTAAAAAGTACATTTCCCTGTCAATATTGAAACGGATCATGACATTTTCTTTTTATAGTCATAGAAAACGGCGTCAGGTGAGGAATATCGGCTGAGTTCCTTATTTCAAATCCAAAAACTCAACCGATAGAATTCATCAAAATTTACGATGTCCTGACAAGGGAATCACAATTCAGTTTCAATCTGCCTGAGCCTGAAGGAGGCTTTCAGAGCTAACAGCGCTACGTCCTCTCCCTCTCCCTTGAGTACTCATCAAACATGCGATAAAGCTTATCGTAATGTTTACCAAGCATGAACACTGGAGGGCTGGTAGTTCATATTTCTTACTGTTCGGTCAACGGCTGGTCGCTAAGTGTTTTAGGGTTACGAAAAAGGGTGAGTCTAGCTATGTTAAAGAAAATAGGGACGTTTTCCATTATTGAACCAGAACTTGATAAGTAAGCCGGTCTCATATCTAGTACTGAACAGAACCTGGCAGGCTCAAGAACCCTCATGAGGTCCTCAACAGACCCTGCTCGATGGTTTCTCGTTCACCAATATTAGCATGAATCCTGCGGACTCTATGGCGTTTGGGATGAGACATAGAGTAGCGGCTTCACTTCTACGTCAAGAGAGCGAAAACAATTCTGTGAATTAGCATCCAAATGGGATATGTGGCATATCTCAAATGGCCCCGATCACTTTATCAAGCACCCTATTTGTAGTACTCCTTCCGAGGCACTGGTCAAAAAAGGGTTGAACAGACATGCCCTCGGTTCATGTTACCAACGCCAACGATCAGAACAGTCTTCATAGAAAAAACAACAGACCGTCTTCTCGCGCTCCTTCAGATAGCTAATGTTAAGGGACTAATGTAGCAAAGTATTTTCAGCGAGAACACTTCTCACAGTGTGCCCAAGATCGGTCCATGTAAACCTACCATTACGGCCTGGTCATGGCACGAATTTTCGGAGGAGTGAAATGAAATTGTCTTTGCTTTTTCCATGAAAATTTGCCGTAATTGGAGTCCAGTTTCGAATGCATTTTGTTCGAGTAACCTTATGACACTCTGGGCATGTTACCAGATCATTGCAAACGCTGCTCCCTCACCTTCTGTTGAGTGAGGAGCAGCGTTTCACGACTATTCACTTTGACGATATTAAGCCGCACACCATCTGAGCCCAGTCACTTCAACAGAGTTTAGCTTCGTTTCATTATTTCTGTGGAGCGGTGAGTACTCGCTGACATAGAGCTATAAGCCTTCATAAGTCTCACTATTGTCTGATACAATATGCCTATGATAGTACTGAAACACTTCCAATAGCAGAGGATAGCCGAAACTCAGTTCATCTGTGCCGTCTCGCCTCTGTTGCACTCCTCTAAAGTAGAAAAAATAGAGTTTGGACGAGATTGTCATGGCGGAAACAACATGGAAAGGAAAATTTCAGTTATTGCAATTGCACAACGAGCTGACTACATAAGCCAAAACTGCACGAACTGTCTTTCACTGCCGCTATGGGTCATGACAAGTTGTTTGAACCTCCTACATGGGTTCCCTTGTGATCGGTGCAGCCTCTATGATGCCGGTGAAACTCGATCGAAGATACACAAGGGCCAATCTTTGAGCCTTTATAACTCCCTAACCAGGCCGTTTTCCGACCTAGTAGTGCCAGATATGGTACACACGGGGAACTCAAATTCACCTGCAGGGTAATCTTAAAAACCATTTCAATCGTGAGCTGTGCCTTTAAGGTGGCAGATATCTTCGACTCAAAATTTTCCATTTATTCAGCAAGAATCCAGCCTTGCTGCCATCAAAACAATACAGCAGACTAATAGGGTGGTTATTGGTGGCCGGCCCACTATGGGTCTCATGACCGCGGCATCAACAAACAGGAGAAAAAGGAGAGCATTTAGCGCTAATTCCTGGTGCTTGAGTAGTTTTGCACAGCAGCAAACAAGTAACCTTCGAAGACTTTCCGGCCAGCTATCCAATGCTGAGTATTTCAGTTCGAATTCTTCCTCGGTGTAGCCTTTGCGTGCTGATAAGCGGACGTTGGCACCTGCACCATTATTTAGGTTTCTCGCAAGGTATGAATTGAGCTCGGTAGGAATCGACTCCCCGGAACTCGAAAATACATGAGCTCATATCCCATGCACCTTTCTACCCCTGCTGCTGAATTCTGCATTTCGCGCATGACCGTCTCTTGTATCGGGCAAGCGTCTTGTCTCGATTACGACCCCTTATTCGGGAACATTCGTTTGGTAATGATTCACCGGCTGGTCGCTCGCCAAATCGTGGACTATGAAAGCAGCCACCCTGTATATCCTTATGGACTCCTTGGCTCCAATGAATGCAACTGATCGCAAAAATGGATGTTTAGAAAAAATTCATTCATCAACTACTAATGTTCGCCTCCTGTCTGCCCAATCGAGTTAATGTGTGGTGAGAAAATTTTGAGAGTTGAGGATTCTTCTAGCTAGGGTCAAGTGTGGCATTGCCGGAATCCACTTTTCCATGTCGATCCTTGCTACCTCTCCACCCCCTCCGCTTCCCAAAAAAAAACGATCCTATTGCCTAGTTTCCAGAAAAGAGGGGCCTGTCATGGAGTGACACAGTAGCTCGCTCGTGCGACTCTTCGAAAGTCCTCAAAGTTCAGGTCCGACTCGATCCCTCACCCCTTTTCCCACGGGAGAACCCCTACTTCCGTGGATTACACGATACACGCTTGACCCTCAATCTAATTGCCCTTTCGACACATTCTATGCCTTTCCCAAGTTTTATTTATTTGTTTGTTTGAGTGATGATCCAACGATCAACAGAAATATCAAATATTGCCTGGAATACAGAACAAGAGACAGGCAGTTGATAAGAGCTTTTCGCAATTGTGCAGAGGTAAGTTCATTCTCGGGCGCATTTCGTGTAATGGTAAGTTGGGGCACTATCACACACGCATGGTCCGGGATCGAATTCCACGTCAAGACTCGCTCACACCAACCAGGCTTTCCACCCCTCCGAGGCCGATTAATTGGTACCAGACCCAGCTGGTAGGATAGATTGTCTATCGGCTGGCTACCGCAAGTCATCGTATAAACCACATACGCATCCAAAAAAGCCACCAAACTTTTGATTTGAACAGGAATACGGGATCGCATCTAAAAAACGGGATGAAATAATGCCCGAGAATAATGAAATAATGCCTAAGCCTACGAACACGTTAGGGAGGACTAAAATTCAACTCTCTCATCGGCTTCCTCTACCGCTTCCTTCTCACCAATTGGTTATGAAGGGGGAAATGCACTCAGTGCGACCATTAGCTGCACCTTTTATCGTGGTTTCACTTCCCCCAACGCTCTCCTTCTTTCCGTAATTGAAGAAGGAAAAGAAGAAAAGCATGGCGGTACTTAGCGCACAGAATAGTTCAATAGTCCCTTTTGGGATACACCAAGCTCATGACTTCGTACCCGAACCATCCTTGCATTAGAACGCCGATTGTAAACTGACTCTTCAGTGATTTGTGATACCTGGCAATGAACAAGGCAGTATTAAGTGCCGTCACCAATGAATTTGTAATCTCTCGGGGGAATTTAAGGTTCGGTCAGCCAAGACACCTGCCATGAGTCTTGTCTGGGCATCTTTACAAACACTGTAGGGGCCTGGCTCACTTGCTTCACATTGGAGCAGTGGAAAAAACAACAAACAACAAAAACAAAAAAACAACAAAAACAGGCACAATCAGGCCAATGCATATTAAAATTATGTTCAGTATTTTTCAGGAATACAAGTATGATAAACTTCAAGAAAAAATGGCGAACAACATTGATTTAATTATCAAAAATTCAAGCGGACCAGTCAGTCTTTTCATTCAATCAGTTCATAACAGCTTTTGTTACTGTCACTCATTCTCGTCCAAATACTTTCTCTCAATTACAAAGGTCTGACCTATCAAGGAAATAATATGTATATATAATTTCACATACGTGTTGTTCAACAGGTTATTTCTTTAGGGGCAATGGGCCAATGTCTGACAAGGGAAGGATACTAGGTCGCAGTGGCCATCTGAGATGAGATGTATACTGCCGAATGTGTCTCCAGGTGAGTATCTCAAATCCGCTTTCCAAATCTGCTAAACGATTCTGGGGTCAGAGTTATGGGACCATTTCCTCTCCTGTGTTAAACGCCCCGAGGTGCCTATATAAGCCAACCGAAAACAAGACCGAATGTGCGGCGATGGAGCAGTTGGTACGATGGCGGACTCTCAGGATGGTCACGGAGGTTTGGGTCCTTGATGCTTCTGCTCGTTTTGCATTTTGAAAAAACATCTCCCAAACGCTTGCAAAATGCTTTTACGCTTCATATCCACCATCTATAGGGTTCCCTTACGTTCGACAAATGCTGTAAAGGATAATATAATGGAAGTTTTCCTTTACCCTCATTTACCCCCACCCACCGAATAGAGATGCAGTCATATCCCAATCACTCGAAGGGGTTGCGAAATTTATGAATTTATGGCAGCACCGTGCAGTTTCGACAGAGGGGAGAGCGGGGGGGGGGGGTCGGATGACTCATCTGACCGTAATACTCGCTGTTAGAGCGATGCCCTCTGCTCGGCCAGACATGAACCATTATGGGTACTATTCTACCTATTACACCCCCAAAACCTCAAAATCTTGATTTTCGATGAAACTTCGCCTATAGGGGTAATCCGATGCCCTGATAATGAATATGACCTGTATTTTTGGCGTTGGCACCATTTGGAGCCAATTGGCGCCAATTTGGCGCCAAGGGTGTTTTCACCAAAATTGCTGAAAACATGCGTTTAGGGGTTATTTGAGGTCCTGATGACGAATATAACATTCATTTTTGGCTCTGGCGATATTTGACTCCAAATGGCGCGAATTTGGCGCCAAATTGGCGCCAATTGGCTCCAAATGGTGCCAACGCCAAAAATACAGGTCATATTCATTATCAGGGCATCGGATTACCCCTATAGGCGAAGTTTCATCGAAAATCAAGATTTTGAGGTTTTGGGGGTGTAATAGGTAGAATAGTACCCATAATGGTTCATGTCTGGCCGAGCAGAGGGCATTGCTCTAACAGCGAGTATTACGGTCAGATGAGTCATCCGACCCCCCCCCCCCGCTCTCCCCTCTGTCGAAACTGCACGGTGCTGCCTTAAATTCATAAATTTCGCAACCCCTTCGAGTGATTGGGATATTACTGCATCTCTATTCGGTGGGTGGGGGTAAATGGGGGTAAAGGAAAACTTCCATTATATTATCCTTTACAGCATTTGTCAAACGTAAGGGAACCCTATAGATGGTGGATATGAAGCGTAAAAGCATTTTGCAAGCGTTTGGGAGATGTTTTTTCAAAATGCAAAACGAGCAGAAGCATCAAGGACCCGAACCTCCATGACCATCCTGAGAGTCCGCCATCGTACCAACTGCTCCATCGCCGCACATTCGGTCTTGTTTTCGGTTGGCTTATATAGGCATCTCGGGGCGTTTAACACAGGAGAGGAAATGGTCCCATAACTCTGACCCCAGAATCGTTTAGCAGATCTGGAAAGCGGATTTGAGATACTCACCTGGAGACACATTCGGCCGTATACATCTCATCTCAGATGGCCACTGCGACCTAGTATCCTTCCCTTGTGAGTTGAGCGAAAAACTTAAATTAACGAACCATATATGAAGTAACAGCGGCTTTTACTATTATTCAAAGTCCCAGTTCACGATAATTCTGGGACGAATAATGGAAATGATAGCTCAAAACAGTGAAAAAAGGGCGAAGAAAACGCAAAAATTGGCGTATTCATATTCGGAAAAAGCTTCAAAAAAGTAGTAAAATTAGGGGTTGGACGAGAAGTTAAATGGAAGGGGTGTTTGGACGAGCTGTTCATATGCGCATGCCACTGCATACAGCTGGTCACAGTGAGCTGCTTGCGTGCAAGGTGTGGGTCACGGTGCGAACGTTGCAACCACTACAGCTTAGAACTCGTCCGCTTTGGGCATTTAATAGCCTCACCTTGCCCGTTTTTCGACCCGATAGCATCTCGTAGGCTGTCCTTGGGGGTCAGCTTTATCCAAGAAAGAAATCTCAAAGACCATTTCTCGAAAACTAGGCCTTTAAGTCACATTTGTGCAAAGAAACAGTTTAGCTCGATTCTCGATGTGTCACGAATAAAAAACCTATACGAGTCGTTGAGCCCTCTGCATAAGTATTTGGCCTACGCTGTGAATTCAGATACTCCTACCACAACCTCTTCAGAACGAACTTCTCCTAAGTAGGGCAACTGGTTATAATCTTACTTCCTCTTCTGTGATGTGTTAAACTGCAAATCCAGATGGTCACAGAGTCCGCAAGGCTCTTCTCACCACATAACACCACGACTAGCAATCAGTCAGCTTCTGCTCTAGCGGTCTCAATCCAGAGATATCACTGAACCCTTTGACGACAATGACACCCACCGGTGAGTGCTACTATGACTGGCACATGGGACATTGGCATCCAATTTTGGGACCCACCATACTTTCTTGTTTCTTACCAATTGCTGAATTCAGTAAGCCACTGAAAGTATTTCCTCTTGAAAGCGTGCCCCCACCGGTGGGTGCCAGTCGCGTGCGAAAGGAGGGGGCGTTGTCCGATGGGCGCGCCACGTCGAAATCGGCATTGTCGTAATAATGTCTCCCACCCTTTCTTATGTTCCTCGCTGTATTTCCGCTAAGCTTCAAAATCCAATGCCTTTCCTGTAGGGTGATCTTGCGATCTTATCAGCACGTACTCAAAGAATGTACCATTCCTGGATAAAATGAAAAAAAGTCCTCGAACAATTTGTTGAAAACGCGGAACGCTCCAGGAGTATTGCAGATGTATTCTGGAGGGCGCTCGCTTTACAACTTCATAACCACTCGGAAGGGAGAGGGAAAATCTAAGGAAAAGTCAACTGAGAAGTCTACACAAAAGTCGGATGAAGAGAAAAATGGGGTACGCGACCGCCGTTATATTCTCTTCGTCTCCCTTTATTTAGATCTTATTTAGAGCGAGTTGAGGGTACAATATCTCACAGATAAAGACGTAGGTTTCATTTTTCAGTCTTCGAATACTACCTGATAGTTAGGCGGAAAAGATAATGGAAAATCTCGTATATGCGACTATAGGTTTCCATTTGGCTTATCATTTCCGTCACGTAAATTACTTCATTACCAACTGAATATCACAATGACTTTTCATATCGAAATTTACGGTCAATGGGAGAAATGAACAAGGGAACCCTCTTCCTCCATCTACTCTGTATAGTTGCCCCCGTCTCGCCAGTTGGCCAATCTCGATACAAACTGTTCTTCTTACGTTTACGGGTGATTTTGGCAAGGAACCAAAGAGATGGAGAATTAGCGGGTTCGAGTCGAGATTGACGCTTAACTTTATAAAACAAAATTAGCCGGGGGGGGGGGGGGGGGGGGGAGGGGAGGGTGCAAGGGAGGTGACTACAAAGACCTATCATGGCTGAATAAAGATACGAAGGGATAAGGGTGTTTAAGAGAGCGATGGGAGGGAGCTTGGACCGGCATATCCAATCTTTCTCTGGGTTGGTAGAAATAAACTACTAGAAACTGCCTTGTACTAGTGAGGGATATATGAGATGTCCTAACTTCAAAATTCTTCTAGAAAGGCAAACAATAGGGCTCAGAATTCAATAGTAAAGCTTCTTCCGGCAACTCCACCGCAGCTAAACCATGAGAACGGGTGCGGCCCATAACAGTAAAACGATGTTCACCTTCCAGATCTTTTATCTCTCGTTCACCTGCTTAAAATGCTATAGAGCAGACAAATGGAGCTATTCTCACGACATGTGAATCGCCTCAGAATATTTCGCGGTTCCCTTCGCATAAGCTTTTGGATGCTATTCCTCTTCTCTTGTGAACCTTATACAGTCAAAACTCTTAATTCAATCCTCAAAACTTTATCTAACTATTGCAAAATAAGCTCTTGAACAGCTGATGGTAGACCCTTTGAGAACAGAATGTTACCAGAACGAAACTACAAGTTTAGCAGTGAAATGGAGGAGTAAAATGCAGATTGAAACGTAATTCTAGGCAGTCAAACTAGAGAACCCCTGAATAATGTCTCCAGCAAATTTGATACAGGTGAAGTTGGAAAATCCAGTCTACTCCAACAAAAGAACCATTTACTTCCTTTCTGGACGTGGCCCGGATTTTGCTAGGGTTGGTCGCGTGATATTCGGAGGAAAATCAAACATCGAACGACCCTGTAGGTTAAGAATAGTTCTGATACGTACTCATTTACTACTACTGCTGTGGACGAGATTAAGTTTGCGGCGCATATTGAGACCGTTGAGACGATTCATACAATTTATTGGCGACTTTCGTAAAAGTTCATAATCCTCTAACCATCCTTTGCCTGATCTCAATCTGTTTCTCTAATTTTTAGATTGCCGCTAACTTCGAAGATTGCTTCAAAGCTTTTGAAGAAAAAAATATGAAAGACTTGAGAGCCGCTTGTCAGCTGTTAGGCAAGAGAAAAAATATCAAAAATAAGGCAGTGCGTGCATCAAAGAAGTTAGTTCTCACGTCGTTTTTTTCATAACATTCACCTCTGTGTGAGGTTCCGAATACCGAAATTGAAAAGTTGGCATTGTGTCGTTATTTAATTGAAGCAACAATGATGACCACTTAAAATTTCCTACTTCATTATCTGGTCTATTCTCATTGTTTTGAAAGATATTTCTATCGTAATGAGTCCACCGCTCTGACTATTCCACTGTGAACACGAAGGGTCACATAAATACACACATAATTACACATATACCTTCACACATACAGAGGTACATACATACACACACTTCTTTAATAAGTAAGTCCCTTGCCCGTTCTAGGATAGCCCCTCTAGTTTCCGTATACATGACCCTACCTCAGAGCTTGGCAGGAATCGGTCGCATCCTCCTGAATCTGTGAGGGTCACAATACGACAACACTGGATTGAACCGCTCGAAAACAAAAGCCGTTAGATCTAAATCCCATAGCAGGCAAGAGGCTGCTCAAAAAAGGATGGATAAAGTGGCTATCTGTGCTTCCAAGCCACGAACTCGTATCTGGAAGATCTGATGATGCAAGCCATGAACATCAAGCACGATATCAGTGGACTAACGTGGACTAGAAGGCATAGCTTACCATTCGTTGTAGAGGCTGAAAAGAATCGTTCCTTGAAATATGCGGCAGCAAACACCTCGGTATAGGTACCCTCACTAATACGCCCTTGGCCATGAACATCAAATCGTCCGAATTTCTGACAATTCAAATCAGATTTTTACGATTGAGGAAATGCTGCTCAACCCCAGACAGTCTTCATTACCTAAGCTCCAACATAAAGCTACAATAAAGATGAGATGGAATAGTTTCATGTGTAATTGGAGAAGCTCTAAAGAAGAGTCAGAAGAGCTAACCATGAAGGAACTTAAGCTTTCTACAGGGTTAACGTAGGCGAAGACTCGAGAAGAATGACTGCAGGGTTTCTATCGGGACTGAAGGAATGGAACAGAATGATCGATGAGTGTCAAAGACTATCCGCGTTTATTATGTCGACCAATATTACCCATGATGATTCGCAATTCCAGAAGCCACTTACTTGATTTTGGGTAGTCATGAGAGTCACGTGCGGGACAGTTCCGTTATGCGATTAAAAATATTTTGCCCTGTTGACGTCGCTGTTGCGCCGAAATTATACATATGGTCGGACTATCGTCTCCACCGCGATAGCTACGGTCTCAAGACGTGGAAAGAGAACTGCCACATTCAAGAAACAGAAACCCCAAATCCGCGCTTGTCTGGATTACCTTGCTTCCCTCGCGAGTCTGTGAGAGAACTCCCTTATCGACATCACCGACAAGACGTACACTTGGCTGTCGAATATCTTCACGATAGCTTATACAGTGTGTTTCAAAAGTATGTGCACACCAAACATTTTGCTTTTTTTGGGATACCATTGCATTCTGTAACCTGTGACCTTTCCCATTCAATTCCTTGTGTGCGATAACCTACGAACACTTTCTCTGAGAAAACATCGTTATTGCTAACATAATTTTTTAGTAAAGAAAAATTTTTCTTTGTTTCAAAAGTATGTGCACACTTAGCAAAAAACAAAAATATAACTGAGATCAGAAATCAATAGGGCCCTCTCAATTTCTGTAAAGGTTATCGATTGAGAATGGTTTCGTTGCGGTAGGTTCTTTAGTTAACTTTAAAATGAAAAATTTTGAGTGTGCACACACTTTTGGAACGGCAACTGGGCTGCTCTTTTTCATACATTGCTAGATTCATTCGAGACCCTGGCATCTAGCACTCACAACCTATTCCTGGCCGTCCACGTATTTTGACTGCTCAGGACAACAGGAGAATAGCCGGCCTTGTGGCGAATACTTCTTTGTCTGTGGGTCAGATCTAGCTCAGATGGGTTTATCAGTCTCGCGTACGACCGTTTGGCGCTCCATCCGCTCTGATGAGTATATCACACGAGAGACCATGAAGAAGGCTACTCGACTCAGTACTCGCCACAAGCTGACTAGGCTGGAGTTTGCTCGCCCAGACCATCAAAGAGCCTCCTCCGAAATTCCTTCTCAAAAACACGAGTGGCTATCGGCGAAGGTCCCTCCAGTGATGACGAAATCTATCCGGCCCGTCAATATTAAACTTCTTTTCATCACAGAAGATCACCTAAGCACAGAATGGGTGCAACGCGTTGTTTGTTCTAAGAATAGGAAAATCCTGAAAATTCTCGAACAACCGTACCTTGCTTCATGATGTTGCCATGTTCATCGAGCGAACTCCAGCCTTGTCAGCTTGTGGCGAGTACTGATTCGAGTAGCCGTCTTCATCGTCTCTCGTGTGATACACTTATCAGAGCGGATAGAGCACCAAACGGTCGTACGCGAGACTGATAAACCCATCTGAGCTAGGATCTGACTCACAGACAAAGAAGTATTCGCCACAAGGCCGGCTGTTCTCCTGTTGTCCTGAGCAGTCAAAATAAGTGGACGGCCAGGAATAGGTTGTGAGTGATAGCTGCCAGGGTCTCGAATAAATCTAGCTATGCATGAGACAGAGCGGCCCAGTTGCCCTTCCAAAAGTGTGTGCACACTCAAAATTTTTCATCTTGAAGTTAACTAAAGAATCTACCGCAACGAAACCATTCTCAAACGATTCCCCGTAGTCGATAACCTTTACAGAAATTGAGAGGGCTCTATTGATTTCTGATCTCTGTTATATTTTTGTTTTTTGCTAAGTGTGCACATACTTTCGAAACAAAGGAAAATTTTTTCTTTGATAAAAAATTATGTTAGCAGCTACGATGTTTTCTCAGAGACAGTGTTCGTAGGTTATCGCACACAAGGAATTGAATGGTGGAGGTCACAGGTTAGAGAAAGCAATGGTATCCCAAAAAAAGCAAAATCTTTGGTGTGCACATACTTTTGAAACACACTGTATAGCATTTCTGCTTGTCAGTCATCTGTGCCTTATAACATTGCCAGTGCATAGGATTGTAGAGGTAGACATAGGTCCAGGTAGGACCGCAGGTCCCGGATGTAGACAAAGCTTCACATGAGACAGTTAGCTCAAGTGTTGCTGCGGAGGCAGTAAAACTCAACGAAAACGTGGCACGAGGACCACAATGAGCTGAAAGGTTCACCTGGCAGAGGTAGTTGAGCATGAGCATGCGTAAGACTCCGGCAAAATACAATCCTTCCGCCACCCAGGCGATCCACCATAAAAAGGGAGCTGCTAGGCGACCGCAGGTGGAATGACTGAAGGTTTTGTTGGCTGATCAGTTTAGATGTGCCATTGCGCCAGAGAACCCAAAGAGAGGGAAAGATTGAATACTCGATGGATGACTGTCATTAAGCTTGAGAAGACAGATTGAGATTCACAATCATAGACACAAGGGTCAGCAAATCTTGACTATTTGGTGAATTTTTCTGCCCATTCGAGTTTCTCGTTGGATGTTGCGTCATTTGGAAATGGGAAGACAACTACCATGAACCACGTATTCCAAGATAGAGATCTGAGATTTAGGGAGCCTAGCGTTAGCAGAGCGGTCCAACTAGATGCCAAGTTGATGACAAAATCAAAATACTATAAATGAATGGCAAATGTACCTCTTTTTCTTATTACTTATGAAGGCCAAATAGTAAGACCTCTACAAAACAATTTCAGAGCCCCAGATAATCAAGCTCTGAAAGAAAAGGCTGATGTGGCAACCGCTGAGTACGACACTCAATTAGGAATCGTAACCGAAATGCTTAAGAAAATTCCCGAATACGACAAAATACACCAGGATATTTTTGAACAAGCCTTGCGCTATTTTGCTACAGCATTCTAACATTTGGGCATAATTTATAAAAGGCAGTAACAATAAACATATACATATCACAACATATACATACATACATAGCAACAGCCTGATGTATTCATACCCTCAATGTTTAGACCTCGATTCTAGGTTTAAAGACGTCTTTGCTTTTAAAAGCAATGCCGTTTTTCAACTAGAATTTTTCTACAAGGTTATATCCTAACTTTTCAGATCTTGTCATATACCATTTAAAAACAGCATTGTCTTGAATAAGAAAAAGATTTTTGTTCAAAATGATCATGGGTTGTCCGCTAAATCGTGGCAATTATTCCAAAACAGATCTTTTTTCCTAGCTCACTTCTTCGTTCTCTCCCGAAGGACACCGAGACACTGTTCCTGTCGTTCTCCATTGTGTTCCATATAGAGCGTCTTTAGCCGTTATCTTGATTTCGCTTGACTAATCCTCTTCGGAGCTCCTAGTGGTCATCTACCGTGGTTTCGGACTTCATTGCTCCATTCCAATGATGATCCTGCAGTCCTCCCAGTACGTTCATAAATCATCACAAGCGCTGCTCTCTCATCCTCAGCTGGTGCGATGTTACTGTATGTGCTGACTTGTTCATCTCACAAACGGCTCACGCCTTCCATCGCAAGCCCATCTAAATACCCTCATTTCTGCAAAGTACGGCTAACACTCACAATTTTTGCTAACAGATCAGCAGTCCATCGCATTCAAGCAGCGTTGATCCGAGTTTTCACAGCCTGATTCACGCTACCGCCGGTAGCTAGATCATTTCACATGTACCGAAGCTTTGGAACTTTTGATGCACTCCTCAAACAGTCTACGATTAGCTCTTTGGAACTGGGTAACTTGGGAACTGTGTTTTCCTTACCATTACGCCAGCGTTTTTCTTCGTCGTCCTTCTAGTACAGATTGAATGAGGGACGGTCCTATGGTTGATCCCTGGTATACCCGAACCTGACGCCTTCTTTTAAAATTTCCTATTGTCGTATGTACGGTTTTGACCCATCGTAGATGTTTTCGACCAGGGAGTTTAGGAGATTTCGAACGTTCCACTCGGAGCGCTCCCCAAGGAAGTTGTCGCGGGAGATTGGCAGAGTTTTCCACAAAAAGTAAGATAGCTCCATAACTTGCTCAGTTATGAAAATGACAGCCGTGTAGATCTTTCTGGCATGAAACCGAACTGCTCCCAAGACATGGGTTCCATAACTGTTGAATAGACCAACTGCTCGTAGAACTTCATCGTAGATACAGTCAACAGCTGCTTTCATAGTCAACCGGGGGCAGCGCTTGTCACTTTTTTGCAACTGAATTTTGGTCGATACCGCAGGCCGCGCGCTCGCGGGCCGGCCGGCGGACTATGAAAGCAGCCTATTTGGAACACTCCATCGCATCCTTTTTTTTTAAATGGGAACGATAGAACTGCACAACCATGCACCTAGAATTCTTCTCTCGGTGGTGACAGTGTTTAGGTCCTTTCTCTTTCCTTTTCTGTTTTTTTTTAGGTTTTAGCCATCTCCCTGAGCATTTCAAGTTTCGACTGGTACCCAATCCGCACCTTACCCAAGTTTCATCTACCCTACTGCTCGAAAGATATCTCCGCTACCAGCGAACGACTGAGCCAGCAGTTTCTTCCAGCTGGGAACTGATTTCGCGACAGAATTTATCGTTAGAGCCCAACAAAGTTTTTTTGCCATCTGCATTTGACTTCAGTTGGATTTTTCACCCCCCTCTGCGTCGTTCCTTGTTTGTTGGTCGACTTTTTGAGACCACGGAGACCTCAAAATCCTTCCCTTATCGTCCACTTATCCCGTTGAACGTAGTTTCCAGCACCGGTTCTTCGCTCCGTTTTTATCCTTGCCCTCTTGAAAAGCTCAATGGCCATATCCGCTAGGAACCAGTTCTTCGCCAAAAAGAAAGTCCATGTATTTTGCGGTTTGAGGGACAATTCCCCTTCTTTTAAGGTTGATTTCTTTTTGTTTCAGACCACTGTTTTCTTACAGATTACCTTCTGGGTCGCGAAGTTTGATCTAGAACCTAGCCAGAGTTGGACAAGCCCCCAAATAACGCACCTCCATAATTGCGAGCTCGAATAGAACGCACAGTTTACTTTGATATCTGCCGGTTTCGAATGATGGAAAGAGTACATCTTTCCTTCCATTTTTACGTGCACAGCGCAGTTTTTTTCAAAACCAGTTCTAAGGATGGTAAATACCAAAAGAGCATGTGAAAATCTTGAAAATGTCACATTACCATCACGTTCCACCCTCATGGTAACTACAACGCTGTTGTGATGTGACCTATCTGTTCATAGAGCTATCTTCTCAATCGCTCTATAATCCTACAACGTTTGTCATGATATTTGCCAATGGAAGTGCAACGTTTTCGATAAGAAACTAATACCACTTGGTGGTAGTAAAATGCACTGATATCGATGCGCAGTGTAAGATACGTGACGGAAGTGCCAATCAAGAAGTGTTAACTACTTGCTGAGAAGTTGGTAAACCGGCTGGATTCTGGCGGCTGACACCCTACCATCCAGTCAGCCGGCTTATAACTTAATACATTCTCGCAATGGCATGATTTTCCTTGATAGTTTTGAAAGAAGATGTTTGTAAACAACTCGTCAATGACCGTTTCATAAATAAGAATGCCCTGACACCGCTCAGTTCTCATATGGGAGTTGCTTTTCGTATCCAACTGTCTCCGGCGCGCAAACGTTCGTGTTTCCACTACAACTACGGTAAATATCCACTTAGAATTCAAATCTATGCCGAGCTGCACAATACAAGACCCCAGGTCCCAATGTGGCGACACATTAGTAATCGTATGAGTTTTAAGCGACTTCTGTTTAAATTGTATGATTTCGTATGGGTGTGTATGAATGTATGTAGGGTGTGACTACCTCGAATTTGCAATGAATTTCATTTTCCACAGTTGATTACATTTTGTACAACTTTAACCACTTCACTCTACGTTACACACACAGTCTGACCAATAGACTGCCACCGAATAAGTTCAACACGTCCTTTAGTGGGCGGACTTGACGCATTTTCACTAGATGAACGTCTAAGGAAAAAAAGAAAATATAAAACACTGACCTGTACCAATACTGGCCCTGCAAAGCACTGTGTAGAGCGGATCTGAATTTGAACATTATCACGATGGAACGACGGTTCCAACTATTTGTATTTTTCCCGGAAAAGAAAGCATCCCAAATAAGAAATAACATTACATGGTGATTTGTGATGGAGCTAGGATCATCTTGAAGCATTCACCTAATAGATATTCGATTTTCTGCATCAACCGCTACAGGTTATGGGTTACAAGATAGCCTTGAAATGCGCAGAAACAAAAAAAAAACCACTTTTTTCCAGAAGTAGACGATGGTCCAGACTTCTAAACAGTCTTGAACGCTCTCTATAACTAGTACAGAGGGATCCTCGCTCAAGAACTCGGTGGATAAAATAACAACTATCCGTTTCAGCATTCACTACCGACGGCCAAACTTTTCGGAACCAAAAATATTCAAGGCAACCACACTGCTTCTTGCTATGAACCAATCTATCTTAATGTCCGGTATCGATCATAATCATGGTCCTTACCATGAGGTAATTTGAAGATGACAAAAGATGTGCACCATCTTATTTCTAAGTTATTCAAGCAAAAAAAAGTTAAGATTTACGCGTGAATCGAGAAAGACATGCATAACACAAGCATAGCTATCATGATAATAATAGTAGTATTCAGACGAGCACATACAGAATGAGAGGTGGCCATGATCCTGGGTATGACACCCCGCTATTCGTCTTCACACATATTCTTGCAAAACATGTGCACATTAAGAAAAATTTACCAATCAAGTTTAGTTATTGTAAATAGAAATCTGTCCGGATAACGCGTTCACTCATATCTCGGGAAATAATAATAAATGCCTAAACAAAAATTGACTTCGAGCTCTGAGAATACCTGATTAGAATATTCTAGCAAACAAGTTAAGAAGGAGACTTGCTTATCGCTACCTCACAATCGCTGTTAAAAGCATTGTACCGAAAAGAACCCGTCTCTACAGTGTCTAGAAACCTGAAAGCTCCCAAAGAATTCCCTAATAGGAAACAAAATAGGATACTAAAAAAATATTACACACTTATATTGGAAGCACGAAAGAGAAATGAGCAATGCGAGAAGGACAACGAGACAAATGTCCATTAGTAGTAAATCTTTGAACAAACACAAAAAGAGCAAATAAGAGGATGCGAAACATGAAGTGAACACACAAGTTTGCCGTTCTACAAGCACTGCGTATTTGCGGGCCATTCCAATGGCCGCGCCAATTTGCCGTGCGCGAGTGGCATGCATATCCACCTTATGCTGCACATCAAATATGCACAAGCAAAAGAGAGCTGAAAGCAATATACACAAGATGACAAAATTGAAACACTTGAACACCGGGCCACAAACAAAAACAAGAAAACTAGCGTAAACTCGAGATTCAAAATATGCTAGATGGACTTTAGTTAACACGAACGAGACGTCTTAACCTCACATAATCTAGAAGCCTCAACTTATAGATCAGTGCATACCCATATCAGGAACTAATCTTTGGAAGCAAGATCAACATGATTTCACATCCCTTATAATGAAGTGTCTATCCAAAATATTCGACACGTTAACGGCCACTTAACTGTCTTGTGCAGTTCTGCTTGAAACAGCCGGAGGAAAACCATCAAACGTTATGTAGCTGAAATTTGAAGCATTCAGATAACAACGAGAAGGGAATGAATTCCTAATTCTCTCGTCCTAAAATCTTCCTGCTTCCATATAATACTTTGTAAAAAAATGGGTAAGAAAATAGGTTGGAGAAGTTGTGTAATGGAAAGTGCAGCGCGGAAGAAACACAGTACAGTTCTAAACACGAGTGTAATGCACGCCCATTTTTCTCTATTAGAGAAAACCATGTTCACTCGAACGCTTGAATCAGAGGTGACAACAAGAGCAGTCGCTGACGAGACTTATTGACTATTGGATATGTAGAGGTGATCAAGACTCAAGCCAATTTAGTCGAGTTGCTCGGGTGTGTTCTTTCCCCTAAATCCGATTATCTAAATTTCGCGCTCCGATACAAATATGAATGGTAGCAGAAATGCATAAATTTCTGGTAGCCCTCTCAGCGAGATGTTTTCAAACCATCCTATTCAAAATTGATCAGTATGAAAACGTCACTGGGCAGAAGTCACCAAACAGACTGATCGATTTTGAGTTTCTCAACCTATAAGATTTAAGGTGATTAGCAATCTATTCAAAAACGAGTGGATTGCTGCATTAAACACTTTCAGAAGTTCCTTTCAGACAAGAGCACATCAAAGGCTCACAGTTTTCAAAAAACCGCTTAAACGAAAAAAAGTTCAATAATATTGCAAAAATTACCTAACTAGCGGTAGGAGATGGATCATCATCATCATACGACCTTTCTCCTGCATGACCTAACATTTGCTCCCCTCTTGGATCCATTTCTGTGGCCCAACTGTAGTTCAACAGTGCAAGGTGATTATTACCCAGTCGTCTATGAACTTTCCCTTAAAGACAAGCAATGATTTTTGAGTAACAAGTGTCTCATAAAAAGTGGTGTGGAATACCTAATAAATGGTAAATGTATGCCTCATCGGGTGAAACTTCTTTTAGCTCATTAAGCTCCTTAACGCACTCCTCATTGTGTTTTGTATCAAAAAGTAGTCGAGCCCTGTTATAACGACAAGCCACATCGTCAGGATCCAAAGCCAACGCCTAAAATTTTTACTAACATTAAGAACTTCGTGGACCTGTAGACCCAGTAAAAAACAACTGAGAAAAAGCTTACTCGATCGATTAACCGCATCGCCCTTTCTGGACGGTTAAGGGCTTGCTCTATTTGTGCCAACTGGCAAAGCATCGCTCGATTGGTCGGGTTGATTGTAACGGCTTTGGAGATATTAACCTGATCAAACAATAAAACTACATTAGAAGGCAAGTACGTTTATGAAAATAAGTCCATTGAAATCATTTTAATTATAAATTGCCCAATGAAAACATAATTTCTCTTTCTCTCAACGAATCATGTTCGAAAGCTTCTTAAGGCGTTGAAGTAATTGTATTACAGGCGAGCAAGGCGTGCATCACAGCCACCCTGCAGCAACGCTGCCACGAAAAGGATAGTGCACAGAACCTTTCAGACCACTCCGTTCACTTTGATGTCCCAATACCGTTAGTACATATCTAGCTGCATATGCTTGTTTTAGTAAAACGTTAGAGCAATTTATGATGTGGCGTTTTCGTTACGGTTTAAGGTGAGAGATGATACCGTGAAGTTCTCTATACTTAGGTGGTCATGAAACTGTTCAGAGACATCCCCAGATCCATTTCATAGCTGGCAAGCAAAAAAAAGAAAAAGGTCACAAAAATCTTTACGTGTATTTATGGAAATCAAAACAGAATTGTTTACAGCTCGACACCTGCCCATGATTCCACGGACACTGCTCACGATGCCCTCGAAGGGCAACGAAAAGCAGACACTATTATACCCGAGGGGAATACGATGTATTCTACCCTGCCTTTCTTTTCCACAACACACAGAATGAGAATATTTTTTAAAAATACCTGAGCAAGACCCATTTGTTCTTTGCGAAGATGGACTAGACCAAGTCCATGCCAAGCTCGATAGTCCTTGGGAGAAATTTCTAACGCCCGCCTATAATTGATGCATAGCAGTTCCAACTATTATTTCAGACTCACAAGTTAATAAGTAAAATCTCTGGCTGTAGATACCTGAATGCATTCGCAGCTCTATCGTACTCCTCTTGGAATATGAGTTCGTGCCCTAATAAGGTATAAGCATAGGCGAAATATGGATCCAACTGTATCGCACGTTCCATGCAATCCACCGCTTTTGCATGCTAAACAAAACTGTTAGAATGCAATTGACATGCGACTTCGTAGCGGCCAGGAGCGGACAGCTGAATGGCCTAAAAATAAAAATCACCTGTCTTTGCAGTGAAAAACAATTTCCAGCGACACACCACGTCTGTGGTCTTGACCGAGCTTCAGTCGTTAAATGTTGTGCGAGCGAGGATAATTCATGAGCGTCTTGGAGATGCCACAGCGCAGTTGACAACAGCTCCATTCCCTGAAGAGTAAACCTTAGCATGGAAAAAGACAGAATAAAAAAATTTACCTCAGTCCGATGAGGATACAATTTTCGTAACTTCTGAAGGATGTCTTTGGCACAGTTGTACTCAGTTAATTCAAAAGCTATCCGGGCCCGCATGTGCAACGCTGCAGGCAAATCGGCCATCCAAGGTGGGACAAGATCTAGGAAGTACGTAATCTGAAGGAGCTCACAGCATTGATTTACGATAACGATACCTAATATCTTTTTAGCTACGCCCCAACGGTAGGAGCCGATGGCTTCTTCAACGAGAGCAAACGACTTCATGCACAGGAACATATCCTCTGAAACAACATGATCTAAAACACATTCAAGGCAGAGGTTTTCAACATTTAGAATAGCTTTGAAAAACGTTCAACATTTTCAGAATGATAACGGTTTGGAAAGGCTTGATGCCAAAGAGTTTGTGATTGGAAAGTCCAACGAAGGAAAACAAAGTATGGCTCACTATAAACGGCGCTATATTCCTTTTCAGTAGTATCGCTTTTATTTGTGCTCGATGAAGTAGGAGATGGACACGTAGACGCAGCAGTGGCTACAGGTACGGCAGAAGTTACGCAACGTATGTTGCCGCTGTTAGATCCTAATGGCTGTTTCGTGACCGAATCACTTCGTGGCTTCCTAAACGAAAAATTTTGGGAATTGTACGGTAGTAGAGACCACGTTGATCCACAAACCTTGATGACGGTGATTGTTCCGTCCGTGAAATCTCGACTGATGGCCCCATCTCATTGATTCTGGTTATTGCTCTCAAACTGTGCTGCTGCAAAATTGTAGCGAAATAAAAATAATTTTCATACTTGTTCCACGCACTTCAAAACTGTAAAAAATATCGGCCTCTGTCAGGGCATTGTTGAGCGCACAGAGCGCACTGCCCACTGGTATACAGATTCCACGCGACCATTCTTCCGAATGTGCTGGAACCGTTCCACTGAACGGAAGCAGCTCCAAACAACAGTTGGCGTTGCGCCAACTATGACATATGCATAAGTAGTAATAGCGCTGCTTCGCTCAAAATGCAAAGTACGCTGACATCAGCTTCAAGTAAGAATGAATGGGGAAAACGAGCTCCAAGTGGAGCTCGTGAGAAAAAGGAGAGGGCTAAGTTCGCATAATCACATCCAACGGCTTAAATGTGCACTGATAAATACAACGGCACGATTATTAAATCTCTCTGGAAAAATTTTGTTAGAAACGACGCAAGCCTGCTTAACTGCTTATCAGCTGTTATAACTATGCAGTACCTCATTTAAACAAGTGTTATGCAAGCTTCTGAGAAGTAATCCAACAAAATTTAGGAAAGGATGCTTGACAATGCGAAGCAATGTGAAAAATTGTATGAAAACTCACCTGGCGCACCCTATTCATTCTTGGCGGAGTAGCTCGATTGCGACTTCCTGCATTTTCAGAGTCTTGATTTTGATTGAATAATCTAGCTCTTCGAATTTCACCAGCCTATAGCACATTTCTTTTGATGACGGCGAGTAAAAGAAATCCGATTGTAAGTAAAGAATATAGTACAAATTTTGTTCTGTAAAGACCTATTACTCGAACGCGTGTGAGGCTGCTCATGGAAGGAAAAAAAAGCAAAAAACACCTGCTAATAGCTATACATTCAATTTTCTTTCGATTGTTACCGTGAAACCTGAGCCGTAGCATACAGATCACGAAAGCCGTGTGATTTTCATTATTTTCCTTATTTTATTAAAGAATATGGTCCTGATAAACCAACAAAAGAACCATGAAGAAATAGTAGTATCCTTTCTTTCAATTCAATCAATTGACATCCGATTCTTTGAGTTTTTCCCAATTTTTGACTAATGTGCATTTCGAAATCATTAGCTCAACGCATCATACAAATTCTATGGTTGTAAACATCAAACAAATGTAAGCATTGTCATACTTCGCCTGACGTAGCACTAAAACGAATTAAACTAAATTCCTCGTTTTTCTAAACAAAAAATGAAAAAATGGCTACAGCTGTCAGTGGATGAAGCACTGAAAAAGACATTAATGCTGTGAACCGATGCGTCCCCACCTCGAGAATACGTGTACTTTTCCGTGGTGCGTGCACAGGGATCGGGGGTGTGGCAGTGCAAACCGGGGTGGTACGACTTATCGAACATCCACCGGGAGAACTTCTTTGGGCCAAGTCCACTTGATCAGTTCCATCTTTGGAGCAATCGCTAAAAACAAAATACTTCCAGTAAGTGGTTGAAATTAAAGAGATATAACTCACAGAACGTTGCTTTCAGGAGCAGGTGTTTCTCGTGCCGTGTTCGTGGAATTGGAAAGAAGTTTGTTCGTCATCTCCCGGAAGAGATCGTCCATTGAATGATCGTCAAATTGTACAATTTTGCAGATAGATGACCATAAAAAATTGTTTTCACGCACTGCACTTTCGCTTTCCTTGGCTGCCGCTGCATACCTTCCTGATAAGCTGGAAACGAACTCTCAGCATATTCCTTCCAGTTAACTATCAACAGTTAGACATGGCACAGAAAAATTCGGATTTCAAGAATCTTAACATGAAAAAGGACCTTCTGCACCTACTCAGAAGATAGCAGTCAATATGTTCCAGTACTAATAAACTACGAGAGTTGCAGTTGAAATCGCCAAAAAACCGTCAAAAAACCAAGCTCTAAGTCGTATAGTGATTTCGGTCTCCTTCCCGGTCATCTACATACTCTTCACCATGGGTTCGTCATCATCATTAATTCCTACATCCTCACAAAAAAAAATAAGACAAAAAATTCGGAAGTCAAAACATATACCGAAACCTGACGGGTCCGTTTTGTTATATTATCATTGATGTTGGTGTGTAATCGCGGCTGAGAAAAGCTTACCACTGAATCGTAGATAGAAGAGAGTGGGCAAACGATTCAGATGGCGTCCCAAGAAATATGTTGTGTAGAGAACCTTCTGAGTTCTTCTCTGTTAGGGTTCGGAAGCACTCATCATTCCTGAGCATTGATAATTGGCAATTTAATCGTGACATCGTGGCGAGTAGATGACACACTTACTTGTTCAAATCAAAGCAACACTTGGCGAAAAGATAGCGTAGCCTGGCGTTCGTGAGGGCTTGCGATCGGAGAAGATTGTACACCTCGTTTCTTCGATTAAGACGTAACAAACAATCACAATAAAGTAGGAGCGAATGGCTTGACCTAACTGAAAAAGACATGTCATGCTTGGAATAGCAAAAAAAAAAACACAATCTACACTATCAGATTCCGATTCCCCATGTGAACAGCTCAGTAAAAGCCTTCTATAGGAAATCTACAGATAACTCCCACAGCGCAGATGCCAGTGATTTTATTACCCACTAAACCATCATCTTAAAATCTCCAGAAAAGTTCATACTCGTTCTCTTTGGATGGATCAGGGGAATTATCAAAAAGAAGAGCTGTTATGCATGTAAAGTGTGCGAGAAAGATCTCGTTACGTCTAAGCATACGGTGTAATAAAGGGAAACGCATATCTGATGCCCTAGTGGCTCCTTCCTTATAAAATAACCCTAACTCCGAGTGGTTTTCAACGTATGGTCGATGCCGCTATAACGTACGATTATCTCCCTCTAGATGAAGACCACTCTATGCTTTGGTCTTCTGCAGTAAAGAAATACTGCTTAGATCATCTCACCGAACATATTTGAAAACCAATCGCAACGAAAGTTTTTCCCTTCATGATCGTCTTACAGAGGCCCCATTTGAAAACGCCCACATTTACCGGAAGTAGGTGCAAAACGACTTCATTGGAAAACATTGCAGATAAAGGAAACGTAAAAGAAACTGTTCCGAAAACAACTCGCCTCTTATGTAATACAACTCAGCTAGGAACAGAGCATCATCAAGGCTACAATGATTGAGACATTCCCGTATCACTTCCTAAATAGAAGGATATTGACAATCAATTTAGCTAGAAGCTCATGAAGCCCAACCATTAGAGGGCAATCGATTGTTTCAAATAAATCATTAGAACGATATAAGATTAATTGCATAGAATAGACAGAAAGTAGGGCGTGTGGCTAAGTTTGCCTTCTTCAAGACCTTATGGTCGCTACCTGCCTGGTCGCTAAAATAAGAGAGAAAAACAATCGAATCAAGGCACAATGAAAGGGGAGGGTTTGGTTGAATGCTATTGATAGGTCGTTTACTCATTGTCCAGAGAATAAGCTGAAACCCACCTCAGTATCACTGCAAAAAGACCCGCTTGAATCAGTAAAATCCATGATTGAACTGGAGACGATATTTTACCGGTGATGAGTCTAGTAATCTGAAAATTGGAAGAAATTATATAATATAGCTGATTACAACTGCAAAAAGAACCACAGCTACAACTTTTCGATACTGACCAAACAACTTTTGCGCTTCTTCAAGGTAATGAATACACGAATTTATTCGACAACAGCACGCAGAAGCTGCACGATTTCTTGCTTAGCAATGATCAAGAAATATGTACGAAAACATGACTGAAGCAGAAGGTCATAACAGCTTTTCCACTGAATAGATTTTTAGTAAGGTCAAACATTGCGACCCTTTTCCTTGAAAATAAGCAATGATACAAACCAAACGCTGATGGGTTTTGGAAAGCTGTTTTTTCGGAGCCTACTGAAATGACGCCATTTAGACCTAACATTTCCAGACGAAGGCTTCATCTCAAAACTAAGTTCATTTGAGTGGTTCAGACCGAGTTGAGGACTAAATTTCGAGAAACATGGTTGTTTAGGAGAGCGAAATGCGATAGAATTAACATGAAAAAAGGAAGTGAGGACTTTTTCCCTCTGAAAGAAGAGCACACGAAATAGTCAGCGATTTTAACCAAGGAAAAAAAGACTGCGACTTCTGCGATTACTGAGAATTCAGGATGAGTTACTGCTCCAGTGCCTCTACTAAATCCCTGTAGCAAATTACTTTGCAAATTACAGCATAGTAGAACTGAACTGACAAGTTACTCATCACATCAGCTCTTTATCACTGTATTGGCTGGCTGTAGAATAATCGTTGGCAAGATGCCAGCGGAAGCATACTGTAGGCCCATTCCGTGCGGGTGCCGCCTCTCAGCTGACCGCGATCGATAATTTTGAGTGTGCACTGCAGACCAGGAGGCGCAGACAGTGCGAGCGCATATAAGGTCGGGCGGTTGCGCGACGCGGTTCATTTCACGTTTGTGAATCGTCGCGAGTTCTTCGTCAGCTGCATTACGATGTCGTCCAGTATTGTTAAAAGTAATCTGAGTAGTAACGTAAACACTATGTGAGTACAATTATTGATGATCATGCAGAAATGGACAATATCAAATCGTCTGTGTTACTTTCAGCTCCGAGCACAACGACGGCGCGGTCGGATGGTGTTTTTGACGTCCCTCAATGCATAGCAAGTCGTGTAGATGATGTAAGTTTTTGCTTGATCATTTGAACATTGCTACCATCTCTTCGTCGTCGTGGTTTGCTTCCTTGAAGTTCACTTTTGCAAGCAACGACTGCAAGAAAAAATTATGAGTGTACTCCACTTTTTGGTCATACCCAAAGGTTGGAAGGTGCTCAGAAATCGCTGATGCGCTAAGGTTTCCATATAAATAGACTAATGGCTCACATCCATTTTTACATTTCAAGGTGACGCATCGGGTTGGGGTAGTGGCAAAGGAATGGCGTTGGGTAATGGTGGACCCGAAGACGTTAGCACTCATCATACCAATTGATCAGAATCCGAAGTCTATATCTCGAGAGCGTTTCGTTTCTCTGCTCGAATACTGTGAGGAGGAGCTCGGTTAGTTTCACAATAAACATGAGGACTTTCGTATTTATGGATCAGCGTCCGATTCGTTTGTTCAGGTGGAACGCAATTAAATCTCGCCACCGGCTGTCGTTTGAATTACCTTCCCGCGCGCGAATATTCGAATGGACTGTCATTAGAGCACATTATATACCTACGATGCGAGTGCAAAAATGTATATTGTTGTTTATGTGACCTTCTGCGCTACATTCCGAGTAAGGAGGAGTTGGGTCGGCGGTAGTCTACCTCTTCGTTACGAACTTCAATGAAAAGGGCATACAATGGAGCTGAGAAGGGTCTTTTCACTGCATGAAACATCCAATTGTCAGTAGGGGTTATCCTTTGTTTCCCAATCTCTGTCTGCCTTCGAGATGTCCTTCCTAACTCCAAGTTGGAGGTTTTCTCGCAATGAAGTAATTGGTTCAGTTTACACTCTGGGAGATCCTTCCGTTCTTTTACCATCGTAAGTAGGTAGCAATGTTAAAGGTCACATATTGACCGCAAGTGAAACATTTTGATCGTTTTGTATAAAAATATTCATGTGAATTTCAATGGCAAAGGATGAGTTGTATTGGGATCACAGGTTCTTCAAGTGCTCGGCTCTCCACAGAGGTGCAAATAGTACTTAGTGGTTGATTATCCGGAGTATCCGTGGAATTCAGTTCAAGAAGGAACCCTATTTGTTGCAGCCTCCAAGACTAACTCAATAGGGAAAACAGAAATGGATGAAAAAGTGAGGATATTGCAGGAAAAACGAGATTCCAAGTTTTCCTCTGCTCTGAATACGAGGAAGGCAGAAATAACCCAAGTGATGTTATACCTGATTCTGTTCTAACAATGCTTTTGTGAAAAACTCACGTAACATAATCACATGCTTCAGTTCTGGAGAAAGATGCCTACCTTGACACACGGCATTATATGAAATCAAAGTTCAGATCATTATGCCCCGCTACAATCACTTCAATACTCCCGAAGTCGATCAAGTGGTCGTATGGGGCTCGTCGAGGGGACAACGCACTTGTTTCTTGTATCGTTTGGACACTTTGCAAGCCATTCTACCGAGTGTGGTGTACGGGGCGCCGGCTTCAAGACTGTCACGTGGTTTCTAATTCAAACACCCGCGCGCGGGAAAGTAATTCAAACGGCAGCCGGTGGCGAGATTTAATCGCGTTCGTTCAGGTGTCGAGCGTATTCTCGCAGTTTTCAATAGACCAGAGATGTCGGAAGGATTCCCGCGTACACTTCGGTATGTTGGCTTTCGCGTTCTTCCACCTGATGCCGTTCCTACGCCATTTTCGAGTGACAACTTTTTTGTAATGAGCTATCATGTTTAAAATAGACATCACTGACATTTGTCTTGGTTTGTCATAAATTTGGAATTGTCACATTACATGTAGACTAAGCCTGTCATTCTAGCCCAGCACTAATCGCCACCTCTGCAACATGTATTTTGTTTTTAGTTGTGATATTTCTTATGTACAATGTATGTTATGAAATAAACACACTACTGTAGAATAGATTTATTCTATAAAATATTTCATAGCCGAGATCGCGAAGAGTTTCTCGATGAATACATCGTCCTCAACGGCGGCGATATGTGCTGAAAAGTATGCGTTATCTGCGTAGTCATACAATCGATAGGTAGGCAAGTGTTCTCTTATCGGCCTATAATCGGCGTGTTGACGGATACTCATGTGATTCTGATTCGATAGTATTCTACTGTAGAACCATGAAAGGCTTATTTGTAAGCCTTAGAGGGTGGGCATTCAACCAAGACAATACATTAGCGTACAACATCAACGGCGTGATAGAGTAGCATTGAGCTAGGAACTCACTTGCTCTACCAGTAATCCTGCTAGTTTTAGGCGAGGAAACCGTATGCCAAGTCGAGTATCGAATTGCTAAAGTTGAACGTTCACTTGACGAAATATCCTCATGTACATTTGAGAGCATGTCCCTGAAATCAGTTATATTATATTACTTTTCTTAACTGTATTCTTATTACTCCGCACGGTTCTACCGTTCCAGTACAGGTTAAGTCGGCAATCCACCCTATTTGCTAAGCTATCACCATTTTAAACTATTTACGCCTTACTCCCCTAATCAATGCCTAAAACCGGTTTCAGACACAATGCCAGTTTTCTCATGTCAAGCGATAATCGATTTTGATATTTCTTACACAACAGCAGTGGCGTGAGTCAGTTTTTGAAACTACAACTAACCAATGACCAGAAGTGAGAGTTCAGCATGTGACCGAATTAGCAGTTACGATTTCATCTGAAGGAACTTTTTTTTTCTTTTCGATTCACATTAGTGGATTGTGTGGTTATACCATGAAATGCGGCTGCTATTTCGAAATAGTTCGCTAACATCGCGACAAAATAGAGCAGGTTTAGTAAGATGGGACAATGTGTAATTTTACAGGAACTTGCAATGTAATTTTACGGAAACTTTGCAAAAACTGGCTTTTCTCTTGTACCCTGTCTGCACTTCTGTAGATCTGCAATCGTTCCAGTATCCCTCCTATTGGTGAAACTGATATGTTACTACGGTGCTTATTCTCGAAGTTCAATTGAAAGCTACAAGCAGAAGTACGTTGGAGGGGTTTTTGTTTAACCGACTCGCCTCGGCAGTCGCGGACCATTTGTCTCTTTGTCACGGTTCTAGCGTTCTTAATTCAGCGATTATTATACTTGGCATAATTCTAATGTTAGTTTCCTTGTTCCTGCATATCTTAGTTGCTACTGCATTCTGCTACAGTCCTTCGCGCACGGCGTCCCTCTCGCCGCGACGCGATAATTTCGATCCAACTGCACCACACCCGTAGCAGTACTTTGCAAAAGTTCTGCACAACTTCAGATAAACCGTTGAAATTTTTAAATACAACCGATTTTCTTGCAAGCGAGGTGGCTTACTAAATGACGGCATATCATTCAGGAAAGTCCCAAAGCTGCTTCCCACTACTATTCATTAATTATTACCAAACTCACTTTTTTTGAGTGATCTAAAGCTCTTCCACAGCGTAGACACCTATATCTTTACACACCCAGCGTTTAATTCACAATATACTTCATTTTATTGTTATCATAGGCACTACCTCATACCTCATATAAGCGATAATCTCAAGTAATTACGAACTGCGGCAGAGGTGGAATAGTGACAATTGGCGCAAATCACACGCGCGTGGTCCAGGCACGATCGATGCTCGCCCACGCCAACCAAAATTTCAACCCCCGGGTCGATTAATTTGTACCATATTCGTCTAGTATGATAAAAGGACAGACATATACGTCGGCTAGCCACCGTATTCTACTGTGATGGTCACTTATGCATTCGAACCATCACTACGATTGTACGAACCTTAATGGAAGTCGAATGCGGGGCGCATCCTAGAATCAAGCTCGCTTGACGCTAAAGCTTTATCTTTTCGTTATGGACTATAAAGCTCAACACATAAGTTGTTGATTGAGTAGCATTCAATTCGTCTGAAGTATTGATGTATTGGAGTGTGTTTTGCCTGAACTCTGCACGTCAGCTAAAAGAATTGCTTCACATTACACTCTACAACTTTTTTTGAGTTTATTCATTGTTCCATCAAATGAAAAAGGCCAGAAAGTTTCATAAAAATTCATATTCTTCAAAACCGACGTGCCAAAGATACTACTAAGCCCCTAGTTCAACATGGTACCCTGAACGACTCCTGAAATTTTTGGAACAGAGCTCTATTCGGCATATATTGTCACCCTATTTATCGTGCATGGTTCGAGCAAATTGCTTATCACTGCCTTCAAAAAAGTAATTGGATAGATTTCACAAGACTGGCGAGTCATGGACAAAATACTTTGGACCCTCGGACATGAACATTAGGTGGAGTGGACGGGAAATTCCACTGATGAGCATCAATCAGCCTCAATCTGCATCGTTTTCGTGGACCAATAGCGCCCCAGTTCACAGTCCTTTTATGCCTTCTGATCGAGTTCAATACCCAGGACTGAAGTACCGTATCTTCTTTGCAATGTCACCAGGAACCAAGGTACTACTATCATTGTCTTGATATCGGGCACACTTTTTCCTGCTTTCGCAATCAGTAGATAAAATCATATAAACAAGATGATTGAGATCGATCTTAGTGTGCAGCTGTCAAAATCGATTCAACAAAATATTACACAAAAATATTCAAGCATTTACATAAAGCAGCCAAGAGCATTACAATTTGATCTTTCGGCGTGATCGCTCCCAGTCGGTTGAAATATACTTCCGCTGCGGATCGCATTATAGAACCTCGTCCAAGCTTTGGTAACAAACAACTAATCATTCTCAGTTTGGTGCGCTGCATGGTACAAATCCCTTACAAAAAGGAAAAGATCACAATCGGTATTTAACATGAGAGTAAACCCCCGAATAAGAACGCCGACTTTCTGTCTGTATTCCAAATTTGTCACACGATTTAGGTATCTAAGTTATAAGTCCTACTTCCATCTGTCACGCATAACCGCGGTAATCGAACCGAGCAATCTACTGTGTAGGTAGTAATGGCGTAACGGAAAGGGCTGTATGCACATGGGCGTGAAATGAAAGCTCGTTTTGATTTCTATAAGCTTGTGCCGAACGCTTACAAAGCAGTCTTGCTCTTCAGGTTGTCTATCCGCTGTCTTTGCACAACTTCATAAACACCAGGCGAAGTTTTCTGAAAAATCTGCCCCAGCTTTTCGGACTCTCAGGAGATACGCCTCTACCATCTCCTGGTACGGGAAAAATCTTGGAGATGGGCATTCGGAAACACATAAGGCGGTACACATCCCATCTTGAACGACCTCAACAATCCCGCATTCTTCTTTTGTTAGACAAGTCTCGATAGAATAGACCTTTGACTCATCTCTTGTTCACTTTCAAACAAAATAGGAGTCAAAGAACATCTCTCCTTCCACTGGATTCTAGAAACAAATGTATCCTTGGAGCTTCTATCAGGTGCATAAGGAAGTCTACTGAAGAAACAGACTTGAGCTGCCAAGGGTAGGTGAGCCTTGGCGCACTATTATTGGTGAGTTGTTGACTACGCCCAGTTGCGGAACTAACTACTAACCAATTAGGGATGTGACGTGGTCCACGTAACATCACACTGAGCAACCAATTTCCTTATTGAAATTGTTTTCAAGAAGAATCTAACCACCGAAGTCCTATTTGTTGAGTGTTCCCTCCCCACATAACCGGACGCAGGCAAAGAAAGACTTTTTATTAGGGACTAAATGAAAACTAACCTGTAAGTAGTACCCAAGGCAGATGGATCTTTCATGGCTGATTTACATGAGGACAAAAGAGCGGAATGACAAGGCACGAACATATCAGCTGGAATTCGTTCTCCTTTGCTAAGAGCGAACTGCTGTGCGCTCCCAACACACGAAATAAGTTTACCTGGAGTTCCAATGAGCAGAACGTATCGAAAGAGGCCGAATGTCCTTTTCTTCGACAGTCGATAGAGAAAAGAGTCAGAGAATGAAACCTCATCCTTCAGTGCCAACTGCTCCATAGACCGAGACTGTTTCCACCTAAACACATTTAAGCTTCTAATCAATTAACAGGGACCATTTAACAATCCTTATCTCCTCATTATGATAAAAGCCAAGCTACTCTCTTTTGGTCACTAACAACACTCTTAGAATTTGAATAGTTATGTAGTTTGTAATTCTCGAACTAACCGGAAGCTACAGAGTTTTCGGGAAAAGTCAACGAGGTTGAGAAGGCGTGTAAATTTTATTCATGGTCGATTATAGGGCAAGGCAACGACACTCGCAAAGTGGTAACGAAAAAAATGGAGTGGATTGCTTGCAGCGATTGACATAGAGTGTAAACAAAGCTTTTCATGAACCCGTGCATGAGTTTCTGACAAAATAACTCCTGAGAAGGGCTCCCGTTACTTCATGCAACATGAGTGGTAGACAGGTCAAATAAACATTTGCGAATTCAAATATTGCAGTTGAGATCCATGAGGGCACAGTTTTGGCGCACATCAAGAATTTCATTCACACGTAGGGGTTACGCTAGAAGGGCGCACGACGAGAATATCCCCAAAAATGCACCGAATATTGCCGCTTCTTTGGCCAGATTTCTTACTTTTGATTTATCACGACCCACCATTGCATAAGTTGTATTCCCAGGTTGATTCCTCTACCAACATAAGCCAGACCGAGGTGTGGAGTATTGATTGTCAGAAGACAGTGCAATCGGGGAACGAGCCAGTCTGATGCATCTTTTCGAGTCACCGCTGTTCTCACGATAACTCCTCCAAGAGAATGGGCAACAAAGCTGAAAAAAAGGTTTATAGCACTAAGGTAAATGCATACATTCGAATATACATCTCTACTTCTATAAAAAAAGAAATTCAATCAGAAAACTTAGCAAATCAGAAACCTGAATCTACCTGATACGTGCAGGCAGTTCGCTATACCGTGAAGCATATGAATGCACTTCTGAGAGCAAATTATCCGCCATGTCGTCGAAATTTGACCACGTTTTGGAATGATTAGAAGCACTGAGTAAGTAGCAAAATCCAGGAACATTATCAGCCACAACACGGAATATATTTCTATATGACGAGAGATCATCGCATGTTCCTGTAATGTGAACATTAAAGACGTTCACAATCAACACGTCACCTACCTAACACATCATTTTCGATGTGTGAGATAAGTACTTCATAGTACTCTCGAACTTCTCACGGGGGGCGCGCGATTCACGCGCCAATATAATGAGGTCATGGGGACGCAGCATCGTTTCAGTACTTTCCTGTTGAGATGGACCAAATAAATTTGCAGTAGTTCACGGCTTCACCATGAATAGAGCAAATCTCTTTACTATGGCAAAAAAGCCCCTTCGAGACTGAGAGTTCACCTCATAGGTCAACAATTTACTAGTCAAACGTTCAAAATAAGAATAACTTTAATTTTTTCGATCCTAGTAAACGCAATCCATCTGTAAACGTGCATAGTTGGTCATTTCTTCACTTATTCTACTTAGAAGTTCTTATAACTTCCGTTATGATGGTAGGAATGATGTTTTAGCGCGTTTTGTCCGATGACCTCATTATATTGGCGCGTGAATCGCACCACACCCATCCCCTCTTAGTCACTCTTCGTCTAACAGTCTGAGACGATTCTTTATCCAAAACCGAGACGACCCTTGAACTAAAACTCCAAGCTTCGAGACGATGGGGGCCAATCGTGCTCATAATGAATAGGTCCGCCTTCTAGCTCTAAGAGCGTCACGGGCGAGACGCAGATTGTCTGTTCTCTGGAGGATTATGTTCGCACTTAGAATCTTACCGTGAACTCTCCCCCATCATCACCGGAGCTGTTCAGAAACACTGAATCACCTCCATACTTATCATTGTTCCTTTCAAATCAGTAGAAGCAGATGATGCTAGTAGGGCCCGCCTCACCACTTTTAGCCGGACCTTGACTCTTCTAACTGAACTGATCCCGATTTCTATTACTGCGGTCCTTATCAATGGCACAAGTTAACTGAGGTACTGTGAAATTCTCTCGAAATCCAGATCAAGGTAAAGGGCTTTTAAAGTCGTAAAACTATATGAAAGATTCCCTAGAAACCCGTTTCCTAGCAATTCCGCACCAGAACGGACTCCTTCGCCTATAGGCAATATGACTCCCTTCGAGCCTGTCCAATTGGTTATATGTAACGCCACCGTACTTTGGTTGCAAAAACGATAACAAGAATATCACGGCTCAAGATAGGTAAACTAACCTTCCAGTCCATGAACAAACACGACTAGATGAGTGGGCTGCTTTTTGCTCACAATAGGAGTATATTGCCAGGGAGAAGCCTGCTCGCTGAACAAAGTACGTTACACGACGACATAAAAAAAATCAGTATTACAATGAAGAAACCTGTATAAATATCCATCAAAAAGCCTCTGCTCCAATAATGTAGCCTTCAATCGTTCACGCTCCATTACAAAATCTACAGTGGAACTTAAGCCATTTCCAGGGATGGATGTTGACTCCGGGTAGGTGAGATCAGACTGCAGACTTGAATCGGGGTCCGCTATAAGCTAAAGATCAAATCAGCGAAATAAGCAATCGAAAAAATCGCCAATCTCACAAAGGTGTAACGAATGCGGTTTCCCATTCGAGTTCTTCCGCCGCATCCAAGGAAGATGAGAAACGGTCTCTCGTATCGGTGAGCGACATGCAGTTTGGGAGTTATCACCCGCGGCTGCAGCACTTGATGATGGCACCTGGAATACAGCGAATGGGAAGCTCGTTTTCAATGAAAAGGTTTCAGAACTGGAATACCTTTTCGGGTAGTATTTCACTTCCACCAGAAGTGCTGGGACGATCCGCCGGAAGGCGTTCCTCGACAATAAGACACCTGGATCATCTCTAGCAATTCAAAAAAAAAAAAGACAAAGCTAAAGCCTTACCAATTATCCGGGCTAGTATCCAGTCCACGACAGAAGATTGGATATCGAGGTAGCTTTTCAAGATACTTGCTCTTCGATACCAGAGCAAATATCTAGAATAATTTCATGAAGAAAAACAGGAAAATTGGAAAATATTAATATTCTCTTGCCTTATCTAAGCAGTTACATTTGAAATGATCAGACGGTACATTATCCGTGAAGAAAAACAATTCGGACAACATTTTCTGTCGGAACTTGTTGTATCCTTGCAACAACGAAGAAGAGATCGCTGAAAGTGGAGGGTGAAACATTGAAGCAATGTCCAACGCTGTCTCGAGTAAATTCAATGGATGCTAAAAGGAGAGGTTCCGCTCAAACGGAAACTTGGGATGAAGGGTGTCCGGAAAGGGATGATGGGGATTTGAGGATTGCCTGGAACGAGAGAAAGTATTCATCTGTTAAAGCGGTATGCCCGACTGCCAAGGCGAATAGTTTCCCTGAGGTTAAATGCTAAACTAAAATTAAAGTGATGCTAATCACTGGCGCTCGATGAACTGTAGAAATAAACAATCTGCAGATTTCTCAGCCACTCAATGCTTTCTGCGGAAAACTACCAAAATTCACGGATTCTTGAAGCAGAAAGGCAAAGCGCGGTACCAGAGATCACCTCAAGGTAACGATGAAACAGAATCAAGGGAAGTTGTACTGTGGAAAGTTTGAAACGTACCAGGAGATCCTATACATAACCGAGCAAGTTGACTATACAAAAGAGAAAGACGTGCACTGAGATTAACAGCCATATTTTCCACTTCATTCCAAGGGTTGACAGCAGCGTCGAGGCGGTTTTTCAGAGATTCCATTTCAGTAGCAACATCACAAGTATCTGAAGGTATATATCGCTGGAAAATACAAAAAAAAAAACAAGAGCTTTATGCTTAACGGATTCGAAAGAAGGAAAATCATGCCGTAAAGGTGGAGGTAGCATACCAGTCTGAACTGATGCCATCATCGCTTTCTGATTTCTTACAACGAATTTTTCAATGGAGCTCATTGCATGCAACAACGTACTTCCAGTTGATAAATGTAAATTTCTTGACTTTGTGTCAATTGTCTAAAATTAACGGTCATGGTACAACTGATTAATTGAATAGAACACGACGAATGAAAGAGCACAAACCGGATCAGGCGGTTGTTTCTTTCTGCGTGGCAATACCGAAACCAGCGATGCATAGGCTGTTAGTGTGAGTGCAGCGTAGGCCGAGTGCTCAAAAAACAGAGTACGTGAACCAGCAGTGAGACGCTCAGGACAAAGAGAAATCTCTATCGTCCGCTTGCTTTCGAGCTCGAACAGAGAGAGGTTGGGCGGTCGATGACGATCCATTGACCTGAAGATGAGCCTCTAATAATGTTAAAACTGATTCATCATCGTGAAAACAATTTATTCACGAAAAAGTGGTAGAGAATAACAAATATTTCGAGAAACTTTTGAACCAACCATAATTCAACATCGATGGTCAGATTATATGTCAAGCCTAGATCAGCATGAGGATCGAGACGTAAGGAAACGACAAACGAATCGCCTGCAATTCATTTTTTCATGTTCCAGCAGGAGCAAAAGTAGAAAACATTTCGCTATTGTGAACGAACTGAGATGGCAAACAAGATGTTGATACATATAAACAATTAGGTCCAGAAGTATGGACCCAAAAAAAGTGGAATAACTTTTTTGATTGATTATTTCTCAGCATAGGTGTTAATCAACAAAAACCTGGAACTCACCAATTAACAATGTTTCATCAATATACGTGAGCTCCACTGATCGTGATATCCCAACACCATCAAGAACAGAGGGTGTTAAGACACCTGAACCAAAATTACCATTGCTGCATTCCACATATTGAATATCTACAGAAGAGAATAATTGTGTAGGTTTCGGGACGAGACGAACCTAAAAAAGCTGTAAAAAGACCGCTAACAATTTTAAGGATGGGCTATGCAGATACTCTGGAGGATACCATGAAGAACAGAGATTGAGTTTTCACCTTTAATAGCTTGTGCAGAACAAAAAATTAGTGAATGGACAAATTGGATTTGATCAAAGTATGGCTGACAGTTGGTCTCGGTTTCACATAGAAATAGACCTACCATGTCTCGATTTATACTCAAATCAGGATTTGAAACCTTACGATTTGTATTCAAATGCAGCTATTTGCTTCCCCTTCCCTTCAGTTCACCAAATGTGTCCCTTTACGCCACGTACTCTGGCTATGTGGGGCATAAAGCCAAGTCTCAACTTGACCGAACTACCTTCACCCGAGACACGGATTTCACTCACATACAACGTGCTGGATTCAGTGCTCCAGCAAACCCTTCCCTTCAAAAGAACCTTCATTTTCAGGTGCCATAAAAGAGTTTAATTATGCACCAGTTTGATGTTCCCATCGAAACAGGAAACTTCCTCCTCAATGACAAACTCTGTTGAGAATGATCATAGAAAATTAGGATAAACTTTAGTCCCAATAAAATGAATTCCAGTGAAAACTTGATTGGCGGCCCACCCCTCTTTTCTAACATTGAGACGTAATTGGGGGCCCACCCCTCTTTTCTAACATTGAAAGCTAAAGCGCAGATAGATAGGGGTATCCGACTTTACTTATACTCACGAACGGTTCATAGCTAAAGGAATGCAATTTTTGACTAAGCCTTCGAAGGAGAGGAGCGCCGGAAGAAGTGAAGTGGTGTGAGATATACCACGTGCAAAAAGCTGGAAGTACGGTAAGATTTGAACACTCAGCTGACCCACCACGTACTCTTCCCTCATTGGGATAAAAGTTGAACATTCAATCAACCCACCCCTACTCCTTTCTTTCTGAGGGACTATATTCTCTGGCTGATAACGTTCCTAAGAACCACCGTGGGCTTGCAAAATTGGCTAAACCCCTGGATTTTGGTGGTAATGGTTTTTTCAATGATAGTTTATCATAAATCACTTAACGGGCATCACAATGTGCCTATTTTATGCCTGAACTTCCTCTCAATAAGGTCTTTTTTATTCATCATAGTGGCAAGGGTGGTCACTTGGACCGATGTTTGTTATTAATCTGAAGTCCACAAGCAAAACTAAATAGAATAGCCAAAAAAGGCTATGTTAAGTGATGTACAAACCACAGACCTGATAGTATCCTCTTGTTGCGAGGTCGACATTCCGTAAACTTTCCAAAACGATATGTGCATTGAATGCAGGATGAAGTTCGATACGCATCTAGCCACTGACGGCTGCCGCAAGGGGGTGCGGCACGTCCACAGACGGTCGGTCAGGTTATCACACACTATACCAGTGACCGAAGGGAAGGAGAAAGAATAGATAAGAGAAGTGGAGCAAATGGAACGCCTCTGATCATCACCAACAAGAATTCATATGTCGCCCAGGAACGGCGCCTTCCCAAGTACGTCACGCGTCCGTAACGCCCACATTCCACATTCCACGCCTTGCTCGAAAATGGAACCAAAGTTGGCCTTGACACGTCGCACTTTATACTCAAATATTCCAATAATGCAGAAATGTAAAATAGGTTACAGAAGGGTGGAAAGTTGGAACGTGCTCACTCCTAACAAGGATACCACAGTATGCCCATTTTAATTCTCATTTCATTTTCTTCATTTTCATTTTCAGTAGTTGCTCAGATTAAAATAAGAAGACCAAATACGGACGGAAACAACCATTTGGTACGAGAATCTAGTTATCACCGTAATCGAACTCTGACTCCTGAACCCGGACAAGTGGTAATGATGCAGTATAGCTCCTGAGCGGTGTGGTGCAGCAGGAACGAAATCGTCGCACCGCGGCGAGAGAAATGCCGCGCGCGAAGGAAAGCAGCAGAATGTAGCAGCAAGTTAGAAATTCACGAACAAAAGTACTAACAGTAGCATCATGCCATAAGTAATAATCGCATAGCGATTGAGCTGTATGTAGAACGCTAGAAGTGTTATAACGAGGCAAATAGGTCCGCGACAGCCGCGTGCGACGGATCCATCACACAAAAACGTTCCTACAGCTCGTCTCCCGCTCAGGAGCTGAGTAGCCCAGCCACCTCTCCGTCTCCTTGCCCAGGGTCCCTTCTCGAGGCCTCGTTTACGTGACTTGTGGGTTGAAGATCCACCGATTGAAGTAGGCTTATGCAGTGGGAGGAGACGTAATTTCTGTGAAATTTTGCGTTTACAGAGCTTATTTCACCGCATACTCCTACACTGTGGAAACCCGGTTCTGAATTTTTGTTCCTTTCAAAATAAGTTGTGATCTGGGGTGCGTATGCTTGATGAGAGCACCCCACTACACTATCTTTCCATCAGTTCGTGCGGCAGCTTCATCACTTACCGTTCGAAGGTGAGACCTGTACTAACAATAAGAGGCAGACCTCGTAAAGTCATGCATTAGGCTCACTTCCTAGCCAAAGGGTGTTTTCAGACGAATAATGGAAGCGATAGATCAGAATAGAGCAGTGGGGAAGAGAACGTCGTCCTACTCAAAGAAATATAAGGCTTCAAAAAAAAGAAGTAAAGTTAGGGGTTGGACGAGGATGTTACGAAAAAAGCTGCACGTAAGGGGTATTTGAACAGACTGTTCGAACGCGCGCGGTATTGCACTCACCGGCTGCTTTCATACTTCGACGTGCGTGTTGGCACGCAGGTAGAATCGCGGGTACAATTTTGCTTACGGTCTGCGAGCGACTATGCGACGGCTGCGCTAGAGAGGTGTTGACAACATGGGACGCCGATGGATCACGTGCCAGTTCTGTCACGCACTTGAAGAGCGTCGCGGTCGCATAGCCGCTCGCACGCCGCACGCCAAGTTATACCTGCGATTCCACCTGCGTGCCGGCACGCACGTCAAGTATGAAAGCAGTCCTTGGCTGCAAACGCTGCCTGCGTGGCAAGGTGTGGCTGCGAATGTACAACCTCTACAGCTTGACAACACTTAGCAGCTCGCCCGCCTTGGTGTGTACCGCTAAGTCGGTTTTGGAGATCCTTATTACGCCCTATCCTGGTTGCATTGTTTTTCGACCCGACAGCATCCTTTAAGCTATCCCTTCCAGGCCAACCGGCCTTCCAGACCGCGAGACTAGATCAGATGCAAAGTTGACGATAATTTTGGAGTGTCTAGATTTAGCCAAACAGTGGAAGTGATACTCAAGGATAGGTCACGAGAATTGCCGCGTTTAGAGAAATATAAGGCTTAAGAAAAGTCGCCAACACAGGGACTGGATACGAGAATGTAACGAAAATGGCTGCCTGGAATGGGTATCTGAACGAGCTGTCCAGATGTGTGTGCCGCCGCGCACAGCTGGCTACTGTAAGCTGTTTGCATGCATCGTGTGCGTCCCAATGCGAATGGCACAACCGCTACAAGCTCTACAACGCCGTGACAACTCGTCCACCTTTGGATCTTTACTTTAGTTGAGCCGGTTTTGAAGCCCTTCTTACTACAGGCTATCCGAACCTTTGATCTGAGAAACTCTTATCATCGTGAGATATGCCTTTAATTGGCAACAGACTTCCGTGGGAAAACAGGAACGCTGAAACTGCACAGTGAAAAAACAAAACTGAAAAACACCGCTCAAGTTATACCATGACTAGTTTTCTGTTGTTTGCTCCTCTCTAGCAAACTGCAACTAATCCAAACACACTAACAATAAGCAGTCTCCGGAGGCCGTCAAGATCCCCTTTGAATACGAATCTTAAAAATGCTCAGCCGTTTCATCGATACTTTCCCAAGTGTACGTGGCTATACGAAGGGGTCTCATATACACCGTTGTAAAGCAAAATTCTATTCGCGAAAGTACATCTGGAAAGGTAGCCGGAAATGTGTTTATTTAGGGTAGTTATGAGGGAAAACTTTTGGGTCGCTATACTGGTGGTTGACCCTGAAGGATGGCTCTGTTTTGGAAGACAAAGCCACCCGAATATCGCTCATATGATTCCTACGCCTGAGTATAAACTATAGGGTCGCTCATTCGGTTTGGGGATGGACAGACCAACCGACTGAAAGGTGCACCTGTAAACTCACTGTATCTCTGCCAACAACTGACGTGGTACAGACTTCATTTGAAGTTTCATCTCATAGAAATTCACCACAACCTTGTTCGAAAAATGTTCCAGGCTTCGAAAAAAAAGCTATAGAAGGAAGAAAGTCCGATTGAACGTGCTTTGAGGGGGAGAAACCTATTGTAAGATCAAATATTCATCAAGCTGCTCTAACAAATCAAAGACCTTCCAGATTCCGTAAAAGATAGATAGAGACTAAGAGACTGAGGAAGCTCGAATGGCGATGACAGGCGGAACGTGAACCGAGGTGGGTTAGCATGGGTGGCGGTACATCTTCCCGAATTCCCACGGCAAGCGGCAGTGGTTTTGCCGCGGCTGCCGTATCCTTTCACCGGAAATTCAAACCTTCCCTTTTTTCACAGCGCGCAAGCACGCGCAATGGGATGCGGCGTACGCGACGCGATTTTCGGGTGGAAACTACCACACCTGGTTAACAGATTCATCGAAAGCCATAGGTCAACTCAGTGACTCCGATCGATTGGGAGAACTAATTTTTGTTGGTACAAAAAAGGTCCCAGGTTAAAACCCCAAGCCAGCCTCATCAACTATCGATCAAAATCATCGATTCGTCGACATGTAAACGCTAGCGTGGGTGGTTTCACTGGTAAGGTAGGAAGTTCCTAAGAATTTCCATTTCGCATCAAGAGTAAATGCTCTGCTGCGAAACTTCGTCATTTCCAGAATTTCATATTCTTAATATTGCTCTGGGTGCAGAAAAGCTTCTTGGTGTCTTTCTTAAGACCCACAGCTACAGATAAGTATGAACTTATTACCAGCTTGAACAAAGTAATGCCCCGCACGTTTCCTCCCAGTCCCCAGTGGTAGCAGCTATTCGCTTTACCAGTATGACTCATTTCAACAACAGCTGGAGGCCCACATCGAGAGCGCCACATCGCCGCTTACTCTGTCGTCTGCACTTCAACCAGCAGGCAGAGAGCCAGACAATATTTACCAGTTGCACTCCCGTTGCTGCGGCTCATTTTCGGAACGCGTTTATTTAGTGGAAGGTTCTGCAGTTTGAACAATTTTCCCGCGCGTGGACATATGAATGCAATTCATTGGAGCGCGCCCAGTATTGCGGTGCTCATCAGTTGAAATCCTCCTGCTGCTTCTGGTCGTGAGCATTTTCACTAGTTGCTCTTCTGTTCTTACTACAATCGAGGATTGTATGCCATATCCTATTCTCGCCACTTGCTGCCAACTTTTTGAATTTCCTGCTTTTTGGATTTGCAGATCTGTACCACTACAAAAGATACTGCTGTAGGTAAGCGAAGTCTTATTGAAGTTCTCCTCTTGAGCTTCACACCAGTTGTCATGAGCATATAGTGTCATGACCCTGGTGTGGTTTTGGAGAGGAAAACGAAAATCACCACTAAATACTTCGCAATTTGGAAATATTCTTTATGTGATTTCATTATATTCTCACAAATAATGATTTTGAAACAGAACCCTTCCTGGAATTATTGATACCTGATAATAATCTACTACCAATATCCCTCTAAACATGAAATAGTTGCCTCGAGTCAGTTTGTTTGTGAACCTGACAGTTTGCAGATTTGCTTGCCTGTCTTTCTATCCGTAAAATTCCAATGATTATTATTAAGATAATAAATACGTGGAATCTCTCTCTCTTCAAAGTGGGTTGGCAACAATTAGGAGGAAGCTGAAATGATAGCTGGTAGTGTCAGTGATTGCACTAATTATATTTCAAGGGAACCAACTTTGCCTTGTTAGTACCCACCAATTGGTAGCCATTAATATCAATTCGTGAAGTGATTGATCAGATTCTTAACTTAGCTTTATTCTACAGTAGAAAAACCAAAATGACAAGGTATACGCGCGAATGTTGGTACTTCAGCGCTATGTTTTCAATAGTTTCCGAATGCACTCCATCCGTACTCCCGTGATTTGAGTGCGTAGCACTTGTAACCAAAGGCATTGAAGGTTAGTTCAATGCTCGCGGGGCGTTATGGCGTTATTCATGTCGGAGGCCCTGTGAGCTTTGGATTAATAGGAACTTCTCATCAGATTCACTGAAGACAGGTCTCAAAAACCATACGCATTCTCCAACGATCTCAGCGTAGGTTTGACGGCGTACTTTCCGATCTCACCAGAACCGTGGCATTTTTTCAGATGCAATGCACACGAATTTTTATGAACGGGTAGACAATAGGTTCACCCTTACAATCGAGCTCACTTGGACTTAACTGCATTTGCATCTAGAAATAAAGTGACGTACCAGAGGTAAATGCGCAGCGAACATAACCATGCGTGCGACTGAATAAATTTCTGAATTCAATTTCCTGAAGAATAGATACGCAATCCCTCTCTTGAATTCACGCGAGGGTCGTGACGCCGCATGCTCACGACAACAGGTGTAAATCTTGAGAGGATGATCTGTACAGTGATTGCTTACCTACAACATTTACCTCGCAGAACAGCAACAGATTTATCTGCGCGAACAGGATGGGAGAAGCATAATACGTAGAAGAAGTGGTGAGCAGAGGAATAATTGGGTGAAAGGAATAGGCTAGTAGTAGAATCAGCAACGTGAAAGCCTACTATAAGGATAAAGCAATGGGCTACCACAAGGTTAAAGCGCTCCAATGGCAAATTCATTCAAATATGCGCGCGCGGGAAAATTTTTTGAACTGCAGAACCTTCCACCAAATAAACGCGTTCTCATTTTCGTCGCATCCTGCGCATTTATACTTCTTTGACCAACAAATTCAATCAAATTAAGAAAAGCCACAATTCCACCCCAGTTCCGCGACAGAATAACGAAGCGACCCATTTTCTTCCAAAGTGCAAAAAACTCGTCCAAGTAGACCGTGCACCTTCTGCGAACAGGCTCCGCCTACAATCCCGTGAGTTCCGGAACATGAGTGTGGCGAGCTACTGCCGCAGTACTGTTCTACTCCATGCTTTTACTTTGACGTTTTATTGCTGGGATTGCCCGATTCTACCTGACTTTTCCAAAAACTCTTTTTTGTCAATCCACGGCTTCGGTCAAAGCTTCTTTTTAGACACCTTTCTCAGGATTTCACATTGGAATTCACCGAATGACGGAATCGTTGAAAGGAGCGCCGAAAAAAAGCGAAAAGCCCGTGAAGCATTTAATTCTAGACACTGGAGCGGTGATTGCGAATGTTAATCTTCATGTAAGTCGTCGGTAATAACAAAATGGAACAAAATTCTCCAGAACTTTTATTTCTACTCTTCTTTTTTCTTCAATTTACTCGTAACCTCAGTGTTGTTACTAAACGTTACTTGGAAATCCCATATTTCCTGGCCAATTCTGGTTATTTCATCATCTGATTTGGTGATGCACTTGTGCTTGGTTGTACTTTGCCAACTCGTGACTCATTGTGAGCAATAAGGTTTTTTAAGTTTCGAAGAAGCAGCGAAAATTCTAGAACAGTTTTTCAATTTTGCTTCAAGCTGGGAAAAAACTTTTGGTTTCCTTTTATTCAGTGTTTCATTTTTCTTATAGTTCTCATCTAACGTGTTTCACGTTTATACTTTCAGGAACTCGCAGAGAATTACTATGCGCCTCCGGAGGTTGTCGATGAATTACGGTCTCGCCGTTCCAAAATAACATTCGATATGCTCCCTTTTGAAGTCATCATTCGGGAACCATCTGCCATTGCATTGAGGAAAGGTAAGTCGCCATAAACAAAATCGTTTCCATTGTTATGCAGGGCCAACTATAATGTGCACACAGTAGTTAATCTGATGTCTTTGTCCAAATATACGGTGCAGGCATTCCGATTCCCGTTGTTCTACTTTTCAATTCCGTAGTTTTACTATCCAGCTAACTGAATTAAACGAGAATTCACCTGCTCTTAAATCAACTGAATAGATGGAATAAGGTTCAAAGATTAGTGTGTAAACAGGTTTGATGCGATTTTGAGTGAAATAAATAGCTGTGATGGTAGCTTGCAAACATTCCTTTCATGAAAATTCCCTCAAAACTAGTTTGTGCACTAAACTATCTCTGTAGGTATCAATCGATTCTAACTTGACTCATATTGTGGACTCGTTGCACGCTGTCAACCGTATACTCGTGTATGAAAAAGCCAGGAAGAGGGCAAAATTTCTAAGTACCATCTTTTAAAAAGGAAAGGGAGAATATGAAGGAATCTTATTCTTATCAAACTATTTTCAGTCGTTGATGCATCCAAAAAAACTGGCGATTTTGTATCGCTTTCTCTCGCTGACATTAAAGTTATTGCCCTAACCTACGACATTCACAGTGAACACTGCCGCAAAATCGGGGCGGTTGGTACTCATTTCATTTCGTCTTTATGAAATGAACAAGAAAGTATTTTACAGGTTCCTGACGAAGAAGCTTCCATGTCAGAAGTTATGAATGAGATTAATGCTAGTACAGCAGGAAAGGCGTCATCTGCCGGTGATTCAGACAAGGAAGTGAAAGTCGAACCATCATTGAATACCTTACCGGAAGGTTTTTGCGATAGTGTGTGCAGTGACGATGAAGAAGGTTGGATAACAGAGGATAACCTCAGCAAGGCACTCAGGAAAATGGGTGCTCTAGAGGTAATCTTTGGCTACAGTTTCAATTGAGTAAGTTTATAAAATTCTGTCGACACTTCGACGTCCCATATTTAGAAAAAGCATTTCCCAGGTTGAGGAAGGTCTAACTGTGGGATGCTTGACGACGGATTTTGCTTTACAAAACGTTCTACTAAGCATGCACCTTGGTCTGGTCTCTTTAAATGGGTATCGGATAAAAAAACTGAAGTCATTCATTCTGCGTTGCCGGGCCTGCTTCAAAACTACACCGATAATGACGAAAGAGTTCTGCCCTGCCTGTGGAAACAAAATGTTGCATAAGGTAAGGTTCACTACGGTTTCTATGTTCGTTCTTACCTTTCGTTCTTTTGAAGGTTGCTGTTTCTGTTGATGAAAATGGAGAGCAAGTGCTACATATAAATTGGGAAAGGCTTGCAAATAAACGAGGTCTGAAGCATTCCCTGCCAGCACCGAAAGGAGGGAAACATGTGGTGCGTGATCAGTTTTCCGACTGAACTGAATTCGATTTTACTGTTCTGCTGGAATTTCGGAATCTGAGGCCTATAACCACATATTATCTCAGGTAATGGAAAAATTATTCGAAGATCAGCCAATGCCGCAAAATCGCATGGCAAAGGTGCGTGCTGATCCGCTCGAGGATGGTCCTTTTTCAATACATGACGTCACTTCTAGGTATGCTCCTTATTGATCAACTTGGTTTTCTTTTTTACATACGTTTGTTACTCTAGGTCAGCGATGCTTGGCGTACGGACTATGAACAATAAGCACAGACAGAGGCGCAACCCCAATGAAGCGCGAGCTGGTGGTCGGAGGAAATGACTTGAGGACTAGGAATAAATCTCAGTTGTTTCAAATTATTGTTATTGTCTTGTTTTCCCGTTGTTACCGTTTTGTTTTTGAATTGAAATTGTTACAGCTGTTTATTATTTTTTTATGGGTTTACTGATTTGTATAAAATCTATTCTTTTTTTGCTAGTATTTAGCCTTGGTTGACACCAAATCTTATCGTAATATGTCTTAAAACTCCATTTATATTTCACGCAAACCTTACTTTACTTTCAGCGACTTAGGTCCATACTGGTGACTTTATAATGTCTTCAGTGTATTATTGCCATCAATGCCGCAACCAAGTTCCTCTGAGAAACACCGTGAGTTTAAATACATTTAATATTTTTGATTTCCCGAAAATTTTGCACTGATGATTATATGTGACTGGGATTTTAAGGACATGATCTGCGGTGTGTGTGGAGGAGAATTTCTTGAGCAGATAACTCCACCTCCGCGTGTTATTACTCATGCTCCATTTTCACAATATCGTCAACCTCCCGGAAGAGGGGTGCATTTTCATCATCATCATCATCCTCCAACACAACCGCCACAAGGATCTAGTCAGAACGGAGCAGAGGTTCATAATTGTGTTATAGTAGGGCCTCGAGGGAATTCGCATTCCTTGTTCGAGAAGTTCTATGCTTCTTAGTTTTGACAGAGTATTTTTTCAGAACTTCTTCCAGTCTCTTATGGGAATGTTCAATTCACTGCCCAATCAACCACCGTCCTCACAAAGTAGAGGTGGTAGCGGGAGCAATACTCCATCGAATGGCCGTGCTCAGGGGCCACAAGCAATTGTATGTTTTTCCTGTTCAAAATGTGATTTGTATCGTATATGTTCTTTCTTAGACTTTCTCCCTTGACCAGGCCATGCAAATGCACCCAATTCTGGGACAGGTATTGTCCAGTTTGGGAGACCCGCATATGCAAGTACGCATTCACATTGGTGAAGACAGAGAGTACGTTGCTTTTTAAAAAGTTTTCGTAGATATCTTGAAAAAAATTTCTTTTCTAGCGGAACGATGCATGGTCCATTCGGCGACTATGTTTGGGGTGAAAATGGCATGGATCGCATTGTGACGCAACTACTGAATCAGATGGATGGCACGGTTAGACCGGTTGGACTGACAGAACAGCAAATCAACAGATTACCTATAATCAAGGTAGCCAACCTTGTCAGCTTCAGAGTTATTTAGCGGAAAGATCCGTATGAATACCTATTGTAGGTTTCGGAACAGCATGTGAAAAAGGACACTCAGTGCACTACTTGTTTCGAAGACTTCAAACTTGGTGGGTGTCCTTTTGGTTTTGAATCAGATAAACTGGGAAGGTGGCTGGAGGGCTGAGTTTGAAAGTAGGAAATACTTATGAAGAGTAACCTCCATAATTATAAACCATAAAAGTTGTCAAATCGAAAGTTTCAGCAGCGAGGTGAAGCTGTGTCGAAAGCATAAAAATGCGAATTATGAACAGTAATGGTAGTGTGTGGAAAAATAAATGAAACGTCAGTGCGCTCTATAATCCAAAATTGATAGTAATTCAGGAGAACTAGTTGTGGAACTGCTATGTCATCACATATTCCATACACAGTGTGTTGTTCCGTGGCTTCAGCAACGTCCGTCCTGTCCGATTTGTAGACAAGAAGTGGTCGCTTCGTCTTTCCCTGAACCTGCTCCTGGAGCCCCAACAGTATCGGTTTGTATTCGCTACGTTTCAAAGTCGGTGGGTAAGATAAACGCTCTCCAAATTTGCGGCAAAGCTATGAGGTGCATACCAACAGTAATCAAGAAATCATAGTGTTGATCAATAACAAACAGTGAAGTTTCTTTCTAAAGGCTCCTAGCTTTGCTAGTAGTTTGGGATGCGTGCGCCTGGCATACTCACTAATTTACCGATTTCAACCGCGAACTAGCTGCTTTTGGGCTTTCCGTTAAAAATAATTTTCCTTTTCAGAGTTTGGAAGCGAAACATGACCTAATCGAACCTGAATTGGACTAAAAATCTGTATTATATTTTGCTGTGTTGCTAACATGTCCTTAATTCCTTGTTTCGTTTTGCGCTCGTTCAAATTCTGGTCGCTTGTTGCATCTTATAAGGCAAATCATATGGTTGGATGCTACAAAAATTGACATTTGATTATCTTCTTTCGTATACTGAATTTGGGTTCACCGCGATATGTGATGTACATATAATATTTCTATAGTATAGTAGAACTCGTGCCTATCTTTAATCATCACCCCATCGTTCAATCAAACTTGTTTTTTGCTTTGTCAAAAACCGCTAGGGTATCGATAAATAAACGTTAAATCCAATACTGTCAGTCGATTGTTTAAAAATTCAAATGTTTACGAGCCCAAACAAATGTATTATAATATGCACCAACAAAAACAAATAATTCCAAATGACTACTGCTCACGATGAATAATAACAAATAATCCAAGAAGTCCCAACACAGCATATTTTAACTTTGGATAGTCGTTCATTAAAATGGTTACCATGCCAACGTATGGGAGCATGCCCTTCGTTCGGCCAACTACATCGTCACGATGCAGCCACATCTGTCCGGGTGCATAAAGTCCGCGATCATCAACCTGAACAAATATGATTTTGTTTATCAAAAAGTCAATTGGTTATCATCTTTAACGTCAATTAATTCCTTATTGAACGGAGGGCAACCAATCAATACTACTATAGTCGGGAAAATGGAGATGAGGTAGGGAAAAAAGCCGGAATCGTGGCACTGGGATAAAATGGTGAAATCGATTTTCGTCCAAACAAACGAAGCCTCTCGCCCTCCCGAGTTGAACGCATAATGCACTTATTAAGGGTAAAATCAAGCTTTTCATAGAGGCCAGTGCATGGGCCGAATTAGCCATTAAATGACTCAACTATTCTGAATCGATGTGGATTGCGCAGCCTGTCCGAAAACGAATTATTCCAGTTGTCGTCAACTACCTTAGCTCTAACGACAGCTACGTTACGGAAAGTGTTGAAATCTATACAAAATGTATATATGACGCGTATTATAATTGATCCTTGAGCTCACTATGCTTCCAGTTCCTCAAAAGCAGGATTGAAGCAGTGGAAACAGGCGTCTATTTTGTGATAAACGCGTCACATGATTCTAATCAAGAAGAAAGTCACGTCGCCTCCTCCACGTCGAGCTGCACAAAGAATGTTCACAGGTCAAGGGGCGCTTAACATTTCGTCCACAGACTTCATGACGAACCTGGTATTTTTCATTAGAGACTGACCTAAAATAGCGTTCATGTTGGCCAACCGCACCTCCGAGCTGTGTGCAGTTAGGGTTCTGATGGCAAAAGACAATCTATAATCCAATATCTTGAACTCATTAATCTCGGACCCATCTCATGAAGTTTAAAGCAAAGGTTTTTTAGCTCTAACTTCGAGAAACATTATAACAAAGTCGTCACAAACAAGGACAGGGAATCCTAAACTTGAGGGACGAATGAGGAGATTCTGCCATGCTTTTTCTGTGACTGCTTCCTCGGTGCTTATGGCAGCAGCATTAATTGCCTGCTCTTATACCTTGCCGACAATAAGTTTTCCTGTAGGCGTGTTCATTTGAAGAGAACAAGATGGTACAATGACTGGTCTGGATAGAATTTGTTCTCTTGTCAAGTGGCAAGTCTTCGATCTCTCGAAGAGGAAATCGCCAAAGCTTAGATAATACCAATAACAGCTTTTGTTTGATAGAGACGCAGTTACAATCCGATTTCAAACCTTGGATGAATCATTGCGCTTTTAAGTTGCAATAGCCGTAAGGAAGCATCATGGATTCCCCTGTTTGATTATGCATACAAAAACTAAAAAGGAACAGCACCGTCTTTCAGCATTTCTTTAATATTGATTCGATGTAAATGATAACTCAAAGGACAAGCATACTGTAACATGCTTACCTGGTTGTTATCTCCTTTTGTAAGAAATTTAGTGTCCAGCGGAGTTTTTTCATGAACCTATAAAAATATTTCGAAAGCAGGACTATTAAATAAAGTAAATGGGTACAGCCGGAAGCTCACCTTTATTACTCTATGTACAATTGGTATGTCTCGACCATCAATTTTGAAAACGGTTATATCTCCAGCGCGAATTGGGTCAGAATGATCATTGGTCAGAAGGAGAAGATCACCACGGAAGAAGGCGGGCTCCATAGAGCCTGCAACAATTCGTAAGTTAAGATTGGCAACGGGAAGGATATAGATAGAATCAGTATTTAGCTGAGGAATTAGAATCAATCATTTGAAAAAAAAAACTACTTGTAGAGTAAATAGCCAATTTGAGATGTCTCTGGAAATAAAATTAAGGGGAGACCTGACAGAACTACGACGATGGGGCTTTCCGATCCAGTGATGACCATCAAACCTTTCCAAATCATCAGAGCTGACGATACCACCATAGCAAAGTTCAGTCCCTGAATTCAATAGGTGATTTTGAGCGATTTTTTTCCAAATATTCATCCTATGAAAGGATCTGCCATTATTACTACGAACAATGTCATTTCAAAACTATTGGTTAATTAATTAGCAATTATTATTATTATCATTATTAGCAATTAAGTCAAATAATGCATGAGAACTGCGCCCACATAAAAAAAACTGATACACTCACTTGGTAGATCAGTTGGCGGATGTTCATCCTCCGCAACTCATCAAACATTGCTAAGTCGAAAAGGCCCATTGTTGCTGAATCTTTGTATTTAAAACTTTGAGAACAAATAATATAGAGAGCATACAAAAAAGGTAGGAAGTAGGGATAGGACAGCGACCACACTAGAAAAACTCCAGATGGTCTGCCAACAACGCTTTATCGCAATAGAAACAACAAGGCATTGATCAGCAAATACTGAGATCACACCAAAATAAAATTTACAAATTGGGAGATGAAGGAATTGTACTCTGTTAGACTGTAATTCTGAGTCGTTCATTCCGCAAAATGTAAAATAACAAGCCTGGAACAATACAGGTGGAAGCGGAACTGATGACTACATTTTAATTTCTTTCGGCCTAATTTAGGCAAATAAACCTTCTCGATGCAGAGCACCAGACTCCAAAGACGTAGTAAGTGTAAACGGCAAATACAATCAACGAAGTATCACAGAAATCATTCCGTAGAACAAAGGCCCAAAAAGTCGTCCATGAGCGTGCCAATGGCGAATATATCGTTAGCATCAACTCGAGTTCCAATAAGCTTCACCTAAAACTTACACCTTGAGCGTCGGAAACTGTCTATAAGATTCAGAAATAGCAGGAATAGGAGATCCGCTTAATGGCCTGGTTAGATTGAGCAACCTTTGACCATTCATCCATTGTTTTTGCAGTATTTTATACAAGCTGACCAATAACGAAATTTAAAAAAAGAATCTCGTGAAGTTTTGAAACAACGTCTTTTATTACTCCCTCAATCATCTAGCCAACGGCAGACGTAAGGCATTAATTCCGACTCGAGACGAGGTTTTTTAGGAAAGAGTTTGAACCTGTGAAATGTCCGTAACCAGATCATAATACCAAGTGCTGGACTGACCCGAATTTCATCGTCCTGCTTTATTATTGAAGTTTCATCTTCGGTCTTATAACAAGGTGGGTTTGAGTTCGGATCAAACTCCATGTCTGGAGGAATGCAATGCCGCGATATGAAGCATGACAGAGGACCGATATCACAAAATATACCAACTTTGTTCACCTATAACAGAATTCAAGAGCTGAACAACGAGTACGCAATTCACATTTAGGAAGGATGTGGAAGCTGAAATGTGGGAGCTTACCTGATTGACTACTGCATCAACAACCTGACCTTTGAATGGTCGGAATACTATCGCTTTATATTTTACAGGATATATAACAAATCCGCGTCCTAAAAATATTCGAGCGATTGAAAGCGGTTGGTGAGAGCCATTATCGTTGCAAGCGCAACACAAACCAGGCTGAATAAGTCCATGACCAATTGTATCGATTGTCGTCACAGCGATGACGAATCCGAATTTGCCGGTACACGTGCCTTCCACTTCGGCAAAGAGCTTCATCTTGATAGTTTCATTCAAATTTGCACCAAAATACTTGGGATGAAGACATACTTCATGCTCCATTGACAAGTGAAAAAACATTGTGAAACCCTGAAATCGAGGATTCGAGGCAAGAAACAATCTCATAGGAAGTTTACAGAAAATAAGGAACAAAAAATAGCAAAAATTAAGGCAAAAAGAAGAGAGGCGAAGCTTGTACGGCGTGTCAACTTCGATTTTGAATCTGTTTTTGGAGGAATCTTTCCCGATTATACATAGAAGGATCATTCAGAAGGTTCCCAACTTTCGAAAAAAATCATCTTATAGAACTTCTCTAGAAATAACTTCATTTTAGCAAACTTTATCGCTAGACTCATGGAGTTCCACCATATCCTTTGACCCACAGGCATCTCTATGTAGGTGATGGAAAAGGAGATGTAGGACTTAAGAGCTACAACAAAGCTGCAACAAAGCCTTCAATAGGTAAAGTTCTGACGATTTTAACAATTCAAAAGGTCGGTTGTCACAAAAATTCGGCCACAACGTAGATATTCGAATGAGGAGGTAAATAGACAAGCTCAGCTCATATTGCGGCTCTAATGAGGCGGCGTGCGGCCAGCTGCTAACATAAGCACAATTTTCAGCAGCGATTATTTCAGCTCGATGAAAAATATGGGAAAATTTAGAAGAGATTGAAATAATTTGCTGCATCCAACAACTTGCAGGGAAGAACTGTCTTGATTGTCTATGAGATAAACTCATAGCATGACCCCCAAAGAAAATTAGAGAAGCGCTCAATTCGATGTTACATTGAGGTTCGGGAATTCAGTGGATGTGTAGTTCCAGACGTGATGTTATCTCAGATCATATTGAAAAGTTTCAATCAAATAAAGGCATGAAGTCGCAGAATTCAAAACCAGTGAATAGCCATGAGAACACTACCGTTCACAGAAATAACAGAGGTGGTTGCATCAGTCATAGTATTCCTTGAGAAAGTAATAGTTTGAAAGAAAAGCAAGACTAAAAGTAGACTCCAAACAAGCAGAGACGATCCATAAGAACGAACACCTAGTCCTTACGGTGACGTTATCATAAAACAAAATGCGTAGCAACACAAACTGTTACGGACCATATGTTTCATTCCACGACAGAACCTGCGCACGCCCTCCGCCGTCACATTTATGACGCATCGAAAAAGGTATAGGGAGCACGCCCCCACGGACGTGTCCACGTGGGTCCACTGGGTCATTCGTAGATTCGTTCCATCACAACACGACATTCCAGCCAGGAGCCATAGCCGGATTACTGTAAAAGCTAAGTGGGCGTCCTGAATTTTTAGTTTTTCTTGTGCAAACCAACGAGCAAATAAAATGTTGATGGTGGGGACCACGAGATTCACGTGGTTTAAATCCAGCAGGTAGTCGTGCTAGGCACGAGCTCCAAGGCAGAGTTTGAGACTATCAGTTGGCGAGTTGCCGGTTGATAGTAAAATTGGAACACAGGCTTCGTCTAGCGGAGTGACGTTCACTGAATAAACTAATAATGAGCGATAGAATAAGAAAAACTAGGATGCTGAAGTTACACAAGAACAAATCACAAACTTGGACATTATTCACAAGTGTACCATGGAAGGGAATTCATTACTCCGGTTCCCGCAGACCTAGAAAGTTCAAACTTGCTAAGAGTGCAGGAGGCAAGTTGGGAACGATGAAGTTAGGTGGCAAGACTAGACTCCACCCAAAAGAGGCGGGGCTTGCGCAAAAAGTGTCACATTGGACCTAGATAGCTAAAAATCGATAGGATTAGAATAATCAAGATGGGCTCACCGATGTTATGTGACAGGACTAGATTCCGCCCGCAAGGAGCGTGGCGTGAGCGAAAATATTGAAGTCAGATCAGTCAATTGGGTCATTATTTTTTAGATGAACAGCAAAAGATCGAGACTTCTAATTATAAACGTAAGCAGCCGCTAATACTGGCTACTATCGCATGCTCTATCGGTCCGCCGTCAGGTTTCGTGTTCTGAAAGTATTATTTGTTCCAAAGAAGGAGCGGAGGGGGTTTGCGGATTACCAAAGTTCTATCACAAGGAGGAGGAAAGCCCGGTGTCGTGGCTTCCGCCCGACTTATTGAAGGGCCACGCATAGTCGGGCGCGCAGGGGTGCCGGCGCGCACAGTGTATCGGTGCCTGCGCGTCGGCTATACTCGACGCGTGCTCTGGCCTGACGCTAGCCGGCAGTGTGTCTCCATCGATCGTCGTAGCCGGCCGCCACTGCCCGTCGTCCTGTCGTCGTAACGCTCGAGCCTGGAAGTATGATGCAATCCGATGGAAGATGAAGTGATCGACTTGGGCGTGGAAGCCCAAAGGTGCCGAGCGGTCCCGAGCCACGTCGCCTCCCCTCGTGAGAGTAACGTACTGGGTTCGTACCACCTGAGATGTAGGTTGCTGGTTTTTTCATCGTAGTTCAATTGCTGACGTATTTCATTTCCTTTTTTATGTATACCAGTGTCGAAGTACTGCCATTACAGTACAGTAGAGATCACAATTTGAATCATCCACCTCACTTCATATTACTCGCTTCACTCCGCAGCGCTCACTTTACTCCATTAGCCTACCCACAAAGTGACTGCTTTTTATATAAGAAGAATAAGTTTTCCATATCACTACATTTATCATAATCACAAAGTAACCCGGACGGACAGACCGACAAACCGACATACAGACAAACCGACATACCGACAAACCGACAAACCAAGTTACTGCTTTATATATAAGAAGGATCCTACTTTATATAATTCGCTAAGTTTGTCTGTTGGTGTGTCGGTGTGTTTGTGTGTGTTTGTGTGTGTGTGTCGGTGTGTGTGTCTGACCGGAAATTCATAACTCCTGTCCCCGTGGACCTAGAGCGTTCAAATTTGGTAGGAGTAAGGGGGGTAGGATGGGAACACCTATGGTAGGTGGCAGGACCGGACCCTGATAACAGGGAGCGCGGTGTGCGCGTTAGAAAGGACGCAAATTCATAAATCCTGTCCCCGTGGACCTAGGGCATTCAAACTTGGCAGGAGTACAGGCGGCAGGATGGGAACATTTATCGTAGGTGAGAGGACCGGACCCCGCTCATAGAAGGCGAGGTTTGCGCCAAAATTTTCAGTTTGGCTCTAGGGCGTTCGAACTCAGTAGGAGGCAGGCGGCAGTATGGGAACACTTATGGTAAGTAGTGGGGCCGGACTCTACCCCCAAGGGACGGGGTTTCCGCGAAGTAAATGTCTGAGTGGAAATCCATAACTCCTGATCCCGTGGACTTGGAGAGAAAAATCAACAGGAGGAGGCAGGATGGGAACACTGCCAATAGAAGAAGCCTTAGAGAAGAAGATCCGCTCACCACACCTTAGAGCCTTTGTTATTTACTATCTGCTTTGACTTTTTGATATGTTTCATTCAGCAAGAAGGGTAAGTGGTGTGATTATGAGGAGATGAATTTGGTTCATTTCTTGCTGTTCGACTACGACCGCTACCCAGTAGAGTTTGCGATTAAGTGAAAAATCACGGTTTCCCTTTGCTTTGATATCATTCTTAGCAAAACTTATCCGACCGCTAATAATGTTGGATTCACATTTAATGATGTAGAGGAAAGGGGGTACATCTTTGAAGGCATTTGATAGTCTATACTCTCGCTCAGCGAAACAGCGAAATGACCTAGAAAAAAGGGAGAAGAATTTCATTAACTCGATGTTTTTCGGGCAAAGTCCCTTTGCCCCAAGAAGGAGGAGAGCCCGGCGTCAGCTGTGAACACTTATGGTGTGTGTCGGGACCGGACTCCGTGCACAGAGGGCGGGGCGTGCGCGATAGGCGTTATGGGCCGCAAATTCATAACCCCTGTCTCCGTGGTTCGAGAGCGTTCGAACTTGGTAGGAATACGAGGGGCAGGAAGGGTATCTTTGCGGTGAGAAATGCCAAAATGAACCTAGAGCGACTTGGTAGGAAAACGGGAGGCAGGATAGGCACGCTCATGATATTTTGCAGGACCAAACTCCACCCCAAAAGGCGGAGCGTGTTAAATACTGTTTGTTCGAACCCAGGCCGCTGAAACTTGAAGGCACAAGGTGGCTGGGAACATTGATGGTAGCTAACATAGTAGCCTCAGCCGCGATCAAGTCTCTGACTACTTTTCTCTGAATTTCTCTGAACATTTACCTCTGTGATATTATACAATGTTACATTTGGAAACAGCGAAGATGGCTTACAGAAAAAAAATCGCTCCCAATTCGGAGCTAATACTGAGGGTGTAGAGCTTTCAAAGAAAAAGGAGAATCCGAAGTGTTATTTACGCATAGCAAATTTCTCGCAGGAAGGAGGAGCGCCCGGCGTAGCTGGGCGAACCCATAAGAAGGAGAGAAGCCTGGCGTTAGCCGGGTGGCCCGACTGGTATGTATATAGCAGGCATTCCTTTTTTTATAATTCGTTTCATTGTCGTATTGATGTTCCCCTTTTTATTGGCGTATCCATGAAGACTGCGTATAGTACTGTGTTAGTGGTTTAAGATCGTAGACGGTGTTGCCGTGAAAGTTATATCTGGGTTGAATGTCGAGGATAGGCTGTGGCAGGTTATCCCGGGGCATAGGAAGTAGCACGCGTAGGGTAGAGGTAGGAGTGCAGAGAGAGCGTAGGGGTCGCTAGGGCCAAAGCAACATCCCGCGTGGCAAATGGGGCGAGAGCGAGCGCAGTGTAAGACCCCGATCAGGCAATCACGCCGACGGCGACGCCGCTCCTAAGCGGCGATCACCGATGCCAACGTATAGCGAGGAGCAAGGCGTCACCGCCGGCGTGACATGGTGCATCGGACTGGGGTTCAACGTGTGGGAAACCCACGTTGGGCCTCAGTGATCGAGCCTAACTCGCGCTCGCCGCCGCTGCCCACTTGGTCCCCTAGGTGCGCACTGCGCTTGCGGGCGCAAACGCGCACCTCAATTCACCTGCGTAGCTTAAGGTTCCCCTGCTTCTCCCCGTGTGGGACCAGACTCTAACCCACCTTGCCTTGAGTGGCACAAGCCGGCGTGGGGACAACCGTTATACGCCTGAGTCGGTGTTAACTCCGTGCGGACGGGGATTAGTTGCGACGGTGCGCTCGCCAACGTGCTATTTAACCCTCCTGGACATGTTACATTTTGTTTCCCGTCGTTCATTCCGGGCATGATCCATGATGGGCTATCACGCGTAGGTGTTATTGGTGTGTGCCGCTGCCCCGTAAGACGTAAAATACCATCCTCGCACTACATTGTCTCTTACGTTGTTCCTGCAAGTCCGTACCATGGTTGTTGCGTGTTTTACCATCTCGTCCTTATTCGCTCGGTGTACCGCCTAGCCTGCATCGCGTACCGCATAACCGTCACCCGCCGTAGGGAGCTGCTGGCCACAGCTACCTTACGGCTCAACACATACTCAACCTTACCAGTTTAGATTGGGTACGGCAGTAACTACCTTTTGCCTTTTGCAAAATGTCTAGTGTCAGCGCCAGCAAAGCCAACGTGACCAAAGCCATCACAGCATGGGGGGCCATCATAACTCAGGCGCGCACATCAACACGTATGCTTGCGAGAAGTCTTTAAGCACTTTCACATCTAGTTAAACTTTTCGAAGGCCACGATGGGGACAGTGGTCTGGCATAGACGACACGCGTGATACAACGGCTATCCTCTTATACTACGCTCACATGGACACGAGGAAGGATCTGGAGCGCGCCCATTTTGGTTAGGTACCCACTTTTGTCACAAATAGTAAGCAATGTGTGCAGTTTTGAGCATGTGTTGGCGCAATTTTTTCTCTGCGCTGCGTTTCTTTCTTTTTTTGCTTCTTTATTC